>JANAVB010001998.1:8248221-8340721 GCA_029216955.1 Iris pallida | reverse complement strand
TGTTGTGTCGTTTAGACACATAGACTTATTTTCTTTTGATTGTATTTCTCTTTAGTGATTTCCTATCTATCATATCGTGCTATTTCCATCTCTAGATTTGTGATTGAGTTATACCTTCTGTGATTTGTCCTCCGTTCGGAGAGTATATCATATTGTATTTAGTTTGTGATAGTGACCTAAAATATCGTTCTACCGCCGACATTGCGACATAGGCTGGGCGTACTCACTTCTCGTGCCTCTACACTGGGTGCAGTCCGTGGCAACTATGAATTTTGGTACGGATAGTATAGTTGTGTGCTTTGACTAGTGTTAGAGCCATGGTAGGGAAGGCCAAGCCATAAGCGTTTCCCAACTAGGAAAACAAGTCAAAATTGTGACTTGGCCCCTAGAAATGATTTAATTAGCTATTGATTACATTATGACTTTTAGGAGAACGGTTGTACCAATTTAGCCCGGATTTGACTCGAACTAAGCCCAAGCCCATGTGGTCGGGTAGTGCGTCTAAAGACGTCCATGTAGATGTATATGGTATTGATATTTTATTTAGTGAGTTAGTAGCTAATTTTATAAAAGGGGGATAAATATATATATTATATAAATTGTCTCGTTATTAAAATATTATTTTACTTTGTAAATTATGGTAAATACTTCCTTTAAAATATCTTTGTGAATTTTTGGGACTATTAGGCTATATATATATATATATATATATATATATATATATATATATACTAGTATGTATATTTATTGTAAATGCATAAATAGATACATTATTATATATATATATATATATATATATATATATATATATATTTATTTATTTAACAACCTCCCTTTTATTGATCAAGGCTCAAAATGCCGTAGCCCGAGACGTATACAAGCCAAAAAGAAGCCTATACAAGTATACCCACAAAGGACAGAAAAGAGAGGCAAAATGACTCAAGGTGCCAGCGTAGACCAGAGCGCGGATGGGCAGTGAGAGCACAGGGCGCTCCGCTTACGGCATTGGCGGTAGACTTCCCGAGTGAGCTGGTCGACAGAGTATTGGTTCCCTTCATATCTAGCTTTGTTGCAATTTTTCCAAATCGCCCACGCAGCAGCCGCTGCGACAATCCGGTGGCCGTGGGAAGCGGAACCCCATGAGTCCGCGAGATCGTGGAAGCGACCGCCCCCTGGTTCTATACTGAGTTGCCGATTAAGGGTTCTCCAGATACTAGTCGGCAGGGCCCCTTGACAGATGATGTGATCGATAGTCTCCGTCTGACGGTCGGTGCAGCAATTGCGGGCCGAGGCTAGGCTAATTCCAATGGTGTTGAGGATATCATCGGTAGGCAGTTTCTTCCTGATGATTCTCCATGAGGAAGGACCAGTTCTTAGGAATACAGGTGTGCCAATAATGCGCGCAAACATGATGTGGATGCCCCATACCCTGGCTAGCGATCCTCGCCGACCTCATCGAAAAGGCCCCCGAGCCTCGAGTGTCCACCTCAGCGCATCGTCATCGCTACCAATACGAAGCCCGCTCGATCGAATGCACTCCTCAGAATCGATACCGGCCCATTCGCGGATCTTGTCCCAGTTCCAGTCTTCCGCACTTGGGTTCCATAAGTCTTTGATCCTGCTGTTGCGCTGGGTCTCAGTGAGCATCGGGATTAAGCTATCCCCGGTCCATCTCTCCCTGAATGGATCCGAGTCGCCATTGCCCAATTGAAGTCTAATAGCGGGTTCAGCTAATACAAGCCTATATATATATATATATATATATATATATATATATATATATATATATATATATATATATATTATATATATATATATATATTCCTATAAATAAAAGTTGTTATATATATTGTAATTATAGGCTATGATCAATTATATATATTTGTTAGAATAATTCTAATGAGTAATACTTGTATTTTATATATGTAAATATTATTCTAAATATATATATAAAAAATATATATATATATATATATATATGGGTGAATATATAAATATACATATAGTTTAAAGAAAGAAAAAAAAGAAAAAAGAAAAGAAAAACCATAACTCACGAGATATTGCCAATGCAATATCTCGTAAGTTACAAAATGCCCACAAACCCGTTCACAGCAGGCCATCCCCCCAAACCAACCCGAGTATAAATCATATATGCTCTCTTTTGAGAGGAAAAAAAAGATATCGAACCTAACCCAAATCCTCGACCCCTGGCCGATGTCCCTGGCACTCGTACGACCTGGGGCGCCACCGCCTCGTGCCGTCGCCGGCAGGCCACCGAACAGCTGCGCACGACAGCACCAAAGACAGCAGCAGTATTAACAATAACAGTGGCAGCACAACAACTTTGCGATGCCGTTTCTCCCTGCACACTCTCTCGTTTCGCGAACCATTTCAACAAGTATGTAGACAACCTATACGGCTCCGCTTCCCTTCAATTAGAATATTTTAATTCGTATCATGTGCGACAAAATCAAGTTCCAAATCGAGAAAAAACATAATTTTCTTGAATTAGAAACTGTCCCAAAGTCCAATGTTTGCAGTCGATTTGCGACCAAATTATCGCAAATTTTAGAAAATCGCTTGAACAGACTTGTAGACAACCTAACCAAGATGGAAACCCTATTTTTAGATTTAATTCTCGTTGGTTATTTTTTATTTAAAATTAGGATAAAGTTGACAAAATTCTGTTTTCAAAACCTTAAAAATTTTTGATACGGGGTCCGTCCCAACAAACCAGACGACGTAGTCGCGAACCAAAAGCATCAAAAGTTGCGTATTGACTTCGTGCATGTGTGGGCTTTGACGAAATTTGAATTGGTTGCGTGTGTGCGACGAATTTGATACGTATCCGTCAAAATTCACCGTATCGGCCTTTTTCAAAATTGCTTAATTACTTTGTGCATGTTCGTCAACTCGGGACAAAACTTGCGCCAAAAGGACCGTATCGTTCTTCTGGTCTTGTATTCCAAGTTTGGTCCGAATCTGAGAAGGTCGAGTAGAACGCTCATTTGGCGGGCCCGTGACCCGATCCAACGGGCAAATTTGTGCACAGCCCACTGGAATTCAACTTTGGACATACGGTTGGATTTGTCTCATCAAACTAGATCCGTTGGCATATAGTTTGATGACTTTAGAGACCATAGGCTCTTGCACGTTTTTCGGTGCAAAACAGGTCCAACGGCGGACTTTTTGGTAGCCTATCCTAGCTATTTTGCTTATTCCAAAAATATTGGCAATGTCTGTTTCAGCATTCAGAGTTGTTTGTGGGAGTTCAGGTTTCGAGACTTTGATTTGACGAGTTGTTGAGGGACTTTTTGCTACCACCAGGCAAGTACACCTTGCCAAACTTTGTACAGTATTTACATGCATCTTTTATTATTTTTTCTTATTCATGTCTCCTTTTTTTTCCATATTTACTATCTTGCCATGGTTTACTTCTATGACTCTTACCCGTTATCACTTATCTTTATCATTAGTTGTATCTATATGTTTCTACACATGATTTCGACAGTGTTATTACTTGTGTTGCTTGCCTTGATCACCTGGCCATGATAGTTTGACTTGATCATGAGTTTCATGTTACCTTGACTTGACCCTGAACCGATACTAGGATTGACTACTTGACCACTCTCGACTCGGGAGACCCACGACATGGCTATGATAGAGACTCACTATAGTTAGGGAGTACCACGGCAGGGCTACTAGCTATATGACCGGGAGTACCACGACAGGGCTACGGTCATTTCGATTTATTTATAGTCATACTTAGTATTATTTTCATATGATATGTCATGATTTATAGAGTCTTCCATATGTTCTTCATTCTCGATCTAGAAGTTCTTTTTTCCTGTTTTCTTGCATGTTATTTACTGTACAGTAGGCATGTATATTATGTCTCTTGCTAGTCCCCTAAGGACCTGGTGATCTCTCCAGGTATTCGATGAAGGTATGATACATTGAAGGATGATGGTTGTTACACCAAGTCTGCAGGTACATTTAGTTGATGTTTTTATCTTTCTCTTCCGTATTTAGATTTTGTCATATATTTGGTTCTCGCTTACAGCCTAGTCTTTTACAAGCTTAAATTCTCTTCTAGCTTGTTCATGATAAATATATTATTGGGGATACACTCTAACATATTTATCCATTCTAGAATCAGTGTATTATGGTCTGATTAGCCTTACTGCACTTGATTTGTTATTGTTACCGATATTTAGTGGATTGAGATATAGTTGATCTAGAACAACCAGACAGCTTATACGTATTCGATCTGGGCTGGAGTCCTCTATATACGTAGCTGGCATGTATACGATCACCTAGTCCTACGTATTTTAGGACAGGGTATTACATATTTTTTTGGTAGCCCATGCAGGTCGAGTTAGCCGTTTCGGTTATGTTACTGTACCGAACGAGCCTGCGAATAAGACTAAACCCTTAGGAATCTCGATCAATAACTGCTTGACAATTCTCTTAGAAATTTTTCTACCGTCCTTGAACTTCGTATTTGCTCTCGACTATCCTTCCTTGCTTTATCGTACCTTTGCTTCTCGTCTCTTCCTATTTCAGAGTAACGAATGATCGTACTATATTTTTATCAGAAATTCTTAGGTTATAATATAAATTAGTTTGCTTGTTGAATTTTGGTTGCTTGATAGATCAGAGGGGATTAGAGAGGCCATATGTCATAGATATCTAGTGGTAGTGATTTTTTTTTTGTAACTAGTGTGCAAAGGTTATAAATTTTAGGGTGTTGTGTATTTGATGGGGGTAGTGTGACCAAAGGTGGGTAGAAGTTCTCAGTGAAGAAATAAATATATGATCGTACTAGGTTACTCCCTTATGGTAGTAACTCGATCAAGGATAGAGTGGTGGTTCTAGTGTATTGATTGACCTTCTACAAGAAGGAACTAGACATAGCCTGAACCAACCCATTTACTATTATACCCTGTCACTTATACAGTTAGGAATAGACAGAATGATGGCACCACTTAGCTTGGTTAGGTAAAATGAGACTTATATAAGTGTGACAATAATAGGGTTAGGAGGACAAGCCTTCAACATGATCATTGTAAGACCGTCAGTACCAAGAAGAGCAACTAGAGATTGTTGACACAAAGTCACAGTCAACCAAATATTGACTACATTGACTAAATAATATCTGTATAAATTCAATACGACACACGACGTCTGCTTTCAGTTCGGGACAAATGACAGCTCAGTTTCCGACTCTCAGTATATTTTCGAGTCTGTACTTTTACATTTCATTGAGTCTAGAAGTATGTACTCTGAGTTATGCTGAGCTCTTGGAACTTGGTCTACAAGCCTACCCAAAATCCCAAGCTCCACCAAAACAAAATTGCCCACAAGTCCCACTTAGAATCACTCTGTGCTCTGGAGACAGAGTTCGGGCCGAACTCTGCCTCCACACAGAGTTCGGGCCGAACTCTGTCCCCTAGAAATCAGGAACCCTAATTTTAGGGTTAGCTGATTGCTAGCTGTCCAACGGCCAAATTTTTGAATTCTCCTACCCGAATTCTGGCCGAATTCTGCCTCAAAAATCAGTATAAATAGGGCATGAATTCTCTCATTTTGAATCACTCAATCTTCTCTTCTCTTCTCTCCTACAAGCTCTATAAGCCATACCCTTCCCATCTACTAGCCACAAGCCTCCTAAGTCTCGAGTGCTCAGCATCTCTCAGTTAGGATTCTTGTGCAAGAGTGAAGAAATCGCTTGGACAATTCCAAGCAATCGCCACTGCGATTCTCTGTAAGAAGTTGACGTGCTCTTCTGAAGTAAAGGCACGGGTTGTAAGCTACTATTTCACAAATAGTGGATTTAATCCTGAGCTAGAGTTCTCAGGCCTGGACTAGTCCTCCACGAGGGAAACCAGGTTAAAATTGCTGTGTTTGCGTATGCTCTCTTGTCTTTCATTTACATTCCGTATTTTACTCTGATTATTCATTGTTCGTGAAAGAGTAATTTTTTAATTGGTCATTATATATATATATACTCTATTCACCCCCCCTCTAGAGTTGCCAAACTGTTCTTCAATTGGTATCAGAGCTCTGTTCTCTTTATAAGGACTAACATCCTAAGAGCTGATCCATGGCAACCACACAATCCTTGATCTCCAATCATGGTGAAGGTCAGTCCACTCATAGGCCTCCCCTATTTGATGGGACTAACTACACATATTGGAAAACAAGGATGAGTTTTTATCTGAAGTCTCTAGACTTTGACCTGTGGACTGTCGTAACTGACGGTTACAAAAAGCCCGCCAGAATAGTTGTCGATGGTGACCTCACTGAGAAACCACACGACAAATATTCTGTCGAGGAGAAGAAACAGGCAAGTCTAGATGCTAGGGCTATTAATGCTTTATTCTGTGCTATAGACAGGAACGAGTTTAACAGGGTCTCTACTTGCACCACTGCTCATGAAGTATGGAGACTTCTGGAAGTGACGCATGAAGGAACCACTCAAGTCAAGGAATCAAAGATAAGACGTCTCACTCAAGAGTACGAAGCCTTCAAGATGAAGCCAAATGAGACGATCACTCAAATGTTTACAAGATTCCTCGACATCATCAACCCGTTATCCTCGCTTGGTAAGCAGTACTCAAACCATGAGAAGATCCGCAAGCTACTCAGAGGGCTACCAAAGATTTGGAACCCTAAGGTGACAGCCATCATAGAAGGAAATGATCTCACAAGTATGTCTATGGAGACTTTGATGGGCAAGCTCATGACTCACGAGCTTGACCTCAAGGACTTCGAAGAGCCTGCTCTGAAGACCAGGGAGATCGCACTCAAAGTTCATCGACGAAAGGTTGACCACGATGAGACTGAAGACGATATCTCAGATGATGAAGACCAAGCTCTCATGGTACGTAACTTCAAGAAATTTCTTCGCTTCAATCAAAGAAAGAAGGAACCACAAGAAGACGATAAAGAAGAGCCAACCTGCTATGGTTGCAAAAAGACTGGACACATCAGAAGAGACTGTCCGCTCTTAAAGAAAAGCAACCGGTATGAAAAGCCCTACAAGAAGAACTCATCAAAAAGGTATGCCAACACAAGCATTTGGCATGAAAGCGAAGCAAGTGACTCCGAGGAAGAAAAGAACTCTCCTCAAGACAAAGCAAATGTGTGCCTCATGGCAAATTCCACCAAGGTATCAAACGAAACTTTAGATGACTTCTCTTTTGATGAACTTGGCGATGCTTTCACCGATTTACTTGATGATCACAAAAAGGTTATCGGTAAATACAAGCATGCCAAGGACAAAATCAAAAGTCTAGAAGATGAGATACAAAGAATTTCTTTACTTCTTGATAATGTTAGAAACACATCACCCACAAATGACACTGATGAAGTATCCAAGCTTAAATTAAGCTTACATGATGCTGAAGCACGCATTGAGCAACAAACTCAAGAAATCACTACTCTCAACACGTTGCTTGCTGAAGAAAAGAGTAGACACAAGATTTCCATGACTAAGATTTATGGCTTAAATATCAAGATTGATGAACTGCAAGCTATGTCTAAAAGATTAGAAACCAAATTGGGTAAACAGGTTGTTCAACCTCAAACCCAATCACATGGGCACAACACCACTCATACTAGTCAACCACGTCATTCTCATGCAGCACATAACCATGCATTTATATACACAAACTTTCACAAACCACGTGCACGTAAGAATATTCCTCATACTCATTATACTGCACAAAGACACAACCAATATCACTCTACACATAGACAAAGTCATCATATCATGCCACAGCATCACACTATGCCATATAGACAATCTCAGCATGCCACTCCTCACAGTCAATATCATCATGCTATGCCACACAGACATCATCATCATGCCACTCACTCTATGCATAGTCATCATTACCATGCTAACTCTCCATATCATCCTCATCCTGTTGCTTATAGATATCATTCTCATGCTCCCAGTATAAATAAAAATGCTATCTGTACTTACTGTGGAATACATGGACACATCTCACCACAGTGTAGAGTTAGAAGATTGGTAGACAAGAAAATATATGCTTGGTTTCCAAAAACTAACTTTTCAGGACCCTCAAGAAAATGGGTACCAAAGGTCACATCTACTCTTGATGTAGGTGGACCTTCCCTCCTCAACTGAGAGTAAGTGGATTCTCGATAGTGGATGCTCGCGACATATGACGGGAGACGCAAATCTTTTTGCATCACTATCGATGAAAAGAGAAGGATACGTATCCTTCGGTAACAATCTCAAAGGGCACATAATAGGTAACGGTATCATTGGTCATCCTCCTTCTCCTGTTATAAAGGATGTCTGCCTAGTGACCTTGTTAAAGCATAACCTGCTCAGCATTAGCCATCTTGCTGATCATGGATATGATATTAACTTTGGACAAAACTGTTGCTATATCTATGATAGGTCAACAGGAGACATTGCTTTTGAAGGGAAAAGAGAGGACAATATCTATATTTTCTATCTCTCTATAAATACTAACCATGCAGGTAGATGTTTATATGCCCACAAAGACGAACGACTACTTTGGCACCAGCGTCTCGGTCATGCCAACATGGATGCTATATCCAGGCTTTCTACCAAGAAGCTAGTGAGAGGATTGCCTGACATCACATTCAAAAAGGATACGGTATGTTCCGAATGTGAACTAAACAAGGCAACTAAATCCTCATTTCATTCCATCAACTCTGTAAGTACTACTAGACCCTTGCAATTACTTCATATGGATTTATTTGGTCCTAGTAGAATAGCTAGCCTTGGTGGCAAACTTTATGCTTTGTTATTGTTGATGATTTTTCGAGATTTACTTGGGTTTTCTTTCTCGCTAATAAGAGCGACGCTATCTTTGTTTTCAAAGTTTTTGTAAATAAAGTTCAAAACGAAAAAGGCTACATGATTACTCGAATCCGAAGTGATCATGGAGGCGAATTCGTAAATTCAGATTTTGAAAGTTTTTGTAATGCAAATGGTTTTGATCATGAATTTTCTTGTCCTAGAACTCCTCAACAAAATAGTGTTGTGGAGCAGAAGAATAGGACTCTTGGCGATATGGCTAGAGTCATGTTGAATAAATTTTCTCTTCCGAATATTTTTGGGCAGAGGCTGTAAGTACAGCATGCCACATTTTGAATAGGGTGCTTATTCGTCCCATTTCGAAGAAAACACCCTATGAGCTTTGGTTTGGGAGAACCCCAAATGTTTCTTATTTTAGAGTTTTTGGCTGCAGATGTTTTATCCTTAACACCAAAGACAACTTAGGCAAATTTGATGCCAAAGCTGACGATGGTATCTTTCTTGGTTATGCCGCCAAGAGTAAGGGATATAGAGTTTTCAATAAACGCTCACTTATTGTGGAAGAGTCAACAAATGTGACTTTTGATGAAGACAACAGTACAGCAAATACTCTTAATGATGACATTGAGCCATCAACTTCTACTCTAATGAATACTTCAACCGAAACTAATTCTCTGGAGGGTTTGCCTAAGAAATTCTCTTTCAAACCTTCTCATCCAGAAAATTTAGTCATAGGTGAAGTTTCACGTGGAGTTACTACTAGATCATCATTAAGAGACTCTGTTGCTAGCACTGCCTTCATTTCACAAGTAGAGCCTAAAAACATTTCTGAAGCTTTTACTGATGAATTTTGGATCTCTGCTATGCAAGAAGAACTCAACCAATTTGAGAGAAGCCAAGTATGGGAACTAGTTCCTAAACCGGCTAATCACTCAATAATTGGTACCAAATGGGTGTTTAGAAACAAAGTAAGTGAAGATGGTTCAGTCACACGTAACAAAGCTCGTCTAGTAGCTCAAGGATACAACCAAGAGGAAGGTATCGACTACGATGAGACATATGCTCCTGTTGCTAGACTAGAATCCATTCGGATGCTTTGTGCTTTTGCCAATCATCAGAACTTTAAATTATTTCAAATGGATGTTAAAAGTGCTTTCTTGAATGGCTTTATTAAGGAGGAAGTTTATGTCAAACAACCCCCTGGCTTTGAAAATCACAAATTTCCCGACCACGTGTTCAAGCTAAAGAAAGCGCTTTATGGCCTTAAACAAGCCCCCAGAGCTTGGTATGAAAGGCTAAGCAGCTTCTTGCTTGAGAAAGGTTTCTCTAAAGGGAAAATTGATACTACACTGTTTATCAAATCTTTCAAAGACACCATTCTATTAATTCAGATTTATGTTGATGATATTATTTTTGGGTCTACTGATGAAACTCTTTGTCAAGAATTTGCCAAGTGTATGCAGACGGAATTTGAGATGAGCATGATGGGAGAGCTCAACTACTTTCTTGGTCTGCAAGTAAACAACTGGCTAATGGAACTTTCATCTGCCAATCAAAGTACACCAAGGACATGCTGAAAAAGTTCGATCTTGACAACATCAAACCAATCAGCACGTCAATGGCCACTTCAACCAAACTCGAACCAGATGAGAGCGGCAAACCTGTTGATCAACGTAAGTATCGAGGTATGATAGGCAGCTTACTTTATTTAACTGCTAGTCGTCCCGATATCATGCTCAGTGTTTGCCTATGTGCTAGATATCAAGCTAATCCTAAGGAATCACACATGACCGCAGTTAAGCGTATCTTTAGATACCTTAAGGGTACGGTTACAGTAGGCCTATGGTATCCCAAGTCAACATCATTTGATCTTATTGGTTACTCTGATGCTGACTTCGCTGGATGCAAGGTCGACCGTAAAAGTACGAGCGGCACGTGTCATTTATTAGGAAAAGCTTTAGTCTCCTGGTTTAGCAAGAAACAGAACTCTGTTGCACTATCCACAACAGAAGCTGAATACATAGCAGCTGGGCGTTGTTGTACACAAATTCTGTGGATGAAGCAAACCCTGGAAGACTATAAGTTATCTTTCATGCATATTCCTATATTCTGTGACAATACTAGTGCCATCAATTTGACTAAGAACCCTGTATGCCACTCACGTACTAAACACATTGAGATCAGACACCACTTTTTGCGTGATCATCAGCAAAATGACACGATTAACTTAGAATTTATTGACACTGATCATCAGCTGGCAGATTTCTTTACTAAGCCACTATCCGAAGAGCGTTTCAATTTTCTTTGTCGTGAACTTGGAATCTTAGATGAAGCAGTCATAAATTAAAACTCACCTGCATAAATATCGAGTATATTGTGATTCTTTTACGAAAAATTTGGTATGGGTACAAGCCGAAAGGGTCATTCTGACAACAAGGCGTAAAAGCCTAAGCGACACGGTGCACTAGTCCTCAGGACTACCGCTAGCTGGGATCCGACCCCTGCAGCTAACCCATGGCAAATTTGGACTATTGAACCACAATATATATCTTTATTTATTATATGGCTCGTTTCGATTTAATATTGCCTAATTAATATTTTCTAAAAAGTTCATTCTGTTTTCTGTGTACCTCTCCTTCTCTATCTATTCTATTCTCTTTGGTGTCCTCAACTTTCTTTTGTTTAACTCTTAAATCTTTGTTATCATTTCTTGTTATTCTTCAACTTTTGTTTTCATTTTAGCCTTTGTTCTGTTCTGGACCAATAATCCAGAACTCGGGCCGAACTCTGCTCCTATCCGAGTTCGGGCCGAGTTTGGTCCCTTGGTTCCAGGGTCGGGATCTGGCTCTGCCGTTGGATCAATTCTAATCCTATGGTCAATATTTCACCCGACCAAAGACCAAGCCCTACTTTATTTCGGGATTCCCTCTCTTTCCCCCCATAATTCCTTCTTCTCCACCTATTCCATCTTCTTCCTTCAAAACCCTAACCCTAGTTCTTGAGATAGAGGGCTCTATTTCTTCTCAAACTCAAGGGAAAGGGGTTTTTCAACGTTCTCTTCAACTGTTTGACATTATCTTCAGGTATAACTCTCATTTTCTCTCCTTTTCAAGTTATCAAATTTCTTGCAAATGGCTCCACGCTTGCCCAATCGTGGGAAGAGGATCCGAACCGAGGGTGCTTCCTCTTCGAATCCTCCTCCTCCGATTGAACAAGTAGATGAACAACATCCCCTCAATCCGTTGTTCAATCCACCATGTCCCGATGACCCTAACACTTATGACGACCGTCTTTTTGTGTCGCTAGAAGCCTCAAATAAATGGTTTAGCGATTTTAGAACTCGTCCGGTGTTTGGAGGTCATCCCATAAACTTCACCATATTTTCTCAATATGAGTCTTTATTCCGTGATCTTTGTTTGGATGCTTTAGTTGCTTCAAATTTTGTCATCTATCGTAGTACAATCCAAATGTTTTATTGCAATTTAACTTTGATACAACCCACATCTATTCCCGGGTTGCCGGTATTGACATCGCCTTCAATGATTCGGAGTTGGGGGAGTTTCTTGAACTTATTAATCTTGATGCTTGGGATAAACTTGTGGAAGCACGCCAATTCCAATTTGTTGGCGATACTTCTCTTGAAGGATTCAAGGAGGAACTATGTGCTCCTAACATAAGTCCTCGCAAGCTTATGGCTAAGCATCTCAATCCCTACTTCTATGAACTTCATCGCATGATTTTTAACACCATCTTACCCAAGGCTGGATCAACTGATGAAGTTACATACTTTGAGATCTCAGCCTTATATCATCTCCATTATCGTATTCCATTCAATCTTCCTAGGACAATGATGGATTGGATGATAAATTGTAGGAAGAAACCAAGGGCGTTAGTTTATCCTTTATATCTTCCTATGGTTTTTCGTGCATTTATCATTCCTCTTCATGACTGTCCATTCTTGCCCGCTCCTGCCTTCTTGTCCAATGCACGCCGTACTCGGGCAGTTGTCGCCTCTCCTGAGGCATCTGAGCATTCTGAGGATGAGGAGCCTGACGCCCCTCCTTTTGGTCAGGATGCACCTCCTCCTCCTGCCACCCTGGAGTCTATACAGACTATGCTTCGCGATCGCTTTGCTGTTGAGGATGATCGTTGGACGCAGCAGGATTACCGTACCACTCTGCAGATTAGTGCCCTTGGGAACTCTCTGCATGATATGCGGTATTCACTCGCTCGTCATCCTGATCTGCATGTGCCTATTGAGCGGGATCCAGATCGAGCGGGTCATCGTATAGACGATCCATGGGTCATGAGGTATATGGATCCGGATGATGCTTTCGTGGACCCTCGTCGCTCTTTCCCTGGTCCTTCAGATGTTCCAGGACCTTCTGGTGCTCCGTGATGGAGACTGGCTTGTTATGCTGCTGCCACTGCTGATGGTCTTAGTTGCTTTATGTTTTTAGTTATTTAGTTATGGATTTATGTACTGGATTTTTATCTTAGAACCCTGATGATGTGTTTGACATTCTGGTTGGTGGATATCATTTTATGCTATTTCTCGTAGTTTCTTTTATGCCAATGCACTCTCTTGTCTAGTATTATACTATTTTTTTCTTTTGGTGTGGTTGCATTACTATTCATTGCTTATTTATATTGCTAACTGCCAAAAGGGGGAGAAACATATGTATATTTTTGTGCTGGCTTGTTTTGGGAAACTATTACAGGTTCTATGCAGGTTCTATGCATTCATCTGTGTATATCTGTGCTCGTTCTGGGAATATGTTATCTATCAGGTTACAGGGTATATGCACTGTTTACGGGGGAGAGCTACTACTTCTAGCTCGGAACCGTTCACTGATTACGGGGGAGCTATCCGATTCTAGCTCTGCATCAGTTATGGGGGAGCTATGTTGTAATCAACTGTGTCAAGGTATGAATATTGAAATATACATATATTATTTTGTCAATTATCAATATGGGGGAGATTGTTGACACAAAGTCACAGTCAACCAAATATTGACTACATTGACTAAATAATATCTGTATAAATTCAATACGACACACGACGTCTGCTTTCAGTTCGGGACAAACGACAGCTCAGTTTCCGACTCTCAGTATATTTTCGAGTCTGTACTTTTACATTTCATTGAGTCTAGAAGTATGTACTCTGAGTTATGCTGAGCTCTTGGAACTTGGTCTACAAGCCTACCCAAAATCCCAAGCTCCACCAAAACAAAATTGCCCACAAGTCCCACTTAGAATCACTCTGTGCTCTGGAGACAGAGTTCGGGCCGAACTCTGCCTCCACACAGAGTTCGGGCCGAACTCTGTCCCCTAGAAATCAGGAACCCTAATTTTAGGGTTAGCTGGTTGCTAGCTGTCCAACGGCCAAATTTTTGAATTCTCCTACCCGAATTCTGGCCGAATTCTGCCTCAAAAATCAGTATAAATAGGGCATGAATTCTCTCATTTTGAATCACTCAATCTTCTCTTCTCTTCTCTCCTACAAGCTCTATAAGCCATACCCTTCCCATCTACTAGCCACAAGCCTCCTAAGTCTCGAGTGCTCAGCATCTCTCAGTTAGGATTCTTGTGCAAGAGTGAAGAAATCGCTTGGATAATTCCAAGCAATCGCCACTGCGATTCTCTGTAAGAAGTTGACGTGCTCTTCTGAAGTAAAGGCACGGGTTGTAAGCTACTATTTCACAAATAGTAGATTTAATCCTGAGCTAGAGTTCTCAGGCCTGGACTAGTCCTCCACGAGGGAAACCAGGTTAAAATTGCTGTGTTTGCGTATGCTCTCTTGTCTTTCATTTACATTCCGCATTTTACTCTGATTATTCATTGTTCGTGAAAGAGTAATTTTTTAATTGGTCATTATATATATATATACTCTATTCACCCCCCCTCTAGAGTTGCCAAACTGTTCTTCAGAGATAACCCTATATAGTTTTACGATAGAGGTGTTACAAACCTAAATTGTTTAGGATTGATTATTACTTGAGTTATTAGGAGAGACCGTAGTGACATAACATATCCCTTAAACTATTTCTAGTTAGGTTAGTGCGCCTTATTTTAATTTCGAGTACAAAATTCTTTTAAGATGGATAAATTGTGATGACCCTGATTTTTGGGAATTATTTTTTCATTTATTTATATGATTTCTATTTATTACATTGTATTTTAAGTACTAATTAAGATATATATGTATTTTTCGTAGCTTTGATTTCGGAGCACAAGAAGTACCAATCTGTCAAAACAACCTTCATAAGTTTTGAAGTAGACCGGTCCACCTTCAACTTGATATTTCATGTCCCATCCAAACTTGTCCCTTAGCATTCTTTTGACTTCGCACAACTTCGGATCAAATTTAGGCCATTTGATTATTTACCATAATTCTAGATCTAACTTCCAACTTGAGTTCAAGACTCGACTTAGATAAAAAATATTTGATCCAACATTTGGTTTTGATCCATTTTGAGCCTATGACACACATGCCAAGGGTATGCCACTTAATCGAGTTGTCATGTGCTATTTATTTATGAATAACACCGGAGACTCATTGGTTAACTTTCTAAGTTCGATTTGACTAGAAAATATATTTGGACCCGAACCTAGCCAACCCCACCTGGTAAAGCCATGTTAGGTTGCCAAGACTTAGTAGAATTATTATGGATTTATTTTGGGATGTTATACAATCAAATAGATTTAAATACAAATTTGTATATATATATATATATATATATATATATATATATATATATATATGATTATACTTATAATAGCCTAAATACTATATATATATATATATATATATATATATATGGTCCTAGTCATGGTTAAGTTTGGAGATGCATATCGACTATGAATTTTGGTACGGATAGTATAGTCGCATGCTTTGACTAGTGTTTGAGCCATGGTAGGGAAGGCCAAGCCATAAGCGTGTCCCAACTAGAAAAACAAGTCAAAGTTGTAACTTGGCCCCTATAAATGATTTAATTAGTTATTTATTACAGTACGACTTTTAGGAGAACGGTTGTACCAATTTAGCCCGGACTTGACCCGAACCAAGCCAAAGCCCATGTAGTCGGGTAGTGCGTCTAAAAATGTCCAAGTAGATGTATATGGTATTGATATTTTATTTAGTGAGTTAGTAGCCAATTTTATAAAAGGGGGATAAATATATATTATATAAATTGTTTCGCTATTAAAATATTATTTTACTTTGTAAATTATGGTAAATACTTCCTTTAAATTATCTTTGTGAATTTTTGGGACTATTAGGCTATATATATATATTTTTTTATTTATATATATATATATATATATATATATATATATATATATATATATATATATATATACATATATATATATATATATATATATATGTATATATATAATATATAAAAAAATATATATTATATATATATATATATATATATATATATATATATATATATATATATATATATATATATATATGTGTGTGTGTATATTTTTTTCATATATATATATATATGTGTGTGTGTATATATATATATATATATATGTGTGTGTATATATATATATATATATATATATATATATATATATATATATATATATATATATATATATATATATATATATATATATATATATATATATATATATATATATATATATATAAAAAAATATATATATATATATATATATATATATATATATATATATATATATATATATATATATATATATATATCAACCTTCATAAATAATAATGCATCTATTTATGCATTTACAATATAAATGCATCTATTTATATTGTAAATGCATAAATAGATGCATTATTATTTATGAAGGTTGATATATATATATATATATATATATATATATATATATATATATATATATATATATATATATATATATATATATATATATATATATATATATATATAAAACGGGATATGAGCCATAGGCTCATACTCTTATATGAGCTATCCCACGTGGCTTCCATGTGGACCAATAAAAACATAATGACTTGGAAAAGGAAATTTAAATAGATAGAAATAAAAGATCTCATGAAGATTTGATAAATAATAACTTACCTATTTTTTTCTTAGGAACTTATCAAATATATTTGTCTAGGAATTTAAATAGGAATAATGTCATTTGTCCCTCCAAATTAAAATTAGAATTAAATTAACATTAAAATTAAAATTAATATTAATATTAACATTAAAATTAAAATTAATGTTAGCATTAATATTAACATTAAAATTAATATTAACATTAACATTAACATTAAAATTAATATTAACATTAACATTAAAATTAATATTAACATTAACATTAATATCAATATTAATATTAACATTATAATTAATATTAACATTAATATTAAAATTAAAATTAAATTTAAAATTAAAATTAAAACTAACAATAATATTAACATTAAAATTAATACTAATATTAACATTAACATTAATATTAACATTAATATTAACATTATGGGATCCTCTATTTCTATCTATTTAAATTCCTAGACAAACATATTTGGTAAGTTCCTAGGCAAATATATGATAAGTTATTATTTATCAAATCATTTATGGTATATTTTATTTCTATTTATTTAAATTTTCTTTTCTATGTCACTATGTTTTTATTGGTACATGGAAGCCACGTGGAATGGCTCATGTAATAGTATGAGCCTATGGCTCATATCCCGTTTTCCCTATATATATATATATATATATATATATATATATATATATATATATATATATATATATATATATATATATATATATATCAACCTTCACGGAGGAGGAAGAATCGCTTCTAGCTGATCCATTCAAATATGCTTTGATTGGGAAATTCTCGCATACTAGGCCTCCGATCGATATGATCAGGAAGGCATTATCTGGCTTTGAGTTCGTAGGCTCCATCTCGGCGGGGGTTATCGATGAAAAGCACATTCTCATCCGACCATCAAGTGAAATTGATTTCCTTAGGCTTCGTTCTAAGGATCTGTGGTACATTGCTAGGGCTCCTATGAGGATCTTCAAATGGGATCCTGATTTCTCTCCTTCCCTGGAATCACCAAAGATACCAGTGTGGGTTACATTGCCTAATCTTCCTCATCATCTATATGCTAAGGATGCATTATTTGCCATTGCTGCAGTATTTGGGACCCCTCTCAAGATAGACAAGGCAACATCGGAGTTATCTCGGCCGAGTATGGCTCGTATATTCATGGAGATTGATGCATCTAAGCCACTACAACATCGTATCCGCATCAACTTACGTATCCGCATCAACTTACCAAGTGGTGGTTTCTGGCAGTTGATAGAGTATGAATCAACTCCTCTTTATTGCACTCACTGCCGCCATCAGGGTCATTTAATTGCCTCATGCAAAATTAAACACAAAGAACAAGGGAAAGAGCCTCTCCAAAAGGAAACTCCTGCATCGACTAGTGCACAACCTACAGTGGCTGAAGTTATTCACATTATCCAACGGGAAGATGCGGCCCATCCATCAAGGGATGTCAACTCAGCACCGCAGCCACTCCACTCTCCGGCTATTACCCACGAGATATTAGAAAAGGACCCAGTTATTCAAGTTACTGTACGAGAGACCATTCCTGTTGATAGAACGACGGCCATTACTGAGCCAAGTAGTGGTGATGCCTAATTGGACATGACCTACTGGTTTCTTCTCAACCAAATTCTTCTAACCAAGAAACTGAAGTACCACAATTGGATGATGACGTTCATAACGAGGAAGGTAGTGAGGAGGAGGGCGAACTTCGGAGCTGGGCCGATGAGGTTGAAGAAGAAGAGGCTGGAGCGAAGGAAGCAGCAGAGAAACCTAAGTCTAAGCGTAAGAAGAGACCACCGGAGCCTACTGATAGAGTCTTACGTTCGGTCTCTGCACACACAAAATCTGGTAAAACCCTACCCCCCAATAATGTTTAACATCATGTGTTGGAATATTCGTGGGGTTGCAAATAAGATGGCTCTTAAAAGACTCCGAAATATTTGTCGGGTGAACAAAGTTCAATTGTTGGCTATCTTGGAGCCAAAAGTCGATAACTCAAAGCTGCTACATTACCAGCTAAAGCTTAGTTTTGACAAGGGTTTCTCTAATGAGAAGGGCAATATTTGGGTTTTGGCAAAGTCGGGGTGCACCATTTCCCTATTGGACTCTTTTGATCAGGCAGTGTCCATTGCCTTTAAGAATGAATTCTTCTTGTCTGAAGTGATGTTTTCATTTGTGCAAGGCCATAATAAGAAAGAGGGCCGTCGAAACATGTGGGATAGGCTACTCAAACTTTGGGCTTTATATACTTTTCCTTGGGCAGTAGGAGGTGATTTTAATGCTATATCAGGGACTGATGAGAAGGTTGGGGGTCGTTTACCTTGCCAAATATCAATTCAGGAGTTCTTAAACTTTCAACTAACTGCTGGCCTGACTGACCTCCCTATAATAGGGAGTAAATTCACTTGGTTTAAATCCAAATATGGGGAGAGGAGGGGTTCAAGACTGGACAGAATGATGGTTACTCAAGACTTGCTTGCTCTTGCCCCATTGTTGAAGGAGGAGCATCTGAACAAGGTTGAGTCCGATCATTCATTGTTACTAATCAAATTGGCGACCAAGCAGGAAGGTGGAAGGCGCCCATTTAGGTTTCTTGATTTCTGGACGAAATAAGAGGGTTTTTGCAGTTGGTGCAGGAGGCTTGGAATTCAACTAATCATGCTAATAGTTTGGTTCATGTTTGTGTTCGACTGGCTGCTTGTCGAACAACTCTATCGCAGTGGAGTCATAAAAAGTTTGGAGATATTTTCTAGGAAGTTAAAGCTGCGGAAGATCAAGTCCTTGCTGATGAGGTAGCATTTGAGGTAGATAGGACATGGGAAAAAAGAATGCAGTTGGACAGGTCTACAGTAGTGTTGAAGCAACGCCATATATATTTGGATTCATATTGGAAACAGAAGGCGCGTCTTCGATGGGATATTGAAGGTGATCGGAATACTAAGTATTTCCATGAGTGTGTTAATAGCAAACAGCGTAAATTGCACATCCACCACATTATAGATGATGAAGGCAGCGTCAAAACTGAATTAAAGGAGATTCATCATGTTGCAAACACTTATTATGAAGAGCAGTACAAAAGTATTCGAGTTGAAGAGGATGTCGCGCTATTGGAGGCCATTCCCCATCTCCTGTCTGAGGATGATAACGTAACCCTAACTGCTGAACCGACGAAGGATAAAGTTTTACACACTATTAAAAGCATGGATACCAACAGTGCGAGGGGACCAGATGGATTTACAGTTGCTTTCTTTGTGGTGTGCTGGCCGATTATTGCTGATGACATTGTTGAAGCTATCTCATTATTCATGGCAGGCTTTGAACTGCCAAAGGCTATCACGAGCACAGCTTTGGTTTTGATCCCTAAGCACAATAATCCCAGGTACATGACTGAATTTTGCCCAATTAATTTATGTACTGTGTTTAATAAAATTATTTCTAAGTTGTTGGCTCTATGACTTGCTCCAATACTTCCTAGAATTATCTCTCCCGAACAAAGTGGTTTTGTTAGGGGTAGAAAGATTGTCGACAATATATTATTAGCTCAAGAAATGTTGAGCCTGATGAACACCAATAGTAGAGGGGGTAATATTGCCATCAAGCTAGACATGGCTAAGGCGTATGATCGATTAGATTGAACATTTTTGATACAAGTTATGCGGAGATTCGAGTTTTTTGAAAGTTGGATTAGTATGGTGTTCCGCCTTATTAACAATGTTTGGTACTCCACAATTATAAATAGCATTTCGTCAGGTTTCTTCAAAGCTTTCAGAGGAGTTCGGCAAGGTGATCCCCTATCACCAGCTTTATTCATTATTACTGCCGAAGTTTTGTCCAGAAACTTAAATAAGACTCTGGAGAATGCATCATTCAAGCATTATTATGCACCGAGTAGTTGTCCTGCTATTACCCATTTGGCATTCGCCGATGATGTGCTATTATTCTCTACGGGTGACATACGCTCGGTTCAGCTACTTCATGGAGTATTGAGGAGGTATGAATGAGCGTCAGGACAAGCCATTAATGTTTCTAAATCAACCATATATACAATGTCGTCATTTGATAGGAAGGAGGAGCTCCATGATATAACTGGGTTTGAGATCAAACAGCCCCATTTCACGTACCTTGGTTGTCCTATGGCAGTTGGTATTCGACCTACCATGTTATATGAAGATCTAATTGCAAAGATTAGAGGGCGCTTGGAAGGTTGGCAACAAAAAAATCTCTCGTATGGAGGGAAGCTAACACTACTAAAATCTGTTTTGCTATCTATCCCGATGTATACGATTGTGGCATACAATCCCCCCAAGGCTGTCTTGAATAGATTGGAAAATATGTTTGTTCGATTCTTCTGGAGTTCACATGATGGCTTACAAAAGCATATATGGGCGAGTTGGAGTTCTATGGCACGACCGATCGAGGAAGCGGGTTTGGGTGTGCGAGCATTGAGAGACACGATGGATGCTTTCACTGTTAAATTATGGTGGAAATTGAAGACCTAGGAGGGATTGTGGCAGCGCTTCATTAAAGCCAGGTATTGCAAATTTTAGGACTTGGATTCTGTGAGCACCCTGAATTTCGGGTTGATTTTTTTTATTTTATTTTATTTTTCTGATTGATTGGTTTTGATTAATATTTTATTTATTTATCTGTAAGTGTACTTTTTGATGCCATTGATATTTGGAGTATCAGGGATGTTCAACTCTGGAAATCTTCTTCATGAGTTTTGGAGTGGACATGATTACCTTCATGACGGTATATAGTATCCCATCCAAACTTGTTCCCTTGTGCTCTTTTTGCTTCGCTGAACTTCGGGTCAAATTAGACCGTTTGATCATTAATTGATTTTCCCACTCTTTTCCTTGATCATTTTTAGCACGTTACCGTGACTTTTAATTTTGGAGCGCAAGACCAGTCAGTTTCTTGAAACCAACTTCTCATTGATGATCTACTCGAGACGCTCGTCATCCATGACCTTCGTGTCCCACTCAGACACATCATTTTGTGCTCCATTTGATTCGCACAACTTTCTCGACACGTGACCCGATTTTATTTCACCCCACGGTGTCACATTTATTTTCTAACTTGATTTGTGGGTCCCCTGTCGACCAAAACCTGTCGGCCCCAATTATGGACATGGCCCACATTGAGCCTACTACCCGTCCGCCACTTGTGTCCTATTTATTGGAATCCCCATGTGCTACTTATTTCTCCATGATCATCGACGCCTATTTTTAATTCAATTTTCGCACAATGTCCAGTTTTGACCCAATCCGGCTCCACCGAGTCCAGTCCAGCTCCATGATTTTCTCCATCATGACACCCTCGTATTTTCTTGCCCAAAAATATTAGTACTCATTCTACCCATTTATAATATTTATTGGGAATTTTTGTTGATTTAAAAATCCTTGGAATTACCTATTTTCTCTATTTTCCATCATAGCCATTGATATTCCCTTTATTAAATCATAACCATTCATCCTACATGGAACAAACCCCCTCACAGCCAACCCTTTGGCCGGCCCTAATTTCTAGGGAGAGAACCTTTTCTCTCTCTCTTTTTTAATATAACCTTTTTCTCTCATCCTCTCTTCTCTCTCTTTCCATGCAACAACCCACAACAACAACTCAACAACTCCAACCCCATGCAACACCAGCAGCCTCCCGATCACTCCTCCTCCTTCTATTCCTCACTGTAGCCCCGAGCACCCCATCCTCCCGGTGTGGCCTTCGTCGCCGGCCACCCTGGCCGAGCGCGGCCACGCATCACCACCACCAGCTTCTTCCTCTTCCTCCTCCTTCTTCTTCATCAAAACCGAGCCATGCCCGACCGCACACAAACCCGAGCACCCCGACTCCCTGGCACGACTACCTCATCCGCCGCCCTACCTCGCCGTGGCCAGGCTGGCCTCCCCGCGCCGCCGTGCCGCCTGGCCTGGCCACGCTACCACACAGCCGCGGCACGCACCGCGTATGGCCACACTTGGCTCGCGCTGGCGTGTTGGCCTCGCCACCGCCGGCCACGCCGTCGTGGCCGTGCCCCCCCCCCTCGGCTGGGCAAACTCAGGCAGCCTCTCCCAGACGGCCACCGTCCTCCGGGACGCGCCGTCGTGGCGATTCGTGCGTTTTGCACGACGTCCCGTCGTGACGCGCGTGGAATCAAGTTCATTTTGGCGCTCCGTCGCAGCGACTTCGTACGCATTTTCCCGGAGATCCGACCGTTGGATCGGCAATTTTTTTGCTCCGTCGCAATCTCGGTATATCCACCTTCATCTCTGTCAATTTTCGTCCGTTAATTTTATCGTTTGTACATGAAAACCGGCCACCAAGTTGACCGTTTAAATTGTATTAAATTTGGACAGTTTCGCGGGGCCAACTTCGTTAGCTTGTATCTCCTCCACCGCAGCTCCTTTTGGCGTGATACTAGTTCCTGTGCGAAGCTGGTATAACCCTCTTACTACCCCTCCAGTTTCGTTTTATTGTGAGCTTGTTTGATTGGTTGAATTCGACGCCAAAGTTGGTCATCCAAATTCGTAATTTCCAACTTGTAAAATTCCATTTTCGAACACGGGACTCCAGATTTCATTTCTGACACCACCAGTAGACTTGTGGCATCGTTCTGGCATGTTTTCATATAAAATTTGTTAGATTTGGAGAACGTGGGCCCGGGCACGTTTTTCGGTGCAAAGCGGGTCCTACATTCTGGGTCAACGGGACTTTTTGACGTCGGCTCATCGGAATCCAATTCCGGATATACCGTTGAGTTCGTATCGTCATTTTGGACTCGTTGACATATAATTTGCTAGGTTTTGGTGGACATTGGATCCGGCACGTATTTCGGTGCAAGTCAGATACCAATATCCGGGTCAACGGGTCATTTTGAGATCGGCTCATCGGAATCCAATTCCGGAGATACCGTTGAGTTCGTATCATCATTCTGGACTCGTTGACAGGTAGTTTGCTAAGTTTTGAGAACCTTGGCTCCGGCACGCATTTCCGTGTAAATCGGAATCCCAAGTTCTGGTCAACGGGCCAAATTGAGATCGGGTCAACGGAATCTAATTCTGGAGATACCGTTGGGTTCGTATCGATATTCTGGTTTCGTAGACATATAATTTGTTATATCTTATAGACTTGTTTTCTTGCACATTTTTTGGTGCAAAATGGCTCCGACACGGACACCGTTTTGACCCAAAATTACCTTTTTGCCCTTGTGTCCAAATTGGACCGATGGGTAGGCTATCCTAGCTAATTTGACCATTCTGGACACGTTGGCGATGTTCATTTCATCATCATATTTGTTGATAATTTCTCTGAGTTTAACCTTTTTATAATTAAATAATAATTAATTCTTATAATGTTCGTATTTCGGGATTAGTACAACAAAACTGAGATCAGTCAATTCCAGTGGTCTCACATCGCTGAAATTGACAAGTTGGATACGTGGATCACTATAATAAGATTATCAACCTTATCGATAATCTTCTTATCTCGATTTGCGTGTCGTAAGTTTCGACGTACAAATAACGAAGTACACTTTATATTAGACTAGAATTGACCCTGTTTGACCAGAGTTGACCAGTTGACCCAAAGTCAACTATAAGTCAACACTTGACCTAGTTTGACTAGATTTTTGACCGGAGTCGACCTAGAGTCGTTTTGACTTAGTAGAACCTAGAATAATGTAGATTGATTATAGAGATTCATTTATTACAACTTGAACACCTTGTAACCTTTGTTACTTTAAATAGGACTCTGTGGCTTCAGTGGGACCCCCTATACTTATCAGCTGTTCAGGTTATCGAGGCGAGTACATTCTCTGATCATTTCATATCCTGCTTAGAATTATTTTTTGCAGTAGATTACTTTACTTGTACTGTCACGTTGGTCACACGGATTGGTACTATATGGATCCTTTCTTGAGATGTTATCCTTAGGGAGCATCAGGTACTCTATGTTCTGTGCGTTTCACTTTTATAGCGTATCATATGCTTCTTGGTTCTTTGATCACTTACGACATGTACCCTCATGATCGTAGAGTCTTCCTGGAATCTTACACTGTTGGGTTACCCCAGAATCCCCATTTTTATGGGACTTACACTGTTTGGTTACCCCCAGAATCCCCATTTTTATGGGACTTACACTGTTGGGTTACCCCCAGAATCCTTATTTTTATGGGACTACTATGTATCACCTTCGGGGTCTACCACCCTTCGGGGGCTTATCACCTTCTGGGTCTATCACCTTCGGGGTCTGTTACATAGCATCATATAACATAACCTGGCTGGATCCTTGTGTATTGATCGGGGGTACGGGGGGAGTATTACATGTTCATATTGTACTCTGACTCACTAGTCACTGCTAGTTCCCTATGTATAGTAGATATTTCTATTACAGTTCTCTCTCTGTTTACATACTGCACTTCTTTCAGTACTTGTATCTTACTTTACTGCATGATTATATTTTTTAACCTGCTATGAATTGTTGAGATGTATTGTGCTCTCTCCAGTTCTGACTGGACCTGTTGATAAATTTTACAGATAGCTTGGGGATTGCCTGCTAGCCTAGAGAAGACACAGTAGAGGTTGTTTAGGTAGTTATTTCATTTTGTCTGGAGCTGTATTTACTTTGTGGATTACTGTATTGAGTTTTGAGATATATTTCTGGGTTTATGTATCTTAGGCACTTAGACTTCTATCTCCTGTATTTATTTTTGATTTCATGTTTTATCTATCTTTATCATGCTCTACCTTAGATGTGATTGAGATTGTATCTGCTATGTCACCCCCATTCGGAGAGTATAAACTGTTTAGTCTTATACTGTTAGATGCATTGAGACCTAGGACAGCGTTCTACCGCCGACACTGCGGCGTAGGCTGGGCGTTGTTACGTTCTCGTGCCCTAACTCTAGGGCGCGGGTTGTGACACATTTTTAGTGGTGGCCCATGCAGGTCGAGACTAAAAGTGTAGTGGTATTCGAACTTGAGTACCACTACAGCCTGCACTAGGAATAGGATATATTTTTGAAGATACTCAATCACAGTTAGGAACCCTTGAGAGATTCCTGGGACGACCCTGGAGAATCTTATTTAACTTTGATTTGAAAACTCTCTTTTTTCCTTTGATTTGATTCATTTTTACTTTTGTTGTTAAATTTGATTTTAATGGATTATTGTTGAATTTGAGTTTGTATTTATTAATTTTGATGGATGATTGTCGAATTTTGAATTTTGATGATAGCTGCTGCATTCGAGTTTGTATTTTAATGGATTTTGTTCATTTTTGAATTTTGATGTTCGTTAATAAATTTGATTTGATTTTTGAGTATTCATTATTGATTTAATTTAATTTTTGGCAAGATGAAATTATATGGGCTAGGTCATCTATGTTATGGAATCTAGTCTTCTATATTCACATTAGCCAGCATGGTGAGGACATATAGTCTGACTCTGGATATATTTCTCGGGTGTAGGAATTTAAGGTTTTCGCAGCCAAGCTAGCGGCACCGCGAAAATGTTAAATACCATGATTCTAGAGATATGTGCATAAGTCAAGGGCTCTGTGATTATCGTAGCCTTGCTTACTGGTATGACGAGGATTTAGAGTACCATAATTTTGGACAGACGCATATGATTATCAGATTGTACTTTAAATGTTTTCGAACATGTTTTCTCTACTTTGTTTCAGTCCTTCAAATTTTTTTTATTAATTGTTTTGTTTAGTTTTGCTTCTCATTATTTAACTTAGGAGTAGCTTTAGCTATTTTCATAAACCTTTGTGTAACTTCTTCTATGAATTTCTTTTTAATACGATGAATCAATGATTTGCTAGACCTTATTTTGGATCTGATATTAGCTCTAATTTCAAATAGTTTCCTCTTTTAAAACGGATAAGTAGAACAGATTTTATTACCATTTCTTTTCCTGCCAATATTTTATTACCATCATTCCTTGTCTTATATAACTGTCATGATTACATCAATTTCCTGTCTCGTATATAATTCTGTCAGCTATACCTTGGAAACTCTTGAATCTGCATATCGTTTTTATCTGAGAAATGTTGAGGAAGTGACGTAAATCATCTAGTATGGAAATGACGTAATTGGTTATTATGTGATGATTTGTAGGAATCAAAATGTTGGATGTCAAATGTGAAAAATTCGAAATGGAGATGTTGTAAAGGTTTAAAATGAAATCGAGGGATAGATGTTATTAATTTAGAAACAATTGCAGAAAATTTGGTTATGAGTAATTCATGGATGTGTTTCAAAAAAAAAGAAGAAGGAATATTAGAGGTCAACCTAGTTTTGAGAACTTAGAAAATCTTGGTTATTGATTCTTGGGAACTATTACAAGGCTATGTAGAAATTTAATAATAGGAAGGAGAATTTGATTGTATCCGATGATCTTGCAAAATTGAATTGGGTATTGTAAGAGGGTGACTAGAGACAGAGAGAACACAAGGATTTTAAGCTATAGGAATTATTTTAGACGATTGGAGAAATTGTAGAATTCAAAAGAAAAATATTTGAAGGTGAACGTTGAAGAAATTATGAAGGTTGATTTATAAACAAGAATAAAATTTTGTGTGACATAGTGGCATTGGAGTTTAGTAAATACGAGACTTGACTTAAACAAGTACAAGGATTTCATAAAAACTGGATTTAGAGGTTTCAGATCTAATTTAGAACGAGGCGAAGGAATTTGAAATTTTGATTTAAATGAACAAGTGTCGACTCCTAAATAAGAGGGGTATGCTTCATGGAAAATATTTTAGAAGTTTGAAATTTTGTCTATGGTGATCATGGTAAAAGTTTAGATAACTGAAGATTAAAAAAAAAATATTTTTTGAGGGTAGACATATAACGGTTGATTTTATATTGGGATTTGTGAGAAAATATGATTAGCAAATGGTAAACTGATAATGTTAAAGAGAGATGATTTACTGACTTCGTATGAAATCTTTTCCTTTTTTTTTCTCTAAAAGGGTTTTTCAATATCATTAAATCCTAGTTTCCTTAATCACGACCAAATCGACTTCAATTATCCTATCTTATCATATTAATATCTTGGATTGTACTTAATTGAATTAAATTTGATTACGACCTGAATCTCCATCCTTGTATGCTCGTTCTCAGACTTTGTTGAACCTGTCCTCCACATTGCCTAAATTTTAATTTCCTCAATTTGATCAACTTAGATCGTATCGAGAATAAATATTTTTAATATATATTGTGATTGGATTTTCATGCAAGTGACTTTCATTCTTAACTTTGATTTTGATTTTTCTGAACCCTTTATAAATAATTGGTAGTTACCTTTCTTTATTTTTATGATAAGTACCAATTTTCACATAGGATGGTAGGCTGTCTTACAGTTTTGATGATTGTTATTTCCGTATATTTCCTAATTTAGCACCCTAGACTGCTTGTGTGTTTGATACCCTATGACCCTTCCGGTTAGCATGACTAGTATACCTAGATGAGACTTCATTGTCACCGTCTGCCATGACCCTGTATGCCGTTCTTTTTTTTGATGGTATATTTTATTTAAGTTCTGGAACTTTTATTTGGGGGTTTGACCTAGAGGGAGTATGGACATTTTAATTTCGAGGACGAAATTTTTATAAGGTGGGTAGGATGTGAGCACCCTGAATTTCGGGTTGATTTTTTTCATTTTATTTTATTTTTCTGATTGATTGGTTTTGATTAATATTTTATTTATTTATCTGTAAGTGTACTTTTTTATGCCATTGATATTTGGAGTATCAGGGATGTTCAACTCTGAAAATCTTCTTCATGAGTTTTGGAGTGGACATATTACCTTCATGACGGTATATAGTGTCCCATCCAAACTTGTTCCCTTGTGCTCTTTTTGCTTCGCTGAACTTCGGGTCAAATTAGACCGTTTGATCATTAATTGATTTTCCCACTCTTTTCCTTGATCATTTTTAGCACGTTACCGTGACTTTTAATTTTGGAGCGCAAGACCAGTCAGTTTCTTGAAACCAACTTCTCATTGATGATCTACTCGAGACGTTCGTCACCCATGACCTTCGTGTCCCACTCAGACACGTCATTTTGTGCTCCATTTGATTCGCACAACTTTCCCGACACGTGACCCGATTTTATTTCACCCCACGGTGTCACATTTATTTTCCAACTTGATTTGTGGGTCCCCTGTCGACCAAAACCTGTCGGCCCCAATTATGGACATGGCCCAAATTGAGCCTACTACCCGTCCGCCACTTGTGTCCCATTTATTGGAATCCCCATGTGCTACTTATTTCTCCATGATCATCGACGCCTATTTTTAATTCAATTTTCGCACAATGTCCAGTTTTGACCCAATCCGGCTCCACCGAGTCCAGTCAAGCTCCATAATTTTCTCCATCATGACACCCTCGTATTTTTTTGCCCAAAAATATTAGTACTCATTCTACCCATTTATAATATTTATTGGGAATTTTTGTTGATTTAAAAATCCTTGGAATTACCTATTTTCTCTATTTTCCATCATAGCCGTTGATATTCCCTTCATTAAATCATAACCATTCATCCTACATGGAACAAACCCCCTCACAGCCAACCCCTTGGCCGGCCCTAATTTCTAGGGAGAGAACCTTTTCTCTCTCTCTCTTTTAGTATAACCTTTTTCTCTCATCCTCTCTTCTCTCTCTTCCTATGCAACAACCCACAACAACAACTCAACAACTCCAACCCCATGCAACACCAGCAGCCTCCCGATCACTCCTCCTCCTTCCATTCCTCACTGTAGCCCCGAGCACCCCATCCTCTCGGCGCGGCCTTCGTCGCCGGCCACCCTGGCCGAGCGCGGCCACGCATCACCACCACCAGCTTCTTCCTCTTCCTCCTCCTTCTTCTTCATCAAAACCGAGCCATGCCCGACTGCACACAAACCCGAGCACCCGGACTCCCTGGCACGACCACCTCATCCGCCGCCCTGCCTCGTCGTGGCCAGGCTGGCCTCCCCGCGCCGCCGCGTCGCCTGGCCTGGCCACGCTACCGCACAGCCGCGGCGCGCACCGCGCATGGCCGCACTTGGTGCACGCTGGCGTGTTGGCCGCGCCACCGCCGGCCACGCCGCCGTGGCCGTGCCCCCTCCTCAGCTCGGCGAACTCAGGCAGCCTCTTCCTGACGGCCACCGTCCTCCGGGACGTGCCGTCGAGGCGATTCGTGCGTTTTGCACGACGTTCCGTCGTGACGCGCGCGGAATCGAGTTCATTTTGGCGCTCCGTCGCAGTAACTTCACGCGCATTTTTCCGGAGATCCGACCGTTGGATCGGCGATTTCTTAGCTCCGTCGCAATCTCGGTATATCCACCTTCATCCCTGTCAATTTTCGTCCGTTAATTTTATCGTTTGATACATGAAAACCGGCCACCAAGTTGACCGTTTAAATTGTATTAAATTTGGACAGTTTCGCGGGGCCAACTTCGTCAGCTTGTATCTCCTCCACCGCAGCTCCTCTTGGCGTGCTACCAGTTCCTGTGCGAAGCTGGTATAACCCTCTTACTACCCCTCCAGTTTCGTTTCATTGTGAGCTTGTTTGATTAGTTGAATTCGACGCCAAAGTTGGTCGTCCGAATTCGTAATTTCCAACTTGTAAAATTCCATTTTCGAACACGGGACTCCAGATTTCATTTCTGACACCACCAGTAGACTTGTGGCGTCGTTCTGGCATGTTTTCATATAAAATTTGTTAGATTTGGAGAACGTGGGCCCGGACACATTTTTCGGTGCAAAGCGGGTCCCACATTCTAGATCAACGGGACTTTTTTACGTCGGCTCATCGAAATCCAATTTCGGATATACCGTTGAGTTCGTATCGTCATTCTAGACTCGTTGACATATAATTTGCTAGGTTTTGGTGGACATTGGATCCGGCACGCATTTCGGTGCAAGTCGGATACCAATATCCGGGTCAACGGGTCATTTTGAGATCGGCTCATCGAAATCCAATTCCGGAGATACCGTTGAGTTCGTATCATCATTCTGGAATCGTTGACAGGTAGTTTGCTAAGTTTTGAGAACCTTGGCTCCGGCACGCATTTCCGTGCAAACCGGAATCCCAAGTTCTGGTCAACGGGCCAAATTGAGATCGGGTCAACGGAATCCAATTCTGGAGATACCGTTGGGTTCGTATCGACATTCTGGTTTCGTGGACATATAATTTGTTATATTTTATAGACTTATTTTCTTGCACATTTTTTGGTGCAAAACGGCTCCGACACGGACACCGTTTTGACCCGAAATTACCTTTTTGCCCTTGTGTCCAAATTGGACCGATGGGTAGGCTATCCTAGCTAATTTGACCATTCTGGACACGTTGGCGATGTTCATTTTATCGTCCGACAATGTTTGTTGATAATTTCTCTGAGTTTAACCTTTTTATAATTAAATAATAATTAATTCTTATAATGTTCGTATTTCGGGATTAGTACAACGAAACTGAGATCAGTCAATTCCAGTGGTCTCACATTGCTGAAATTGACAAGTTGGATACGTGGATCACTATAATAAGATTATCAACCTTACCGATAATCTTCTTATCTCGATTTGCGTGTCGTAAGTTTCGACGTACAAATAACGAAGTACACTTTATATTATACTAGAATTGACCCTGTTTGACCAGAGTTGACCAGTTGACCCAAAGTCAACTATAAGTCAACACTTGACCTAGTTTGACTAGATTTTTGACCGGAGTCGACCTAGAGTCGTTTTGACTTAGAAGAACCTAGAATAATGTAGATTGATTATAGAGATTCATTTATTACAACTTGAACACATTGTAACCTGTGTTACTTTAAATAGGACTCTGTGGCTTCAGTGGGACCCCCTATACTTATCAGCTGTTCAGGTTATCGAGGCGAGTACAATCTCTGATCATTTCATATCCTGCTTAGAATTATTTCCTGCAGTAGATTACTTTACTTGTACTGTCACGTTGGTCACACGGATTGGTACTATATGGATCCTTTCTTGAGATGTTATCCTTAGGGAGCATCGGGTACTCTATGTTCTGTGCGTTTCACTTTTATAGCTTATCATATGCTTCTTGGTTCTTTGATCACTTACGACATGTACCCTCATGATCGTAGAGTCTTCCTGGAATCTTACACTGTTGGGTTACCCCCAGAATCCCCATTTTTATGGGACTTACACTGTTGGGTTACCCCCAGAATCCCCATTTTTATGGGACTTACACTGTTGGGTTACCCCCAGAATCCTCATTTTTATGGGACTTACACTGTTGGGTTACCCCCAGAATCCCCATTTTTATGGGACTACTATGTATCACCTTCGGGGTCTACCACCCTTCGGGGGCTTATCACCTTCGGGGTCTATCACCTTCGGGGTCTGTTACATAGCATCATATAACATAACCTGGCTGGATCCTTGTGTATTGATCGGGGGTACGGGGGGAGTATTACATGTTCATATTGTACTCTGACTCACTAGTCACTGCTAGTTCCCTATGTATAGTAGATATTTCTATTACAGTTCTCTCTCTGTTTACATACTGCACTTCTTTCAGTACTTGTATCTTACTTTACTGCATGATTATATTTTCTAACCTGCTATGAATTGTTGAGATGTATTGTGCTCGCTCCAGTCCTGACTGGACCTGTTGACAAATTTTACACATAGCTTGGGGATTGCCTGCTAGCCTAGAGAAGACACAGTAGAGGTTGTTTAGGTAGTTATTTCATTTTGTCTGGAGCTGTATTTACTTTGTGGATTACTGTATTGAGTTTTGAGATATATTTCTGGGTTTATGTATCTTAGGCACTTAGACTTCTATCTCCTGTATTTATTTTAGATTTCATATTTTATCTATCTTTATCATGCTCTACCTTAGATGTGATTGAGATTGTATCTGCTATGTCACCCCCATTCGGGGAGTATAAACTGTTTAGTCTTATACTGTTAGATGCATTGAGACCTAGGACAGCGTTCTACCGCCGACTCTGCGGCGTAGGCTGGGCGTTGTTACGTTCTTGTGCCCTAACTCTAGGGCGCGGGTCATGACAGATTCAGCTGGGGCTCCTCAGAAATGTTCTCATGTTTGGAAAATATTATTACAAGGTCGGGATCTGGCGAATCATCATATCACTCCATTGGCTTCGGGAGAATGGACTTGGTCTTTAACATCTACAAGGATGTTTTCCATAGCAGCTGCTTGGAAGGTAACGCGTGTACCACACCCTGTACGATCTGAGTTTAAGCATATTTGGAGTACATGTATTCCATACAAGTGGTCGGTCCTATTATGGCGAATACTGCATAACAAATTATCCACTGATGATAACGTCCAAACTATGGGGTTTCATTTAGTGTCGAAATGTCATTGTTGTGTAAACCCTAGTGTGGAGAAAACACATCATATCTTTAGTGAAGGAGACATGATTGTTCAAGTATGGCGCCAATTTCAATCTGACTTTCAGATCACATCAAGAAGGTCGGACTTTGCTGTATGGTGGAGGAGGCCGAACATCCACCTTAAGGAGATTATGGTAGCTGTGGTATGTTGGGTGACTTGGAAAAATAGGAACAAATGGCGCTACGAAGCGTACAATTATTCTATGAATCAACTAGTGCATGAGGCTCGTCGACAGATTGGAAAAGCGTTGAAGCGCTGCAAGCACAATCCGTCTCTCCCTACGACATGGCATCAGCTTGGAGTTGGATAGTTCAATCTCTTGTATTATGCACTTCGAATATTTTTAATAAAGTTTTTGGTTTTGAAATATATATTTTATATATATATATATATATATATATATATATATATATATATATATATATATATATATATATATATATATATATATTCCTATAAATTAAAGTTGTTATATAGATTGTAATTATAGGCCATGATCAATTATATATATTTGTTAGAATAATTCTAATGAGTAATACATGTATTTTATATATGTAAATACTATTCTAAATATATATATTCATATATGGGGTTTTATCTATACAAATATATATATATATGTGGGTGAATATATAAATATACCAATAGTTTAAAAAAAGAAAAAAAGAAAGAAAAGAAAAAAAGAAAAGAAAAACCATAACTCACGAGATATTGCCAATGCAATATCTCGCGAGTTATAAAATGCCCACAAACCCATTCGCAGCAGGCCATCCCTCTAAACCGACCCGAGTATAAATCATATATGCTCTCTTATGAGAGGGGAAAAAAGATATCGAACCTAACCCTAATCCCCGACCCCTGGCTGATGTCCCTGGCACTCGCGCGACCTGGGCCTCTGTCATGCCCTGCTCCCGTAGGAGCGATCGTCCTCGCTTAGGCGTGATGCCGCACGAGCCTAGATTTCGCTCGTGCAAGGTGGGTTCCATAACGGCCGATTACAGCGGCTGCGACAGGGTCGTCGCAGAAAAGTCCCATGCAGAGATATTGAATATACCAGCAAAAATTTAAAACAAAACACAAGTTATTCAAAAGATGCATTTTATTCATATTGAAACAAGGATTACAATGGGGCGCAAGGCCAAGATTATAAGTCACTCAAGCTCACTCTTCTCACATTATAAGTCACTCAGCTCTCTCTTATCTCTCAATACAAGTCTTAAACCAGCGGATGCTTCGGAGAGGCGATGTACATTCATTATGTCCCGTATAAGTCTTGACTACACCCGACCGCACGCCTCGAAATGCCAAGGAAACTCCATGCCTCGACTCATCCAAGTGAGCTCCGCGCCACGAAGTTTTACCTGTGCCTGCACATAAACACTGTGTGGGTATCATTACTTAACTGTACTGGTGGAATGTGCTCCTCGCCCACCCATACAAAACTAACACGTTCATTTACTTTGTGCAATATAACCCTTTTGATTGTCTTTCTACTCTTTTCTTAGCATTAGTTTTAGGACCGACGCCTTGGCCTATTTTGTGTCTCAAGACCATCCCGTGCTTGCAACAACAACGTTAACTTATACTTTGCCTCTAGACCCTTCTCGTTCCAACAACGTTAACCTATCAAGTCGTGCTTGCCTTTCGGCCTATAATCAGAGATGCAACTACACGATAGTGTCCAACTCCCATGTAACCGCGCTACCTCTTTGAGGCAGTGCCTCGCCGCTTAGTGAGACTTAACCATATCGCTGCCTTGCGGCCCTTGCCACCTCGCGGCCCTTGTTATTTTGATCACCAACTGACCCAATCGAGACTTGTGAACTTAGTATCACTTAACCAACTTTGCCTAGCGACGATTCCTGACTTAAACTCGAACGACTCAAACCCAACTTATGCTACTCTTTCCAACAACTTAAGACTCGATGCCACATCTCGTACCAAAGCACGGTGTCTACGTTGCAGCCAAATCTTAGGCCCAAACATTGTCTTCTGATTGTGCACCTATTCAACTCGACTCAATCCAAAGGCACACCTGCAGATTGTCGCTATATCGTCCCATCTATATGAAAGGTCACTAGCATCACAAGCAATCCTGGACGTATAGTTTGGTTAATCGGGGTCCTTTCAACGTAAGAAGCTCGCTCCGTTGCAAGTCCCTGGTTAACCTGTGCTAAAACCTTATGCACGACTATACCCTTTTTTCCTCCTAGGCCGAGTCGGTCCCGTGGCCCTGGGTTGCCGCTCGAAGAACCATTGCCTTTGTCGACAAGTGGTCCATGACCATGCAAGACTCGATTCGAACTGACGTCTCACACAGTCATTCTTCTTCCAATGTTACCATCCTTTCAGGACCAAGTTCAAGACTTCTCACATTTGAGACTGCCTCGACGACCCATGGTCGTGAGCATTCTTTCTTGTTGCCCTATCATTTTACTCAACTCAGGAATGCCTATTTAGTAGCCCTTTTCCGAAACTCCATTTGAATCAACCGTGGTTCGTGCCTTAAACACTAAGTCCGTGACATCATGCTTTAAGCCAACTTGTGTTCTGTGCGACACTACCACCCAACTCATACTCCGTATGACTAGCTTTGAGACCGTAGGAATTCGTGGCTATACCCAGCCAAAGAACTCGTGGTACCGTGCTTACTACTACTCCGATAGCCTAACATAACTTTGCCTAACTTAATCGTACAACAACTTGATGAGCAAAGACTGCGTCAAGCCTTGCATCGTGGGAATGTGCCGTGCACGTGTTCGACTTTAAACAACCAAGTTCTTTGGGTGCCTAGACTTAAGCTACAAGCCGTACAATACAACTTAACCTGTTGGCGAGCAAAGGCTATGCCACGCCTTGGGCGATGGGACCGTGCATGCTTTATCAAGCGTTATGCGGGCGATGCCTATGACTTAGGCTAACTCTTAGCTTTGTGGCGAAGACCAACTTTTCCTTCTCCTAAGCCACAGGACGAAGGACCGAGTGTAATTTTCAAAGCACGTCGTGCACCAACTCTAAGCCGACCGTTGGACCTTTCCATATTCTAACCCAATTCGACCCGTCGGGATTATTACCTTATCTATATGGATTCGTCTCTTTTATTATCAAGCCTACTTGTGCAAGTTGAAAACATGCAATTTATTATGTGAAGGCTATGATGAAGCGAGTTCACCGAAACTATCCCACCTGATTCGAGGAGTCACCTCGACCGAGCGGTCCTTCGTATCGCCGTTGCATGGCTAAGTCCAAATGCCGTCCGTATTTTGATTCCCTCGATTGACTGAGCGAGATAGGGCACTACATCATACATCACTTAGAAAAAGTTTCGTCCTCGAAACTAACTGAGTACTTACTTATCGACCTATCACTTTATTCAACATTCAAGGACTCTCACACTAACTACTCCTATGCGTTCCGTCAATCGGAGCCACTCTCGTGCTTTCCACTAACTTAGTCGTAGGGAAACCCAACCGATCAACCAACATTCAAGTCTTCTCCAATCAACAATCGCACTACCATCAATATTTCTTGACACATGATTTCAAAATCCTCGACACTTTTCCATTCCTCTAGTCTCACTTCATTCAACATATCATTTAGTTTGGATTGTGTACACATTCCAGGCGTCCCCAAAATACATTTATTTTAGCCAAGCCTCGTGATAGAGAACCTGCCATCACCACTCGAGTCGGATCGTGCACATATTCGGGCGTCCCTGACATACGTGCATGTCAACCGAGCCTCATGAGTGGTGCCTCCATAATTCCAATCGCTCCGCACCGGGACGTCTGCTTAACCGCTAGGCTATGTCATTAGCCTAAAGTCATTCGTTAGTATTGGAATCATAGTTCCCAAACATCAATATCAACACTGACCCCATCCTAAGGTCAAACCAAGTTGATAGTACGGGGTTTTCTACCCAAGCTCGCATCACTCCGATTTCTAAACATCGAGCATTGATTCCCTACACACATCCCAACATTCGTCGCTCGGGGTCTGAGTCATTTAGCAAAGCCATCCTACAATAACTCATGTTTCAACCAATTCCTCAACATATCAATATCACTCGTTCATCAAACCATTTCGCATAGTCTATCTCTTCGAACACGTTTGACATAATCCGCCTATCAATCCTTTAAAATTAAGCACGCTACGACATAATTTGTTGGTAAGCCATAACGCACATTTCATATTTTCTAAGTCATTCATCACAATTCAAGTATTCGATCATAAGGTCGACTAGCTTAACAATATGTTGTACCCCGATCTCACGTGAGTCAGATATCTACGGTGGGCATGAATCACCATGCATGCTCCTGCGGGATAATCATCCTCATCGGGACGTAACTCTTGTTTTGTGTCTAGACTAATTCATTCTCGATGCGTGGATTGGACCTACTCAATCCTCAAGTTTACTTAGTCATCAAACACAATTTCGAACAATCCTCGAATTCACCTTTGTCTCAAACCACAAGTCGAAGGAATCCAAATTGCCACGTCCTGATTTTTTGAGTTTCGATCGTTCCCGCGACATGAATCACCAAGTCAGCGCTTACGCGGAACGATCACCCCAAATCTGACGTAATGTATGTGCGAGGCTGGAGTTGCGCTCGTGCAAGATAAGATCATCGGCATTGTGGTTATCAACGCAACGATCAAGACACTTTTATTTTCATCCAAGTATTCATTTCTATCAAAATCCCAGACGTAGTATCCATCGAAATAATAGCACTAGCACGGTCGTCATTCCTTGAATCCGAGTACCCCCGAGTTATCTTATATCGATCTTTGATACGCCTCAATACCATCGATGATATGCGTAACCTGACGATCTTCCTTTGCAACGAATTTCGAGTCGTGCGAATGATGCTATCGTCCGACTGGATAATCTCCTCGACATTCAAATTCGAGTTCGATCATTATCTCACGAATCATTCATAACATCAATTTCCTTAAACTAAATTCACGTATTGTTCATCCGTCTATCTCAAGTCATCGACCAACGTATTATCTCAATTCGCATCATTCCTTGCTAACTCAAATCATTGAGCAACATTCAATCCAATCCTTAGAGTCATTTGCGTAACTTCAAAATTCAACTTTTTCATGCACGCTATCGTTCCGTCGTGCTAACTTTTCGTATACGATCTGTATCAATTTCCTCGATCAAGTCATCCGTTCGCTACACCTTAACTTTTTCCTTGATTCAGTTTCACCTACTCAATCATTTTCGTGTTTCCTACTCGCGCAATCGCTATCCCGTGTGCGTCATCTCTAATTTATTTGAATCGACTCGTCCAAATCTTTAAGACTACAACTTATTCAACGATACTCAATCTACGGCTTTGTATACACGCGACTCTTGCTGATAGACTCATCGACACCCCGTATCCTCAATTGATCGATCGACATCCCTGAGGCTTTCGCATACACCACTCAGGGATGAAGTCATTTGACAAATCCTCAAAACTATTATTCGAATCAAAATTGACTTCTTCAAATTTTCAGTTCAAACCATTCCTCGAATTTCAAGCACGCTCATCTATATCGCATCGACGATAACATCGTCGCTCGATAGCACCCCTATCGATAGTCATCTCACTATACTTAATCGAGTTCAACTCATTCTTGCTCGACACATTTTCAATCCCACATACGACTTTTCCTAGGTGGATACAACTTTTGGTGTATATGCCCAGCCCGACTTAGCCAATCGTGCTTATGTGAACCATCTTTTTGTTTCTTGTCAAAAACTGTTCTCCTACGTTTTACAAAATAGATAGACTTATTGTATGGACATCCCATGGGACATTTGAGAGGGAGCGCACCAATGATATCAATTTACGGAAGCAACATTCAAAGTTTGCGAAAACATCGGAGTTAAAGAATTCAATCGATGGTCCAAGGACGTAAAGTCGTGGTCTGATACCATTATGTCATGCCCCGCTCCCGTAGGAGCGATCGTCCTCGCTAAGGCGTGATGCCGCACGATCATAGATTTCGCTCGTTCAAGGCGGGTTCCATAACGGCCGATTACAACGGCTGCGACGGGGTCGTCGCACAGAAGTCCCATGTAGAGACATTGAATATTCCAGCAGAAATTAAGAGCAAAATACAAGTTATTCAAAAGATGCATTTTATTGATATTGAAACAAGGATTACAATGGGGCGTAAGACCAAGATTACAAGTCACTCAAGCTCACTCAATCTTACTCTTCTCATATTATAAGTCACTCAGCTCTCTCTCATCTCTCAATACAAGTCTTAAACCAGCGGATGCTTCGGAGAGGCGATGTCCATATATTATGTCCCGTATAAGTCTTGATTCTACACGGCCGTGCGCCTCATAATGCTAAGGAAACTCCACGCCTCGATTCATCCAAGCGAGCTCCGTGCCACGAGCTTCTACATGTGCCTGCACATAAACACTGTGTAGGTGTTAGTACTCAACTGTACTGGTAGAATGAGCTCCTCGCCCACCCATACAAAACCGATACGTTTATTTACTTTGTGCTATACAACCTTTTTGATTATCTTTCTACTCTTGTCTTAGGATTAGTTTTAGGACCGACGCCTTGTCCTATTTTGTGTCTCAAGACCATCCCATTCTTGCAACAACAATGATAACTCTTACTTTGCCTCTAGACCCTTCTCGTGCCAACAATGTTAACCTATCAAGTCGTGTTTGCCTTTCGGCCCATAATTAGAGACGCAACTACACGATAGTGTCCAACTCCCATGTAATCGTGCTACCTCTTTGAGGCAGTGCCTCACCGCTTAGTGAGACTTAAGCATATTGCCGCCTCACAGCCCTTGCTACTTTGATCACCAACTGACCCAATCGAGGCTTGTGAATTTAGTGTCACTTAACCAACTCTGCCTTGCGACAATTTCTGACTTAAACTCGAACGACTCAAACCCAACTTATGCAACTCTATCCAACAACTTAAGACTCGATGCCACATCTTGTACCGAAGCACGGTGTCTACGTTGCAGCCAAATCTTAGGCCAAAACATTGTCTTCTGATCGTGTACCTATTCAACTCGACTTAATCCAAAGGCACACCTGCGGATTGCCGCCATGCCGACCCATCTATATGAAAGGTCACTAGCATCACAAACTATCCTAGACATATAGTTTTGTTAATCGGGGTCGTTTCAACGCAAGTAGCTAGCTCCGTTGCAAGTATCCGCTTAACCTGTGCTAAAACCTTAAGCACGATTATACTCTGTTTTCTCCTAGGCCGAGTCGGTCCCGTGGCCCTGGGTTGCCGTTCGAGGAACCATCGCCCTTGTCAACAAGTTGTCCATGACTATGCAAGACTCGACTCGAACTGACATCTCACACAGTCATTCTTCTTCCAATGTTACCATTCTTTCAGGACCAAATTCAAGACTTCTAATATTTGAGACCGCCTCGATGACCCATGGTCGCGAGCATTCTTCCTTGTTGCTCTATCATTTTACTCAACTCAGGAATGCCTATTTAATATCCCTTTTTCTAAACTCTATTTGAATCAACCGTGGTTCGTGCCTTAAACACTAAGTCCGTGACATCGTGCTTTAAGCCAAATTGTGTTCTGTGTGACACTACCACCCAACTCATACTCCATATGACTAGCTTTGAGACCGTAGGACTTCGTGGCTATACCCAGCCGTAGAACTGTGGTACCGTGCTTGCTACTACTCTGATAGCCTAATATAACTTTGCCTAACTTAATCGTGCAACGACTTAACGAGCAAAGACTGCGTCAAGCCTTGCATCGTGGGAACGTGCCGTGTACGTGTACGACTTTAAACAACCAAGTTCTTTGGGTGCCTAGACTTAAGCTACAAGCCGTGCAATACAACTTAATCCGTCGACGAGCAAAGGCTATGCCACACTTTGGGCGATGGGACCGTGCATGCTTTATCAAGAGTTATGCGGGCGACGCCTATGACTTAGGCTAACTCTTAGCTTTGTGGTGAAGACCAACTTTTCCTTCTCCCAAGCCACGGGACGAAGGACCGAGTGTCATTTTTAAAGCACGCCGTGCACCAACTCTTAGCCGACCGTTGGACCATTCCATATTCTAACTCAATTCGACCCGTAGGGATTATTTCCTTATCTATGTGGATTCGTCTCTTTTAGTATTAAGCCTACTTGTGGAAGTTAAAAACATGCAATTTATTATGTGAAGGCTAAGATGAGACGAGTTCACCGAAACTACCCCACCTGATTCGAGGAGTCGTCTTGACCGAGTGGGCCTTCGTATCGCCGTTGCATGGCTAAGTCCGAACGCCGTCAGCATTTTGATTCTGTCGATTGACTGAGCGGGATGTGACACTACAGCCGCCATCGCTCGTCGTCTGTAAGCCCCTGTTATTTATTTGTTTTAAATTAAGGGTTTTTAAATGCAAATGATATTTTTAGCCTTAAAATAATTTATTATAATTATTAGGAATTTTCTAGAATTTTTAAATGATTTTTAAAACTTAAAATATTATTTTACAATTTATTAAATTATTTTTATAGCAGTTTGCAATTAATTCAAATGTTTTTAAATCAAACTGCAATATTAGATTTGTCTGTGCAAATTAATATTTGCACAAAATATTGTGGGGATCAGTTTGCAAATTAGGAATTGCATATAGTTAAGGGCGGTGGGGTATTTTGTAAGTTACGAAACATTGAGGGTTTTTCTGCAAAAGCGGTCAACGAACACCGCCTTGGTTTTGTTGTCTTCTAGACCGACCTCGTCGTAACCCTAACCCTAAACCGTACTCCGGCGATCGAAACCCTAATCTAAACCCAACTCCGACCCTATAAATACCCCTTCGGCCAAAACCCTAACCCTATTTATTACCCTGACCGCCCTAGCCACCGCCATAGCCTCATCTTCTCCGATGACTCGTCGAAAACCTAGAGCTACCCTAGTCGTCGATCCAGCCGTCGTCAGCTCCTCCGACAACCACAAAACTGTTCGCCTCGACGAGACGAACACAATCCTATTTTTTCCAACGACCACGACGCCTCCTCCGCCGCACAGCAGCTCTGACAGCACGCCTTCGTCGGACACGTGCGTGTCACTTCGTCTCCGTTCACCTTCAGTGTCTCGTTTTCACCTAGGTGAGTTACCGCATGTCGGGTAGTCTCGTGTTGGTCTCGGACATGGGAAATTCCTAACAGAACCCTAGTAGAAATCATCTCAAACACAGGACTCAGAGTCAGATTCATTGCTCGTGTCCCTAACTGTCCAGACACGAGTTTTATTTTAATGGGTTAACGGGTTGGTATCGTGTTTGGACCCAAACCCGTTCTGTTATTAGGTTTGGGTTCGGGTTTACTGTTCATCAGGTCAGGTTTTGGCCCATTGGGTTTGGGCTAGATTTTAATTATATATGTGTGTGTGTGTGTGTGTTCGTGTGTGTGTGTGTGTGTGTGTGTGTGTGTGTGTGTATGTATATTTATATTTTATATATTTAAATACTGTTATATACTTAATTATATTTTATGTATTTTATGTATATATTACTAATATACTGTACATATACTGCTATTATATATATTTATATATTTTATATGTATTTCTATATATATGTAAATATATTATTATGTATATCTATTTATACATATTTATGTATTATTTACAGTATGTATGTGTTTCTGTATATAAATTTATATATATTAATATATGTTGTATTTAATATATGTAAATTTACATGTTATATTATTGTCAATAGATGCTACTGATATGTATATTTTACTACATTAAAATATATTATTATATTATTATTTACTTACGTACTTAATTTTGTATTTTTACGTATTCTGTTAATTATGGCCATTTGAGTCCAGATCTAGCATGGATTTTGTGGACTCAGATGAGTCTAAATATATTCAAGGTCTGTACGAGTCATATCGGACTTGATTCATGTCCTTTAGTCCCGTATTTGGACTTCGGTTCAATTTCGTATACGTGGATAAATATAATAAATAAATAATTATTTATTTTCAGAAATTGTACCTTGCTGTATTTGAATTTTTAGACAGTATATGAATACTGCAAAAATCTAGAAAAAAATGTATTTAAATACTATGTTAATTTAGCTAATTTTATACAACTTTTCCAGGATTTAGTTTGTAATTGTTCCATTTTATAAAAATAGTAAAACTAAACTTACTTTCAAATTACTTATGTTTACTGATTTTTAATAAATATCTATAGTAGTTTATAAATTCCAGAAAAATTAGTATAAATTTCTATAATTAACAAGGATCATTTTGTACTTTATTTTATATATATTGGAGTCTTTTGACTATGTTAATAATTGTTGAAACACAGTGTACAGTCTGATTTATTAATTAAATAATTGTGTCTTGGGAAGTTATGTGTGTTTTTGGGATATTTTAGTATTGGGACCTTACCCTACCTTAGTATAGAGACCCTAAAAAGTTGGTTTAGATATTGTGTCACCCCACATTGGTCTCCTGTGCTAGAGTCATCACTTGGTTAGGTGTCCAGTTAGAAAGTCGTGTCACACCACTAGTGACCGAGTCATGAGCTTAGTATAAAAACTAAGATTGTATATCTTTGTGACAGTGACAGGACACCGGATATCTATAGCTTCGTATTCATATCTTTTTTTTGTACGAGACAAGTACCCCTACAAACTCTACTTACTGATAATAAATTGCGTTAATACAGTTATTTGAACTGAAAATCATATCTTACATGTTTCTATGTACCTACCGTGTAACGCCCCAGTCCCAAAATACTTAGGGCTAGGTACGTATCCATGCCAGCTGTATACATACGAAGTAACTCTAATGTATGGATCCCCGTATGTATACATAAGCTGTAAAATACAGTAAAACCATGATAACTAAATCTCATCCACAATAATAAAATAATAATATTATAATCAACTCAAGAATTTGTCATTTATACATGTAGTTGGGCGGAGACAAATCCACTACCAACTATTTTAAAAGAAAGAAATATACAAGAAAATGATATCTAAAAATGATAAGACGAACCAAGGGCAATCATCTTCGAAGGAATGGAGAAGATCACGGCCTTGGCTAGGACATCTGCAAAAAGTCACAAAGCATACACCTGGCGAGATAACCAGGTCCTCAGAGGGACGTAACAAGATACAATAAACATGCCATATAAATACTGAATATAAATTATGCCACAATTAAAGAAAGTGACAAGACATAAATAGGTAATCTAACAATACTAAAGTGATCATGCAGTTGAGAAATAATCCTTCGACGCATGAGCCCTGGCTGTAAATGGGATCGGCATAGTCCCCATATAGGGCACCAGGGGCCTACGTCCGTAACGTTCGAAGATCGTTAGAGGGCATCATATGCAAGGGGGTACGTCCATAATGCTCTAGAAAATGTCAGAGGGCACCTCGAGCCTGCGTCTCCGAAGGAGCGCACAGATAAGCAGGAAAGTGCAAAGAAGCCCATACGTCAGGTATTGTTCTCCCCACCCAATGTACCTGTCAAGTCGCATCCACGACCATGTACCTCTACTAACTGCTAAGTCTCCTAACACGCCTCTATTAGCAGTTGACCCTAACGCATGCGCATGGAGGATCAACCCACACGCAAGAACCTCTACATGCTACTCATCTCACACATTCTCGTGGTACAACTGTGTCGAGGTATATGCGATACACTACAGATGGTAGTCCCTTAACTCTAGGTTCATGTGCAACCAAAGGATAGTAACAAAGCAAACTAATAATCACTGAGCATGTAGTAAATCAAGAACTGTAATAACTGGAAATAATGAACAGTGATATATCAATAAATGCAGACTGAATATAAACAGTATAATGGCAAGGTATCTTGCCTGATTCCGTGCTGTGAATATGAAATTCCGCTTTTGCGTCCACGCCTCCGGAACCCGACGCTCCTAGATAATTAATTAACTAAACTAAGTCACTACTTATGAAACTTTCGATACGACTTAATTAGTCAAAGTAATGTGTTAAAATTATATTCAATCTCTCGTGGAACCATAGATCCATACAATCACACACAGGTTCCACGAGACATCGAAACACAGTTTTTAGGGTTTCTAACTTTTAATTAGTCGGTTATGGCCCTACTTCAATAACATACTTGAAGCTTATATAAAAATCATAAAAATAATATTTAAACTAATTTTCTACAGATTTATCTCTGAAATTCTAGAATTAATATTTCTAAAGACATTTATGACTAGTTGATTAATAAGTCAGCTTGTCTACCCGAAACTCGCCCGGAACATAGTTAATGACTCAAAATTGCTAAAATAATCAAAAACATATTTTAAACAGAAATAAAATAATTTATTTCATAGAATAATATTAGAGGTACAAGGGTTGAGTTATACTACAAGTTTGGGACATTCTAGGTCAGCCTGTTACCCGAAATTAGCTAGTTTTGACCTACAATTTTCTCGACCAGATTTGAGTTGCTAAAATCGTGGAAAAATACTTAAAAATCCTAATTTATGTATATAAACACACATAAAATTCAGTTTCAAAAATATGCACCAATAACTCATAGTTTCTTCACAATGGGGTTAATTTGATCCTACCGACACATAAATATTATGCCTATATTTTATGAAATCTTTATGGATGATTATACCTAACAAAAACCATCAAAATATGATTTCTACAGAATTAATAATATATTTTCTACATAATTTTAGCAAAGGTTTTTAGAAGAAAAGATTAGGGTTCTTACCAAAGATTCTTGCTAGAAAGGGTGATGATGACTTCTCTTCACCAAAGTTCCAATCTTTTCCGCTATCATCGCTTGCTAATCCTCTCTTGGTGAGTATGGGAGAGTTTATAATGGCTATAGGGGATTGAATGGGGGAGATGGAGTTTTTAGGGTTTGTTTTGAGGGGTTTCGGGGATGTATGGTGGAGGAGATGAGTTTTTGTGAAGGATGGAGAGATGTTCAATGGAGGAGATGATGTATGGAGGCTATGGGGAGTTTATTTCTGCCGAAATTATGGAGAGGGAGAGGGTTTTGGTCGGCCAAAGGTGAGGAAGAGAAAGATTATGATTTGGTTAAGATTTGGGATAAGTTGGTATATTTAAACGTATCCTTAAATGAATTTTAACCAATCTAGGATTTAAATCCTATTTAATTTGATGCATTCGGCCATGAGGGGTTGCTTTGGCCGAAATTACCATGGTGGGGGTCCACTTGGCATGATTTGGTTGTTTGGGGAGTTGGCAAGTTGATTGGATTGAGGATTTAAAAAAGGGTTTCCTAATATAGAACTATTTAATTCTATCTATGTAATTATACTACAAAATCTGAATTAAATACAAATAAATGTAATTATTAATATTTACTAATGTCCAACATGCCTACATAGGGTTTGGTTTGGCTTGGAAGAGGTTTGGGAAGGTTTGGTGCAACCGGGTCTCCTAAAAAGTCATAAAGGCTTTCTTAACTAATTAATTAAATAAAAATATAACTTGTGCCATAATTTGAATGGTTAACATGCAAGAGATTACAATATGACCATGGCATTCCTAACATGGCTAGCATACTAGTTAAAGCACCCGACTACGCTAGGCATGCCATACTTTCTAGTCGTCTTGCATATTCAAACTCAACCATAGCTATAGTCCTTTTATATAATATAAATAAGATAAAAAATAAATTAGAATTAAATAAAATCCAAAAATAATTTAAATATTCCTTTAAATTATAAGAGGTTTTACATACCGTATGCTTCACATGCTTTAAACTGCTCTTAGTATCTTTCACATGCTTTAAACTGTTCTTGTATTTCTTACATGTTATAACTTGGGTTATGGGGAAACTGATAGCTGAGTACGTGATCATGTCCCCTTCTCCCGTACGTATGTACCGAGCAAGGTCGTATTACATGCATACCTTGTCGTAGGCCATTATCCTGTATTTCTGTATGTATGTACACCTATATTTGTAGACTTGTACGTACGTACATTTTATTACATGTAGACTTGTACACCGGTACATTTTATACCTATTGGCGATCACGTGCCTGCTCAGTTTTAAGCATTACATATACATCTGTCGCCATGACAAATGTATCTTCTACATGATAGATTGTGATATGCTATGATTCTTTTTTATTACATCTCTTTTCATTCCATGCTCAGTATATTTAGTTTGTAGAACCAGTACTTTCTTCCTTCCTGACAGGAAACGTTGCAGGTATACTTACCGAGGAGGAGTTGTTATGTGATTCCTATTATGGGGCCACCATTAAGGATCGGGCCTTAGTCCACGAGGATGTACCTATAGGGAACCTCGTCTAGTTTTTTGTTTTTGTTGCTCTGGACTTTGAGAGCAGGACTATTTAGACTATGTATTTTTGTTACTGGACTTTGTATCCAGTTTTACATTTTGGCTATGTATTTTAAACATATTCGTATTTTAGATGCTGTGTTGTGATGATTTTTTTAATATGACAATTGGAACTGTTAGCACACTTGATCCTTTACAATGTACTTTTTTTTAAAAAAACAACTTACTATGCTATAACTCAAGCGTAGGCTGGACATGCCCCAATCCGTCCCAACAATTTGGGTAGCGGCTCGTGACATATTTTTAGTGGTAGCCCATGCAGGTCTTAGACTTAAATTGTTTGGTTACACCAAGCATACCTGCAACCAGGATTATAGGATAACTTGATAACACTAGGAACAACATCTAGAACACCTAGAGAATTCCTAGGATTGCAACATAGAAAACTCATCACAGCATAGGACCGTTATTATAAATTAGATTTTTTGTTTGTTTCTTTATGATTGTTTACTTAAAAAGTTCTTATAGTTCTCTTATTTTCTATTAGATAGTACTCACACGCTCATCCCAGTATGTCATACCTGAAAATAGCGTACTTCCTATCCAGCCGATCTACTAGTTGACCGGAGCACTTCCACCTCCACCTACCATACACCCCCACTCCACAAATCCACCAACCAAGATGTCTCCACCACCTCCTATATCACAGTCCCAGCAGGACCAGATACTTCCACTACCACCTGTTGCTATACCTATCCAGACTTCCGTCACTCTCGACGGGAACCAGCTACTTACTCTGATCCAGGGGTTCCTAATGACCCATCAGAAGCAGACCACCTTACTTCGCCAGAGCATGGAGCGCTCTACGGAGCGTACCATGATCCTACCATCGGTAGAGCCATGACCGAGAGCGGGGAATATCAAGGACTTCATGAACTTGAACCCCAAGGAGTTCATGGGGACTGAGGGCATCATAGTCGCAGATGACTGGTTGGACTCAGTAAAGAGGAAGCTCCTCGGAGCTAGGTTGCCGGGTGACCTTCAGGTCGTGGCAGCGGAATTTCTGCGGACATACTTAGCAGGAGTCTGGTTCAGGAATGAGCTACTATTTGCGAGAGGAGAGATACATGGGATCATTTCAAGATCCATTTCTAGAAGAAATTCTTCTCGACTACCGCTAAAGTAGCCATAGGGCTACAAATCTAGAACCTCCAGCAGGGGAACCGTTCTGTTGACGAGTATGCGACGAAGTTTAGTCATTTGAGCCATTTTGCCCCTAGCCTAATTTCAGACCCAGAGGAGATGGCACGTAGATTTTGCCATGGTCTTGTCCCAGACATCGGCATCCTCCTAGTGGCAAACGGGACGACTGACTACTACCAAAGCCTGGAGCTGGCCCGGGGGATAGAGGAGCGTCTTCTGTCTTGGAAGAGGCCAGCTTCCTGACACAACGAGGTACCTTCCAAGCGCCAGGCTTTCCAGCCGAGAGTACCGGTGCCACACCAGCAGGCATACCGTCCTCCCGTACCGCATCACCCAACACCACCAGTTAGAGCTCCAGGACCACAGCAGCAAAAGGGAGCTGTGTTCATACTGTAGGAGGCCAGGGCATGACTGTGCCATCTGCAAGAAGAGGTTGAGACAATACTTAGCTTGTGGGTCTACCACCCATCAGCTTCGGGATTGTCCAGCAACGAGGGTGCTGTAGAAGCATAAAATAAACTTCATAGACCAAGTCAAAGAAGTTGAGAACTTTACGCAGAGTTAGACGCTACGCAAGGCTCATTAAAAGACTCTACTGAGTCAGATTCAAATTCTATGCGAGCTCTTTTATGCAAGAGCAATCTTCAAACTTTACGCAAGGGCGACAGGCTGTCAGACTGTATTTAATGTGCGTGATATTGATCTGACAGTATGATTTTCTGACAGAACATTGCACAGAAGCTGAGAAAATTTTTACACCAATTCCAACACTTATCGTTTAGCGCGTAGATAGGCTACTTTACGCTCAAGAGACCACTTTCTTTACGCATGAAAGCTATTTGAGTCTTTACGCTCAAGGCTTTCGTGTGCATAGAGTTTATTTGAGCTAATTATACGCTGAAGGCTACTTTTCATCCATTTTACGCAGGAAGTCTATTTTGGGTTATTTTATGCCCAGTCTGCTACTTTACGTAGGAAGTTTATTTTTGGTTATTTTTACGCCCAATCTTTGTTGGCTATGTGAGAACGTGGTCTGTATACGTGGCTTTCATGCCACACTTATCGAGGAACGTGTGTACGTGCTCTCCCCATATTTTTGAAGTTGTGGGACACGTGTCACCATGCGTAGAGATCACAACTCTATATGGGACACGTGTTATCACACGTAAAGGTTGATTTTCAATCGTGGGTGACAGTTACTTGCGTAGAAACCCAATTTTGTTGCTTTTTTTGCACAGGAGGTCTAGTCTATAAATAGACTTATTTTTAACACAAGAAGACATCAAGAGAGATATACAGAGGAGGAGATTCTGAGAAAACTCATACTTTCAGAGTGATATTTTCTAGAAGCATTTCTTCAACTTCTCAAGAACAGGGTGAAGCAAAGCAGGAAAGCATTCGACTGTGCCATTAGTGCCATTGTGTCGATACCTTTCTGGTGACTTAGTTCTTTCGATTGTTTATTTTCTTCAAGTAGTTCTCTTCATCATCATCGTGTGGTCCAAGGAACAAAGTGATCACTTTCAGATCAGACTTTCATAGCAATACTTTCCAGAAACAACTTGTACTTTGGTACTTTTTCTCGTTTTCTTTCAAAAGCCAATTTTAGGCATTTTGTTAAGTGAAACAAATTGGCGACTCTGCTGGGGACGACTTTCTCCTCCGACGAGAAAGCAATTGCTCAATATGATGATGTGTCGGTCGGATCGACAAAGAAGACTCTGGTTGTTCAATTCGACCAGACTGCTTACGAAGAAATGCTCTGAACTGGAGGTAGTACTCGCTGCTTCAATGTTCAAAAATCATGAAAGGTGCAAAAAGTTTGGATTCCTAAGTCCAAAGCATCCTCTGATCTCCCTGTTGTCTCTGAAGGCAAGGGAATTCTTCCTACTCCTGTTGTTGGGGCTCCCGTCTGTGACGAGGCAGTCTCTACTTCAGTGTTGCACCCCGGGCATAAAAATCAGTCTTCCAACTGTGACGTGGTAGACACCCAAGTCTTGCGCTCTGTGCATAAAAATCAGTCTCCCGTCTGTGACGTGGTAGACAATCAAGTCTTGCGCTCTACGCGTAAGGGTAAATCTCCCGTCTTTGACGTGACAGATGTTCCTGTTTTGCGCTCTACGCGTAAAGGTAAATCTCCTGTCGGTGACATGGTAGATAAAGTTCACAATGATGCTTATACATCTAAAGTGAATTTGCCTACACGCATGCAGCGTAAAAATAAGAATTCTATCATTGGTAAAACTTCAGTTTTTCACCAACAACCTTCTTACACTGCTTTACGCAAAGTACCAAACCTTCAGATTACGCGTAATGCTGATGAAATTCTTTGTGCACAAAAATCTTAAGATTTACGCACACAACTCCAGGCGCATAAAAATATACAGTTTGGTTCTGCTAATACAGCTAGTAATCTTCTTTATACGCAAGGGACTAAACGTTTCTATGTCCCAAATATAATAAAGAAGACGACTCCTTCCACTCCTTCTGATTTACGCGAGTTACTTGTACAAAAGCGTAAAAATAGAAAATCTCCTGTGATACTCCCCCAAGAAAATCATCATTATGAGTGTCACCAGATTGTAATCAAATGTTGCTGTTCGGATTCTAAACGGTCAGTTTTTGACCGATTAAGCTACAATGTGCCTCAGCAACAAATTGATGACCAAGAACATGAGTTGTCCTATGCATCTGTCAATATGGCATCCCATATCAATAAAAGACGACGTCCAAGACGTAATTCGTCCCGGACTCCAAGCCAACAACAGTTCAACCGACTCCTTGACACTTTTGAAAGGGTATATCAGCATACTCGGTCAAGAAGTCAAAGATCGTTGCAATCTTCAGATTCAGAAGTTGGGGGTACCCAGTCTTTGGAATCAAAAACTGATATCATTGATTCATACCTCTACACCAATCCCTCTGTATGTTCAAGGGAGGTTGAATCTTATGTTATCGGAGAAGAACCAGAGACGTCTACTTCTAATACAAAGCAACGTCTCTCAGCAGTGGAACAATCACTGAAGGACATGCTTGCCATGATGTAAAATATGCATCAAATAATAATGACTCAGTAAACTGTTCAGCCCGCAGTGGTAACACCGGTGCAGGTAGCAGCACAAACTCAAGATAGTCAAGGGGTTGACATACATTTGAATAATCTTAGTCAAGAGCCTACTATCAATTAAAACTCCGCATCGCCAGATCCTCTCATTTGAGAAGATATACCACCTCCAGTAGGGGTTACGGTACATCCAGCCACTATTCAGTCAAATGTGCTTTCTCAAACTAGTGAAGCTATTCAAGCAGTGCGTGAGTTAAAAGCACAGTTTGAGGTTCTTAAGCACAAAGATCAGCTCCAGAGGTTAGGGATCAAGCAACCTTATCCTCTCTATTGGAATGATGTGCCTTTTTCTTCCAAATTCAAGCCACAATCTATGGTATTATTTGATGGAAAGGCTTCTCCAAGTCAATATATCAATTATTTTGATATTATGACTATACATCTATAGAAGAATGATGCTCTTCTCACCCGAGTCTTTATAGGGTGTTTGACAGGCACTGCATACGACTGGTATCGTAGTCTGGCCGATAATTGCATATCGTCTTTTGACGAATTCAAAACAATGTTTCTCTCTCGTTTTTATGAAGGAGGCATGGACTTGAATATGTCCTCCTTAATAGAGATTAAACAGAAAGAGAAAGAAGACACTCGGACGTTTATTGAACGTTTCTGTCATGCTACTTTGAAGATGCCTCCTGGTATGCTAGATTCAGCATTAATTGATACATGCAAATTGAATCTGCGACCAACTATTGTTGTCTTTATAGGCTCTCAATTTACAGATTGGGCCTAATTCATTATAGCAGCATTTTCAGCCGAGACCAATGGTAGATTGGCTCGTGAACATGGAATGATCTTCGTCTCATAAGACAAAGGAAAGAAAGCCTCTTCAGGTAACAATTTCGGCAATCGCAATAGGAAAGGAAAGGAAACCCTAGTGGTGAATCTTTCAAAACCCAAAATGACGCCAAATAATCCGGAGTCTTCCAAACCAAAAGAAGAGTACTCTTTTGATGACAGTGGTATCTCCGGGATATTCCAATGTCTCGTCAAGAGTGGTAAACTCCAGATTCTAGAGCCAAAACGACCTAATGAGATGAATCTAACTGACAATCCCAAGTATTGTATCTATCATAGATACATAAATCATCCGACCAAGGCTTATTATGTTTTAAAGAAGAAAATCCAAGAGTTGATAAATGCTAATGCCATCGCTTTAACCAATGATGAGCATACAGTCACAACTAATATGATTTTTCTTCAATTTGGAGGTTTTCCTCCACAACAAGTTCCAGATGGGATTGTCCCAATTCCAAAAGCGATAATGAAGATTGTGAATCTTCCGCCAGCTAGAGAGCAAAGTGAAGGATTATTGTCTCTCACATTAAAAAATGGTGAAATCATGTGGGTACACCCTGATTTAGTACCAAAAATGGAAGATGAAAGTAAAACTTTAAAATCCAAGAAAGGTCAAAAAGTCAAAACCTACAATATGATTTCTCATGTTGTTACTCCAGATTATGATAATTTGGATCATCTTTGGGACGACATTCCTTTGGAGGATAGACTAAGGGTTCTGAATATATGCCCTCCAAGTTTGGCTCCTCTTACCAAACTCAAACTTACTTATCGACAATGGTTAGCAATGAACAGTGTCCCTTTATACAGGGCACAACAAGTTTTTGTTGCTTATGAGAAAGCTCCTTTAGGGATTTTTCCTTCTATCTCGAAAACCCCTATTCCTGTGGCTACAGAGGTCTCTGTTCCTTCTTCCTCTGTTAAATTATTTGTTGAGAGTCCGCTACCCACTCACATGTACAGTTAACAATCAGTCCATCGTATGAAAAAGATGGGCTATGACTTCAAAAGGCGGAAGGCTTGAACTATGATAAAGGAATACGAATTCCTTTATAAATTTAAGGTCAAAAATCTACCATTGGATTGGAATTTAACGTTCCTCATAAAAATCATCACAAGAAGAAGACTAAGGGAAAGAAGACTAAATTGTGTGGTCTCAGGAGGGGCAGGTTCCATTGAGAGGATCAGCCGCCACATTATCCTCCCTGCCGTAAAGCTGGTCTTTGGGGCCAGACTGGCCCTTCTTCCGGCCATGGTGTGCAGCATACACCGTGGCCTTCGTACCTTCTTGTCCAAGGTCATTGCCCATGACACGGCGATGGATTTTAAGCGCATAGAGCTGCCCTATCATTATTTGATGGGGTGGCTGTTGATGGACTGTCGGTCTTTGATGAGGCCTGGAGCAGAAGACGGCATTACGGCTGATGATGCTTTCATTTTCCAATACCACCATCAGCCCTAGGAGTGCAGCACTATACCAGCTTGTCGGAGGGCGCTGGCGAGAGTGGACGGATACGACTTTTTTTGTGTCTGTTCCTCGTTTTATCGCTGAAGAAGTGAGGGGCGTACATATTGATGGTACCGGACCTCCTCACCTCTTGCCTGAGGAGATGCTTCTTTGGCTGCGTAATATCCGTCCAACGCACCTAGTATACCGTAACCGCAACAGTGTCTATCTGGAGCCCTACTTGCCCAGTAGGTTCTTCTGCAAGTTCGGGTATAGCCAGCTATTCTTTGACAGTCCCAGCTCTTGCTTGGGCTTTGAAGGTAGTGTCCTTGACGGTATCAGGGCATGGCATTACTATGATGCGGTTCATACCCGAACCAGCTTTTCGGTTCCTGAGGCTGAGGCACCAGGGGAGATTTTGTATATGGCAGCCCTATACCATGTTACATCGAGCAAGCCTCCTGTTAATTTTGACCCGAGTACCATCCTTATTGTGGGTACTGGCTTGGCGGAGAAGCCTAAGGGGTCTAAGACGAGAAAGAGGAGGGCGAACAGGGTTCCTATGCCTGACTCGGAGTCCACCAATGCGGACGAAAAGGATGATGAGCATAATGCCGATAACTCTCTCCCTCCTGCGGAAGAGGTGATGGCAGATCAGCCGCCTGTTGTGCCAGATGAGGTAGTGGCAGATCAGCCGTCTATTGTGCATGGTCCTTCACGCAAGCGAGGCAGGCGTGAGTCTATTGGTGGCGTAACCTTCTCCGTGAAGCGAGCTGTGGTAAGATGCCGCGGGCTGCTCATTAAGGACAGAGGCGAAGGTGATGACGCCATTTCGGAGGTGAATTAAATTACGACCATCTCCTTCTTTAGCTCTTTTTTTTCCTGAAATATGATCTAATTATTTTTCTCTTCTCTGCAGGCGTCAGAAGAGTCGGGCTCTCGAGAATCGGCCGCTATTTCTGAAGTCAATCCGGCCCTGACCACTTTGATTAGTGACATGTGTGCCAAGATTATTTCTGCCGGGGCTCTCTCAGCGGCGGCTGAGGGATCTCACGTTGCTGAGGTCTCAACCCAGGGCGACGGAGGCTCCACTGAACCCATCCCGGAGACCGCTGAATTTCAGCAGGATGACACTGATCTGGTCGTATCTTCTTTCGGGGCGGCTGGGGCAGAGAAGCCAGCTGAATTTGGCTTAGAAGTCGCTGGTGAGGGGACTACGGCGGCTGTGAGCGAACCTCAGCCTCCATAACCCTTCCCTGGTAAGATAAGCCAAATCTTGACTAGTGAGGAGGCTCATTTGCTCTATCATCACATCCTTAGGGTTAAGCTGATTGATGGTTGCTCTGGACATACAGGTCCTTCTCTTCACTGCCAATGACGGACATTGTCAGGGTACTCTACCAGCGGGGATCCGGTGGAGGGGAGTGTGTCCCCTCCCCTTCCAACTTATATTGAGGGGCCTTCCGCTGGATCGAGTTCGGGAGATCAGATGGCGGCACAACCGGGGCAAGGAGCAATGGTCCCTACGTCCTCCTCTGCTCATGTAGCTTCGGGGGTCGACCTCTCCGTCTTGCCGAGTATCCAGTTTTTTTAGGCCGCGAAGGAGGAGTTAGCTGCTATCCAAGTGTCTTGTCGCTCGGAATTTGTTTCCGTGGTGGCAGGTATAGAAAGTTCTGGTGCATCTCCTTTGATACTGCCAGCTACACTTCCTTTGACACCATCCTCTGCGGAAGTTCTGGTTGAGGCATCACAGGATGTGGTTGACAGTTTCTACCGCCACTTGAAGAGAGGAGTCGAAGCTGCTGTGGAGTGGGGGACCCCCTTTGCCTTGGTCCGACAATGCTCTCGTAGCCAAATTAGAATTCTTAAAACCCTCCCTGGTGGGGCAGAGATAGTTGTGCTTCTGGAGCCCAAATTGCTAGAGGCTGATAAGCTCGTGACCCAGTTTTAAGTGCTACTGCAAGCTGATCTGTTTGCAGCCATAGATCAAGAGCGTGACTTCCTCACCACTGCCCTGGAGAAGGTAAGGGCTCCCCGAGATAAGTCTAAACCGGTTATAATGAAGGACCTCGGCGACCTATCTCTCATTATGACCAACTGAACCGCAGGAGCGAGGATTACATGGCTCGCGAAGCGGCCGCCTCCCGTGGATTAGTCGATACAAGGGAGCAGATCCTCGAGCTCCAGAGGAAGCTGTCTTTCTTGGAATCTGAGCTCGAAGCTTCCCGTGCGAAAAAAGAGCTGATCGTTCAGGAGACCGAAAAGGTCACTCGAGCTTCTGCTAGCCTAGAGCGTGCTATGAAGAAGCTTGAGAATGGCTGGCGGGCTCATGCGCATCTGGAGGATACAGGGCGGTTGACTCAGGAAGCCGAGCGCCCGGCCAAGCAGAAGTTTGAGCGGTCGACTGTCTTGCTGAGGGACCGTCTCATAGAATTATGTATCGCCGAACCATAGTCGGCCTTTTCCTTCTTTTTGTTCATGTTCTTTCCTTTTTTTTAGAGGGACGTGGTCCCAGAACATGTAGTACTTTTGACTTTCAAATAAAAGAGCATCTTTTATTTCACCCTTCATTCATATTGCTTATTGCGTTTGTGTTTTTGACTTTCAAATAAAAGAGTATGTTTTATTTCACCCTTCATTCATATTGCTTATTGCGTTTGTGGTGTTGTGGTATTTGCCCCATTGGGGGACTGTTTGTGGACTTGTTACCCTTGGTATACCTTGGTTTTAGGTATATGGACAACAAGTTTGAGGGGGATACTTAAAACAATTCCACAGTAAGGTGGCCATAGACGTTCCTGATATCGGGAGAAAGAATGCCATGGAGCAGCTGGGCTCCTGGGACATGATGAGAAATGAGGGGCATGTACTAGGAAACTTAGTACAGTATTTGTGGTCAACAGAGGACATTTGTGGGCCTATTATCCTTGGCGTACTCCGATTTTGGGTACAGATAATAGGTCGAGAGAAAACCTACCTACTTACTCAGAGGTAATGAGGACATGGTAAATAAGAGGGTTTATTCAATGGAGCCTTTCTACTCAGAGGTAATGAGGACGTGGCAGGAGTGGGCTCCATGAAGGGTACATAGAACAACTCAGAGGTAATGAGGACGTGGAAGTTCTACGTGAGGGGCGGTTTGTTTTTGATGGAAGTGAAAACAACTCAGAGGTAACATCGACTTGGTTGTTTTAGGAAATTTGTGGTCTGTTACCCTTTTTATGTACTGAAAGTGCGGGTATTGGATCATGAAGAGGGAGCTCTTTTAGAAAGAAAGTTCAGAGGTATGATTATACATGACTTACTACCTAAAAGATGCGATATAGATTCATCTGGAGTGACCAGAGTATAAGTTCAACGGTACCTGCGGGTACATAACTCAACAATCTGGGAGATTTGGAGTCAGAATGTAAGTTCAGCAGTACCAGAGGGTACATAACTCGTCATTCTGGGAAATTTGGAGTCGGAATGTGAGTTCAGCGGTACCAGAGGTTACATAACTCAACAATCTAGGAAATTTAGATAATGTCATTTCAGACATAATACTTCTTCAGGAACTTGCCGTTGATGGACAACATGAGCAAGTCTCCGTTTTGTTTCGCGAGGCGGTAAGCACCATTGGAGAATACAACCTCGATGACAAATGGGCCTTCCCACTTTGGCTGGAATTTGCCGGCAGTTTTGTGTGTCATAACCATCGGCCTCCGAACTACAAGAACGAGATCGCCCACTTGGAATATTCTAATTTTAACCTTCTTGTTGAAAGCCTTCGAAATACGTGCTTGGAACAGCTCGATTCGTTGTTGAGCTAACAGGCGCTTCTCATATAGGGCCTCCAACTCTTGTAGTCGGTGATGGTGATTATCATCTGTTGTCAACTGATATGTGAGGGCAACGCGGAGTGAGGGGATTTGAGTCTCCAGTGGAAGAACTGCCTCACTTCCATATACCAGAGAGAATGGTGTGTTCCCAGTGGTCGTCCGTAGTGTAGTACGGTACGCCCATAAGCATTCGCCGAGCTTTTCATTCCAGTCGCGTTTGTTTGATGACACGAACTTCTTGAGAAGCTTGATGATTGTTTTGTTGAACGCTTCAGGCAGACCATTAGCCGCCGGGTTGTACGGTATTGAAGCAATATTCTGGATTCGGTATTGGTCGCAAAACAGATAGAAGACGTGGCTTGCGAACTGCGGACTATTGTCGTGGATGATCCTTCGGGGCAGTCCATAGCTGTAGATAATGTGATGTTTGAGGAAGCTGATCACGTTTGAAGTCTTTACTTCTGCCAGCGGAATAGCCTCCGCCCATTTGGAGAAGTAATCTGTGATTGCGAGTATGAAGCGATATCCTCGGGACGAAGGCGGAGTGATTGGACCAATGATATCCATTTCCAGGCTTCGAATGGCCAGGATGCCACCGTCGGATGTAGAAACTCGGATGGCTGGTGGATGAAATCTGTGTGGACTTGACAGGCTTTGTACTTTCTTGCATAGTCTATCGCATCGACAACCATCGTGGGCCAGTAATAGCCCATTCGGCGAAGGCGATCTTGTATTTTGGGCCAGGCTGATGGGCTCCATAGATGCCATCATGAGCTTCACGTACAGTTTCCTTGGCTTCTGTATTTGACAGACACCGAAGCAGTAATCCATCGTATGATCGCCGATACAGCATTTTTGTCTCTGTATCGTAGAAGAATCTGAGGGAACGTCTTCTGATAGAAGTGGCTTCCTTTTTCTCTGGCAGGATGTCGTAGACTACGAAGTCTATGAATAGCTATCTCTAGTCGGGTGCTTCGTCGACCATCTGAGCGGAGTAACTCTCAACACATTGAACATTATTCCTGGGACAGACCAACTCACGGCCTATTATGTCAACCAGATGATGAGCATGATTCGGTACCGCTAGGGAAGCAGCCAGGCCTGCTAGAGCATCGGCTTCAATATTCTGGAGTCTGAGAACATGTTCTATGAAGAATCCTTCCAAGGACGAGATGATGTCGATCGCTATTTGGTGATAAGGGATCATATCTTCTTGACGAACCTCGTATGAACCCCGGATCTGATTGACGATTAACTGCGAATCGTCGTATGCTTCCAGATACTCTACCCCCAGCTCCTTTACAAGTCGGAGGCCCATGACCAAAGCGTTGTACTCGGCCATATTATTTGAACAGGGCTCCGTGAGAGAGTAGGCCCGATTGATCACCAGCCCATAGGAAGAAATCAGCACCACTCCGACTCCAGCAACGATGTTGCCTTTGGGCCCAGTTCTGGAAGCACCGTCGAAGAACATTCGCCAGATGGCATCATGGGAAACCGCATTTGAATTGGCGACCTCATCTAGAATCTCTTCGTCTATTCTGGTTGACTCCGAACCTGGATGAGCTGCTAAAAAGTCTGCTAGAGCTTGACCTTTAACAGCCTTCTGTGGGAAGAAGATCATGTGGTAGGAAGACAGTAATATCGCCTAGGTAGCGAGGCTAGAGCTGAATGCACCTGGCTTGGTCATGAGGACCCTGAGTGGGTTGACTCTTGATATGATATGGATTGTTTGTCCCATGACGTAGTGTCGTATCTTCTGAATAGCGAATACCAGAGCAAGGCACTCCTTTTCTACGGCAGTATATCGGTGTCCCGGCCCCATCATCATTTGGCTGAGGTAATATATAGCCTGCTTATGGCCTGCATCATTGTTTTGCACTAGTAAAGCACCGAGAGAATGCTCCATTGCTCGCACATAGAGCAGGAATAGTTTTCCAGTAATCGGGGCCACCAGGACTGGAGGGTTCGACAGATATTCTTTGATGCTGTCGAAGGCGCGCAGGCATTCTTCATCCCATACGAATGAAATACCCTTCTTCACGAGGTGGGTGAATGGCTGACATCGTCCGGAGAGGTTGGAGATAAACCTTCTGATGTAGGCCAGCCTCCCTTGAAGGCTTTGGAGCTCACGGAGATTTCTCGGGGGACCCATCTCCATAATTGCCTTCGTCTTCTCAATGTCTATTTGGATACCCTGGGAAGTAATGATGAAACCCAAGAACTTCCCACTGGATATGCCCAAGAAGGATTTTGTGGGATTCATCTTCAAATTGTGCGCTCGCATCAGGTCGAACACTGTCCTCAGATTATGCAGATGATCTTCTTTAGAGCGGCTCTTGACGGTGATGTCGTCAACGTAGCATTCTACTGTCTTGCGCAAGTGGTCTCTAAAGATGACACTCATAGCTCTTTGATAGGTGGCGTCAGTATTCTTTTAACTGAAAGGCATAACTGTGTAGCAGTATGTGCCAATTGGTGTTCGGAATAATGTATGCTTTTCGTTATCAGGGAACATCTTGATTTGGTTGTACCCTAAGAAACCATCCATGAATGACATACGCTCAAAGCCACAGGTGTTGTCAATCATGATGTCGGTGATAGGGAGAGGGAACTCATCCTTAGGACACGCCTCATTCAGATTGTGAAAGTCGATACAGATTCAGATCTTCCCGTTCTTTTTGAGGACTGGTACTATATTGGCTACCCAGTCTGGATGTTGTTCCTCGCAGATGAAACTGCTAGCTATCAGTTTGTTGACCTCAGCTTCGATGGAGTTCATGATGTCCGGGCGAAACATTCGTTGCTGTTGCTTGACCGATTTTACGTCCGGACGAATGTTGAGCTTGTAAAGTACAACTTCGGGGTTCATTCCTGTCATGTCTTCGTAACTCTAGGCAAACACGTCGATGTATTCTCTGACGAGTCACAGTAGCGATTCTCGCTCTTCGTCTGTCAGATTCTTGCTGACGAAGATGGGCTTTAGAGAAGACTCATCAACGAAATCGACTTGCACAACCTCATCTTCGGTGGGAGGCTCTCTTTGTTCGAACCGCTTCTCCCATTGCACATCTAGCTGTTGTTTCCACGACTCTAACTCAAGAAGTTTTAGAATTTCTTCATCTTCTTCGTAGGCGTCGGCCAATGCCATATTGACGGACAAGACTTGCTTGAATACGTCCCCGATGCTGACATCCGAATCGAAAGTGGGTGATTCGGTTGAGTGTGAATGCCAGTCGCATTCCTCGTCTGAGCTTTCAGGGATCGTTGCCGGTGTAACATAACCTAGCCCACATCTAGTTTTGTTGTAATAATCTCGTAGTTTCCCAGCCGGGACCGGCAATTATAAGGGTAACCGTCATCCAGTACCGTAGTTCAAACCTGGTGTAGTTTCCAGATCATACCCCTATTTTTGTATGAGGTACTTGGATCGGGAGCTATACAGATAAAGGGGCAGTCTTCCGGTGTCGGGTTCGAGATCAACTTCTTCTATCCTGAAGGGTTGTGGATCATTCTTCTGGCTGAAGATGATTGTATGATCCTCTCTCTCGACTATGCGGTAAGCGTCTTCTACTGGAGTAAGTTGGTTTACGGTGTAGACATTTATCACCTGTGTGTGTAGGTGGGTGCCTATACCATATTCTATAGCAAACATTATACAAAGCTTATTAAGCTCGAGGTAGTTCAAAGATAGCCCTTTATTGATGAAATAAGGTATCTTTTCCAGTAGGATTACATCATCTACGGATGGAACATCAGTGTGAGCAGCTACATACTTGGCCAGCTCTGGCTCTTCTTCAACCATCCCCTGTGCCAATGAGGACTGAAAGGATTACTTGGGCAGCTTAATCATCAGGGCATCCATGGATGGAGCAAAACGTGGAGTCGTTGGCGTACTGGCCACCCCCAGTTTGGTGCTCTATGCTAGGCAGGGAGTTGTTGGCTGGCTAGCAGTCCTCGGCTTAGCGCTCGACTGTCGATTCATTCTAGGAAGACGAATCATCATCGGCTTGACAGAGGGATTGAGCTCCTCTATTTGTTGCTGGCTAGCTCTAGGCAGTCTGATTGTTAGTGGCTCTGTCGTGGGTCTTGATGCTTGACCAGACCTTGGCAGTCGGATTATTATATGTCCCTCTTGTGCAGAGAGACTGATTGTATCCTTACGCAGAGTGGCCGTAAGGGGTGCAGTTCTGCCAGGTATGCGGGCTTGGAGGTGGATTGTCAGAGGTTCTTCTGATCTGACTGCTGCCTCCGTTTGAGCTTAAATATCTCCTTCGACAAGGTGTCTTTTTGACTTTTTGTACAAGCATGAGTCGGAGTAGTAGTAGGATTCGACACCTTTAAAGGGATCAATGTCAGTAAATTCTGTCCTCACGATACCATGCTTATCGACATACTTGAAGCATTGGTGCAGTGTAGAAGGCACGATCATGTAATCGGGTATCCAAGGACGCCCCAGGAGAATATTGTAGGAAGTGTCCGCATCTATGACATAACAGGTCACTTCTGACTGAAGGTCGCTGATTTGGTACTTCAAGCGAATCTTTCCGATCGGATAGCTTCTCCCTGAATTAAAACCGCTGATGGTGGTGCTTGTCGGCGTCAGGCGATGCATTAGGATGCGTAGATGGTGTAGTAGGCTCTTCGGGATGATGCTTATGGAAGAACCGGGATCATTATGCATCCAATCCACCTTGATATCGTCAATGTACCCAGTATAATACAGAGGGTGATCGTGTAGGTTAGTCTTGATAAGCATATCCTGCGGAGTGATGACGATGTTGGGCATTGCGCTTTTGCGAGCGCTATCCTGGAGATCTACAGGCGAGCTCTCTCCAGTGAGATTAGACTGAGCTAGATATGCGTCAGCGTTCTGGAGTACCTCGTTCAGTATGACGTGAACATCTTTGTAGAGTCTCACGAGCTCGTATAGCGACAATTTGGCCGGTGTGTTGGCCAATTGTGCCAAGATGTCAAAGTTGTAGGGCCTCTCCAGCCCACGAGGCGTCTTTCTTCGGAGCGGTTTGTTAAAGTGAGTCACCTTCGGCCTAGGCTTGTCGGTCGTCGAAGGCTGAGACGGTCCTGGAGCATCAGCAGCTGTCGGCTGATGATCTTCAGCCGAGTTACCCGGTGGAGGTTGGGTTTGTATGCCGGATCAGGTAACAACAGCAGTAACTTCTTCGACCTTTGCCAAGGTTGTGCGGTATGATTTGACTTTCCCACTCTTCTTCTTGCTGGTGGAGGGTGGTACGGACTGAGTCACTTCAGCTACCAGGTCCGAATGGACCCACATGACCTCCCCTCGTGATGTGGTAAGGGGTACTAGACCAGCAGCCTAGTCTCGAGGAGGTGGAAGGTTAGCGACCTCCATCTTTGCTCTGGGGACGGGCACTACTCCATCTTGAGTCTTTGTCGGAGGGAAGCTGCCGAATTATACTGACACTATGTTGGCTGCCACGGTCACCTCTTCGAAATCAATGGCCAAGGCCTTAGAATCGATGAGATGCTAGATGTATCGCTTCAGTTGGTAGCAATCTTGTGTAGTATGGTGGACATAGCGATGGTAGTAGCAGTACTTGAGGCTCTCTATTTCTGCAGGATGAGGTTCATGCCTTGGATGAGGGAGATTAATTCGACCTCCTTGTATGAGCATGTCCGAGATGGGCTTGATATAGCCGTCCTCAAAGGAGTAGGTCATCTGAGGCCACTACTTCTCTGCCGGCTTCGGTTCAGGCTTCGGAGATGTGTCGGCCACCAAAGCTTGTTTGCCCTTGTTGTCTCGATTGTTGGAGGGGTTACCACCATTGTTGCTGTTGGTGTTAGGGTGTTTGCCCTTGTCCTCTCCTTTCGAGACGTGCAATCCCAGTTGGCGTGCTTTCTTCAACTTGTCTTCTGCACTAGTGGCACTGATGGTGAACGTCTTCAAATCCTTAAAATGACTTTCACCCATCCAGTAGCTGATTGTGGGAAGCAGCCTCTTTTGGAAAATTTCAATTAAGGAGGAATCAGGGTTACCGGAAGGCAACTTTATCGCGGTTTGACAAAACTGCTCGATATAGTTCCTTGTCAGCTCCTTTTCTCCTTGAACAACGTCCCTGAGGGTGGACATTGTCACGTCTTGTCCTACTTCATAGAACCTCTCCAGGAATATACGTTTGAAGCCAGCGAAGGAATGGATGTAGTTGTCCGGCAAGTTGTGGTACCAGTCGAAGGCGACCCCTTCCAACGCTCCAATGAACAACCGTGTAAGGATGGCATCGTCATGAGGCAGATGGTCGGTTGTGACTTCGAAGTAGGTGATGTATCTGCTTGCAGATGTCTTTCCATCATACGGATTGATGTTGAATGGTTTATATCTTGGTGGGAAGGGCACATCTCTCCATGCAGCAGGATATGGTTGTCGTATCCTGAGGTCCTGGCAGTTTTTTCGGGCGTGGAACATGGCCCGGAGCTCCTGGACCTCTCTTCTTGCCTCCCTGGCCTCGTCTGCAGCAGTGGGGGCCAATATTTTAGGAGGATTATCACCCGAGTTTGGTGCGGCTGAGTTCGAGTCTGCATCGACCGCGGGTCCCACGTTTGTTTGGCCAAGTGTTCTTCCTTACAGAGTTGGAAGGGCTGCTCTGATCTCGTCTACGGACTTGACCAAGGTATGCAGTATGGCCTCCAGAGTGTCGATACATTGGCGATCACTGGGACTATCTTGGTTGCTGTCCGTCATGAACACCGTCCTTACATGAGGAGATATAGAAGGAACGGTGGAGGACGCACCCTCTGAGTCATACCCTTGTACAGAGAAATTGTTAGGGTATGTGGAAATGTTTTCCTCTGGTTCGGACTCAGAAGGAGTGGTATCCCCAGCTTCAGAGCTTTCCTCGTCTTGAAAGTTGTGGACATCCTCGGGGACGTCGGAACTTGCTGCATCTGTTGGAGGAATCGTTTTCCCTGGATTATCTTCTTGGAACACCGAATTGTCGTAGAGGTTTGGAGGAGTGCTACCCTCGGCTCCAGCGCCTCCCAGAGATGTGGACGACGAATCTCCAAGTGTGGCAGATTTCGTCTTTGAGCGAGTACCTTGGAAAACTCCTCCCGTAACGGTCGTGGACAACCGCTTAGAAGAGAGTTTCTTAGTTGAGATTTTTGGGCTGGAGACGTTTGTTTTCTTTCCTCTTCCGCTGCCAAGGATCTTCAGAGCAGAATTACAGGGGGTGTTGAGAAGCGCCTCGTCTTCTGAATTTGGGTGTTATAGCCGTTGGAAGACGAATTGCCGGTCCTCTTGTGTGGCTGCCTTGCTGCAGCAGCAGTTCACAATGACTCCAGTGCAGTGATGTCCATGGAAGGACTCTCTGCACACCAAGTTTTCATCTCTTTCCTTGCGTTTGTGAAAAATCACGTTGCACAAGTCATCCATTTTGTGGGCCCGGGAGTTCTGAGCACATGAGTGTGTTGGCATCCTGCCTGCTCCCTGATGTGGAGGGAGTAAAAGTACCCGCCCCTGATAATTGTTGGGAGATTCTTGATAACTATCCCGTTCGTTGGCCGCCGGGGGCTAGACACGGATAGTTTTATACAACTTTCCATCAGGGGCCCACGTAATAGTCAGCGGGACGCCCTGATAGTCAGAAGTTGGGAAAGATGTCTGAGCTCGACGAGCCCGCACTGCCCGAGACTTTTTCCTTCTAGTACCTGAGAGTGCATAGTAGGAAGAGTCCACAGAGACTGGCACATGAGAGCATCTGTGGTCTGGATCGCCTGAGAGGCGGTTGAAGACTGAGCCCAAGCCGCATGAAGTAGGTGGCCTGCGGCTGGGATTGTTAGCCGTATAGCCTGCCTGCATGCGGCTGGCATTTGTGGCCGCATAAGCAGCCCACATGCGGCTGGCAGTTTGCATGCGGCTGGGAGCTGTAGTGGCCGCGTGGGCCTCTTCCAAGCGGCTGGAAGTCATAGTGGCCGCATGAGTTTCCTCCATACTGCTGGTAATTCTGGCCGCATGAGCCTTCTGTCTGCGGCAGGCTTTTGTGGCCGCATGAGTCTTCATACGGTTGGCGCCCTTCTGTGGCTTCTTCCTGGACCATGTAGAGTTACCCTTTGCCCCTGCAAGTCCAGCATTGTAGTATTTTCCTCTGCCGGACATGGGGACAACAGAGTCCTCTATGGTCTGAAGTGGGGTCGCCTGCGATACTTCTCCGCCGTCTTGGGCAACAGAGAGTACTCCTTCGAGAGCTTGGGGAGGAGCGAATGATTTAGGCCTCCACTCCCTGCGGGCCTTCTTCGTACGGGCTCGCCGTTGGACCGGGCCAGTGCTCCCGTCGGAGAGCATTTCTTCAAACGCCTGCTGGTCGAACCGGGCGACCAGCATTTGTTGAGTGGAGCCAAGTTTGGCTGCGTCCGATTACGTCACCAACTCCTCAGCCGTGGAGAAGCTAGTCCCCAGCAGAGTCGCCATCGTATTTGCCATTGATTATAAAAGAACAGAACAGTTTTCTGGGAGGACTGGACTTTTACGTACAACACAAACTCGCTCGTACAAAGAAAGCCTAGGAACAAAAACCTAGGTACATCAATCTAAGTATAATTGTTTATTTTTTTTTGGGGTGACGGTAGAGGCTCGGGAAAGCGATGGCAGCTCTGCCTTACTCCTTGGACAATCGGACGCAGCTTCGGCTATGGAGAAAAAATGCTCTTGCTCGAATGTGGATCGCTTTGTGCCTGGCTCTGTGCGTATATCTCCGTGCTCTCTTTTACAAGGGAATGGCACCTTGCTATTTGTAGGCATCATGGGTGGAGGTGTATATCCACATGGCAGATTCTGAGCCCCGGACCATTATGTTGATTGCTATAAATCTGGTTTGTTACGATTGTAATATATCTGGGTAATTATGTTGATCGCCATAAATCCGGATTGTAATGATTGCAATAAATCTGGATGATTATGATGATAGCAATAAATTTGGCTTGTTTGGGATTTGACCAAATTTGGACGGTTATGTTGATTGTAGTAAATCTGAGTTATTGAGATTTGATCGACTCCTGCCACGTGTCCTTCATTGATTGCAATAAATATGAATTATTAAGATTTGATCAGCTCCCGCCACGTGTCCCTCATTGACTGCAATAAATATGAATTATTGAGATTCGATCAGCTTCTGCCACGTGTCCCAACTGCTGCGAGCCGTATAGAGGACTGTCATGGTTGGGCCACATGAGTGTGGCCTCGTGTCAGAACCGCATAAGGGTTGCCTTATCTGAACTGCATGGAAATCCTTTAGTCTGAGCCGTATGAGGGTGGCCCCATGATTCGAGCCGCATAGAAGTAGCAGCCGCATGGGGGTGGCCCCATGATCCGAGCCGTATAGGAGTAGCTGTCGCATGGGGGTGGCGGCCGCATGAGAGTGGCAGCAGCATGAGAGTGGCTCTCGCATGAGGAATGGTAGCCGCATAGGGAGCTTTTTGGGGTTGGTGGACTGTGCCAGCTGTGAAGATTTTCTTGTCTTCCCTAGGAGCCTACCACTATGTCAGGGTCATTATTTCGCTTTTATGTCAGGGTTGTCCATCCTTCGTGTCAGAGCCGTCGCTTCGCATCAGGGCATTAAATGAGCCAGCTGTATAAATTAATTACGGCCGGTTTGTGAAGGACTTTTCGAACCGTATAAAGCCACGTGGCTCGCTGGGAACTTCTGAGCTGCATAAAACTCTAATAAACTTTTGAGCCGCATAAAACTCTCATAGTCTTGAGCCGCATAGGATTTCCTATTCATTTCCATGCTTCTACACAGGTTAGCTACTTGGGCAATGTTGCTTACTCCTTATGATATGGTCTATGTACCTCAAAAATTAGTAAAGGGTTAAGCATTAGTTGATTTCTTAGCAACTCATCCTATACCTGAAACCTCCAAGCTATATGATGACATTCCAGATGAAGTTGTGGATTGCGACATGACTTTGAGGGATGACATTTGGCAACTATACTTTGATAGAGCATCGCGGGTTGGGCCTAAAGGCAATATTGTCTCCGGAGTAGGCATCGTCTTGGTCTCTTCTGATAAAATGGTCATATACCGTACTTATTTTCTTAATGAACCATGTTCCAATAATGTGGCATAATATAATGCTCTGCTAATTGGTCTTCAAGTAGCAAAAAAATTGGACATTGAGTTCCTGGAAGCTTATGAAGACTCTCAACTGATTGTTAATCAGGTCAGAGGGACATATGGAGCCAGAATCCTGACCTCATTTCCTATCATCAAGTGGTAATTGAATTGGTTCTTTCATTCAAAGGATTCTTCATTGAATTCGTACCATGTTCTAAAAATTTGGAAGCTGATGCTCTCGCTAGTTTAGCTATAGATTTAGCAGTTCCAATTAGAAGATAAAACACCATTACTTTGTTGGATAGAGATCTATTCTGTGTCAAGAATAATTTGCATATCAAACAGAGTTATACTACAGAATCAAATTCTCAGCAAAGGGATTGGAGAAGTCCATTTATTGATTATGCGGTCCATGGGATTTTACCAAAAAATCTAAAAGAGGCTGCATCAATCAAAAAACGATCATTTCGATTCTACTACGATTCTTCTTTGCATATGTTATATCGTCATTCTTATGAAGGACTTTTATTGCGTTGTCTTTCGGAAAGTGATGCCAAACAAACACTTCGTGAAGTTCATGATGGAGTTTGTGGGGCACATCAACCAGGTCCAAAACTATAGGACCGTATTCGAAGAATGGGTTATTATTGGCCTTCTATGATAGCAGATGCTGTGGATTATGTCAGACGGTGTAAAGCATACCAGATTCATGCTGACTTTATTCACCAACCCTCTGAATTCTTACATCCTACTGTAGCTTTTTGGCCTTTCGAAGCTTGGGACATGGATATTATTGGTCCAATCAATCCTCCTTCTGTAAAAGGGCATCGGTTTATCCTGGCTATAACCGATTACTTTTCTAAATGGACAGAAGCAGTTCCTCTTGTGGAAGTGAAAACGTCTAATGTGGTTAGCTTTATCAAACATCATGTCATTTATCGTTTCGGAGTTTCCCGAAGGATAATCCATGATAATGGACCATAATTTTCTAGTCAGACATTTTATCAATTTTGTGATAAGAATCGGATCTAGAATATAGCTTCTACGGCTTATAATCCAGCTGCTAATGGTTTAGCGGAAGCTTTCTACAAAACTATTATTAAACTTCTCAAAAAGTTCGTCTCTTCTAATAAACGTGATTGTAATGAGAAACTTGGAGAATGTTTATGGGCTTATCGAACAACAGTTCGAACTCCCACTGGTTTTACACCATTCTCACTAGTTTACGGATGCGAGGCTGTTCTTCTATTGGAAATCCAGATCCCGTCTTTTAGAATAGCCATTGCTAATGAGCTAACCTCTGAAAATAATGATCGCTTACGACTCCAAGAACTTGAGGGTCTGGACGAGAAGCGTCTTCAAGCACAATAGCACATCGAGCTATATCAAGCCCGCTTATCTCGAGCTTTCAACCGTAAAGTTAAAGAGAGGGTTTTCAAAGTCGGTGAGCTAGTCTTAGCTATCCGAAGACCTATGTTTATGACTCATAAGAGGAAAGGCAAGTTTCAAGCTAAATGGGAAGGTCCTTATGTAGTCGAGACAGTATTCTCCAATGGTGCCTATTGGTTATCGAAACCTAATAGAGATTTGATAATGAAGCCAATTAATGTCAAAATCTTGATGAAATACTATGTATGAATTTCTTCTTTATTCCCCAGCTACCAAGGTTTGGTTAAGCTGATTATTTATTCTCCTAAAAGAGAATTTTGATTTTCTGTCTTACCATCTGATTTCAGAAAGAAAAAGATTTATTATTTATCATGTCCACATTACCTCTGAATAAATATTAAATCTATTTATTTTCTTTGTTCTATCTATCATGTCCGTATTACCTCTGAATAGATATTAATCTATTTTTCTTTGAGTTATTACGATCTATTATGTTCATATTACCTCTGATAGTATTGTATGCTCTAAAAAGAAAATAAGATTTATTATCTATCATGTCCACATTACCTCTGGATAAATATAATCTACTTTGTTGAGTTTGGAAGACTTATCAGGTCCATATTACCTCTGATAACTATTCTCTATCTCACAACCATTTTATAAAAAAATGTTTCATTCATTGCATGATTTAAAATATTACATCAAAAAGAAAGATTGAATACAAAATTTTTTATTGATATGAAAAGAAGAATACAAAATTCTTTATTTTATAAGGTGGATTAGATACATCTTCGAGCATTTTCTGCAACTCTGCCAAGCGACTTTCACGAGAACTCAATACATTTGTAGTTGCTATGGTGCGACGAGCTTCTGGAGTACAGAGATGGGAGAGTTCGGCGAAAGTGGCTATCATTTTATCCTTGGCGTCATCAAGGGTTTTAATGGTAGCTTCAGCACCAAAAACCTACTCTTCCAATATTGAGCTTTGTGTCAGATGCTGGTCTCGAGCTGCAATTATCTGCTCTTTTTTTGCTTTCAAGCGATCCAACTCTGCCTCAACTTCATGAATTCTATCATCTTGCTGATGAATTCTCATGTTTGAAGTCTCGTAGGCTTCTTTATGCATCTCCAGTAGGGGTTTAATTTCATTCAATAAAGCTTTCTCCCTGGCAACTTTGTTGCTGTAGTCCTGGAGAGATTCATTGAAAATAGTCTCCCGAGTAATGTATTCAGCTGATAAAACATCATACTCGGTCTGGATGAGACTTTCAAGAGTTTTACTTGACAGCCTTAGATATTCTTTAATAGGCTGTTCAAGTCTTCCACCACCTTCTCCAAAGCTGCGGCTCTCTAAGCGCCATTGAACATAGCAACATTCCTGATCGTGAGAGCAATTGCAGCCTTCAAGCTTTCATAATTTAGGCCCTTCTTCAGGACCATCTTGACCAAGGCTGCCAAGGTTTTGTAGAAAGTTTCAGTATGGATCTCAACTAAAAGATTCATTTCTGCATTAGAGCTCGGCGTGGCAGCAAGGTCTACCAAATCCCTCTTCTGAAGACTAAGAGTAGATATTGTCGTTGCCTTGGTAGCAAGTTGAGTTAAAGCCATTGTTGATGTTACTACCATGGCTGATTGATCCCCAGGAGCTTTAGAGACAATATCTTCAACACTTTTGTGGATCATTGCTCCAGCCGTTTCTGGAGCTGAAACTACTTGAGTTTCGGTGGCGGTGATTGTTACGGGAGGAATGGTGATTGTTGTGACTGATTCAGGTTCGGTCAATATGGTCTCAAGAACTTTTACCAGATGAGTAACAACAACTGAGGATGTTATTATTACGTCTCCAATTTCGGTTGATGGGTTGACAATATCTTCATCACCTTCGTTGGCTGCAGGCCCTTCAAGTTCTGGGAGTATTTCAGTTGCAGTTGGTTCTTCTACAACTGTTTCTTCATCTGCAGCTGGTCCTTCTGCAGCTAATTCTTCTTCTCTGTCTTCAGCAAGAGAAGGCAATTCTTGCTGAGCCTCTACTGCAGGCTCTTGTTGTACTGCAGCGATAACACCTACAAGAGAAGGCAATTCTCTCCTTCAGACTCTGTTTGAATAAGAGGAAGAGGAGCCACAGGCTTTACTGCAGCGATAACACCTACAAAGATTAAGCAAAATAAGTTAATATACAAAATCATAATATATAATTTTGCATAGATTTTGTAATTTATATTTACCTGGAGTAGGTGCATGACGTGCCAAGAGTGAGTCATAATCTTGATCCCAGTCATCATTGTCTAAATTAAGAGCCGGTTCATCCGAGGGGATGGATTCCGGATCATTAACATGCGTCGTGGCGGTGTCTTTAACAGCTTTTGCCTTTTGTGGCGAAGTCAGATGTAGTGAAGTGCTGAGGCATCCAGGGGACAAGACTCCTACCACTTCTGTTGATGCTGCAGGCTGGGATGCTGAAGACCCTTCTCCAGGTTGAGCTAAAGAAGATGTAATATTTTGAGGCTCCTCGACATGAGTTTCGCTCTCTCGAGTAGCGGCTCTCTGTTTGGAAGGCCCTTTAACAGTGACTTCTTCTTCTTCTCCTGGAGGGTAACAGCTGCACTTGATTTTCGCTTTCGGTTTTTGGTGACGATAATTGGTCCTGCAGTATTTTCCCCAACTCCCGTAGGGATCACTTCCAGATACTCGTCTGGAACAGCAACATCATCGGGTATGTCCGAAGGTACCCTGACTGGTTCTTCAACGTTTCATTCATTGGCCCATCGAAGACTCCCTCTCATGTTGTAGTCATTCGCGAAGGAACGAATGGATGCATAAAAACGAGCATACGTATGAAACATTCGTAGCTCAGTTGTACTTGTAGCAGTTGATACCCGGAATCTAGCACCGGTATATGCAGTGCTAAAGTACCTCCATGCCCTTGCACCATCAACTAATTTTCCATAATGGTAGAAGCTGGTGGAGGGATTACCAACGTGAAGTTGGTCATATCCAAACTGACGAGCGAACCGACTGGGTAGATACGGTTCGAACGCACAGTTGTCTTCATTCCTATACATCAGATGTGAGGGTCTGATGCACATTAGCCATTTAAAAACTGGCACAGGTAATGAAGTCCTTCCTTCACCTATATCTTCAAATTGCATGCCGAAACAGTCAGCTGGGACTGGTGGTCTTGTGCAGAAAAAGTTCCACCCGTAGGAATAGTTGAGTGTTGCCCGGGTGTCCGCCACTGAAGTTGCAGTCCACGTGGCTTTATTAAACTTTTGGAGGAATACCTTCGTATCATTTCCAGGGCCTGGTGGCAACAAACTGCAGTTGTGATGCAACAACCAGCCCATCAAATAAGTGTAGGGCCTAGGAAAATCTTTTCTGTGAGGAGCATTGTTGATCAATTCATCACCAAATGCTCGCAAACCTGTATTTATCCGGCATACCATTGTCGATAACAGGTTAATTCTGACTTTGAATACCAAACGTACTGCTGGCCATAATACGTTTTGGTGAATCCTGTCGGCTGTGCCAATCCCTGGTACGACCCATCTTCGCAGCCACAGAGAAAGAAAGCCCGCTAGCAAAGCTTCTTTTGAGAGCTTTCGACTGCCATGTCTCAGAAAGCTCAATGCTTCGGTCCCAGCAGGGAATTCTCCAGCCTTGGTGGCCAAATATTTATCCGGAGACTTATAGGTGACCACCCAAGTGTTTATTGAATCAGGAGGAATGATTGAACAAGGGTTGATAGGTTGAGCCTTGTTATCTTGAAATTTCTCTTTGTCATCCTTGGATATCCTATTCTTATGATAGAATAGATATGTTGTCCATTTATTGATGTATGCCAAATATGATCCACTTTCATATATAGTGGTGCAAGTTAGGTAATGGCACATCAATTCTTGGTATACCTCAACTGACTGAGGATTTTTCTCCCTAATCTCTGCTAGTTCCCGGTTGGAGGGAACATATTCTTCATATGGAGCTTCACCCATTGGCAGTTTGGAGATGAACTGCATCTCATGCAGTGCAAAACCTATTTCACCTATCGGAGTTGCAAAAGTCCCTATTGAATTGATACACAACTCCATTAAATCCAAGAACAGGTTATTGTTCATTGGTATGCCCGGACTCGTGGAGCTACTGCTTCATATAGTCCAATGGCTTACAGTTCTGTTTTAAAGTTCTTCATAATCCAGGCACTAAGTTGAATCCAGTTCTGATTATGAGGGATCATCCACCCTGGTAGCCTAGGGTTGGCCTGAGGATATAATACTGAGGCCTTCATAAGCTTGTTTATGAACATTAGGATCTGCACTGGTTGAATCAAAGCTGAATCTTCGCTTGGTATGAATCCAGGCAGTAGACCGGCGAAAGGAATGATACCACCACTGGGAGTACTGGTATGGTAGCCCATTTGGTTGGCCCCGTCCCTCTTGAAAATAATTCTGCCTGGTCTACCATGACTGCTGGGAGTCAGGTTCCATAGCATCTGTCTTGGATGGGTGGCATGAACAAATGAAGATAGAGGATAATCCCTTGCCATGTCCGGGAGATACATCGCCCTCTCTTCAAACTTAAACACCCAAGCTTCCTTCTTGGGGTTCGTTTGTGATTAAAAATCAATAGCGTCCCAAAACATGAAGGCAGGCTTCAATAATTGCTGGCCATCTAGTGACACCAGCAATTCTCCATTCATCAATGACAATAGCATTCTGTCTCCCTGAGCACTATCAGTTGTTGTCTCTCTTCAGGGTACAGCTTGTCGCTTTGTGGGAATTCAACATAAGATAGATTTTCCAAATAGTTTGAGCCAACAATACCAGCTGGTGAACCGAATACCTCTGTGAGAGGATGAATTTGCAAGTCCACTACCAAAAGAAAAATAAGAATCAAGTTAGCAAAAATCTAAATTGAATTTTACGAAGATGACTTATTCACACAGATCTTTACACAAGTGAATTGTACGTATAAAAATTAAGACTCTGTACTAGAGGGCTTGACTATGCAAACTTTACGCTTACGCATAGAAGTTAAGTTGATTAAATTTTTTTTAAGTACAAAAGTTCTCTGTTTTTAGAATGGAGTTTTACGCAAAGTCTTATCACTTGTGTATTTACGCTGGCACATATAAATGTGGGCGTATTTTTCATATTTTTACAGTGACACGTATGAACGTGGGTAACTTGCGTATTTTACGCTGGCACGTACAGACGTGAGCGTATTTAATGCTTAAACATTTTATGCTGGTATGTATAGACGTAAGCGTATGTTGTTTTTACGCGGACACGTATTGACGTGAGCGTATTTTGTTGTTTATATTTTTACGCGGGCACGTATTGACGTGAATGTATTTTGTTGTTTACATTTTTACGCTAACACGTATTGACGTGAGCATATTTTTACATTCTACACTGACACGTATAACGTGGGCGTATTCTGTTGTTTCTATTTTTACGCTGGCACGTATAGACGTGGGCATATTTGGTGAGTTTTATTTTATGCTGACACGTATAAACGTGGGCGTAAAATTTATGGTTTTGTTCGGTTCCTCTTCTTCTTTTTCGACGGACCCACGGCCGAAATAGATAGGGTTTTACCTATCATGGCCGGAGCCACAGCGGGATTAGGTCTCGGGGTCGCCACCGATGTTGGAATGGTGGTCTCTGCTCGATCAGCCGACGACGAAGCAACAACGGCGGGCTTCTTGCCCTTAGTGCCGACGGAGGTCTTGTTCTTAGGGGCCATTGATTTGAACTGAGATTTCGAAGAAGTGAATAAAAAAAATAGAGATTGCAAGAATGGGTAAAGGTTCTCTCTCTACTCGCAAAGCTCTATTTATTGAGAATTTTGAAATCGGTTCAAAATCCCGAAATTTATGCTGACTGTTGGATATCCCGAATATTATGCTTCTAAGCTGACTGTTGGGTATCCCGAACTTTACGCAGACTATTGAGTATCCCAAACTTTACGCGGACTGTTGGATATCACGAATTTTACGCTTCTGTTCAAAGTATTTCAAATTTTTGAAAAATTTGAAAACTTTGAAGGGGGTCTTGTAGAAGCATAAAATAAACTTCATAGACCAAGTCAAAGAAGTCGAGAACTTTACGTAAAGTCAGACTCTACGCAAGGCTCATTAAAGGACTCTACTTAGTCAGATTCAAATTCTACGCGAGCTCTTTTACGCAATAGCTATCTTCAAACTTTACGCGAGGGGACAGGCTGTCAGACTGCATTTAATGCGCGTGATATTGATCTGACAGTATGATTTTCTGACAAAACATTACACAGAAGCCGAGAAGATTTTTACACCAAACCCAATACTTGTCGTTTAGCGTGCAGATAGGCTACTTTACGCTCAAGCGACCACTTCCTTTACGCATGAAAGCTATTTCAGTCTTTACGCTCAAGGCTTTCGTGTGCGTAGAGTTTATTTGTGCTAATTATACGCTCAAGGCTACTTTTCAGCCACTTTACGCAGGAAGTCTATTTTGGGTTATTTTATGCCCAGTCTGCTACTTTACGCAGGAAGTTTATTTTGGGTTATTTTTACGCCCAATCTTTTCGGCTATGTGAGAACGTGGTCTGCATACGTGGCTTTCATGCCACACTTATCGAGGAACGTGTGTACATGCTCTCCTCATATTGTTGAAGTTGTGGGACACGTGTCACCATGCGTAGAGATCACAACTCTATATGGGATACGTGTCATCACACGTAAAGGTTGATTTTCAATCGTGGGTGACAGTTACTTGCGTAGAGACCCAATTTTATTGCTTTTTACGCACAGAGGGTCTAGTCTATAAATAGACTTATTTTTAACACAAGAAGACATCAAGAGCGATATACAGAGGAGGAGATTATGAGAAAACTCATACTTTCAGAGTGATATTTCCCAGAAGCATTTCTTCAACTTTTTCTCAAGAACAGGGTGAAGCAAAGCAGGAAAGCATTCGACTGTGCTATTAGTGCCATTGTGTCGATACCTTTCTGGTGACTTAATTCTTCCGATTGTTCATCTTCTTCAAGCAGTTCTCTTCATCATCATCGTGTGGTCCAAGGAACAAAGTGATCACTTTCAGATCAGACTTCCATAGCAATACTTCTCAGAAACAACTTGTACTTTGGTACTTTTTCTCGTTTTCTTTCAAAAGCCAAGTTTAGGCATTTTGTTAAGTGAAACAGGCGCCAGGCACGGGACCGCCTAAGGGACCACCGCTTCCGAACCAGCAGCATCGGTTTGGGCAGCATCTGCAGCAGCAGCAGAAAGGGCCCTAGGGGAAGGCTTATAGTCTAGCTCTTGCGGCGGAGCCGGAGCAGGTTTCGAAGCCAGATTATTTGGACTATGTCATCACAGGTCATATTTATTTGCACACTTTTCTAGCCATATGCTTGTTTGATTCTGATGCATCACATAGCTTTCTGTTATTAGAATTTTTGCAAAAACATCATTTAGTAGCTACACCCACCAAGGAGATGAGTAGAGTAATGACAGGAGGCAGACCATTACCCATTAGAGCTATCTATAGATGCTCTATTACTAGAGCAGGAAGAGAGTTTAGGGGTCGATTCTTTGTGATGCCACTTCCCGGATATGATATCATATTGGGATGGATTGCCTTAGCTACGCTCATGCAGCTATAGACTGTCATGAGGGTAGTATTCTGTTCAGTCCCCTAGGAACGACACCATTCAGTGTTAGGAAGACAGGGCCGGAGATCAGCCTAGAGACGAACTGTTGTGCTACAATTTGGAAGCTAGCACTACCACACCCTATCAGTGGGAAGTTTATGGATGTATTCCCAGAGGATCTTCCAGGACTTCTACCTGACAGAGATGTGGAGTTCACTATAGATTTAGTACCAGGCTCATCACTAGTGTCCTGGGGTTGCTATAGAGTTAACCCCAAGGAGGCCGTAGAGATTAAGGAGCAAATCGATGACCTGTTGAGAAAGGGTTTCATCCGATCTAGTGCTTCTCCATGGGGAGCACCAACGCTCTTTGTGCCGAAGAAGGATGGTACAGTCCGGTTGCACATTGACTACCGGGCATTGAATGCCATCACCATTAAGAACAAATATCCTTTGCCTTGGTGTCACGACCCACACCCAGTGTAGGGGCATGAGAAGTGGGTACATCCAGCCTACGCCGCAGTGTCGGCGGTAGAACGTTGTCCTAGGTTACTATCTAATCAACAACTCACGCAATTATATAATATACTTGTCAAATCTCAACTCCAAACGGAGGACAAGTATAGATATAATGAAATCTCAATCACAGTCTACGCACGATAGATAACACAGAAGTTTATAACTAAAGACTAAACAACAACAATTATAAACTACTAAATAATAATATCTCAAATAAACTCAAATACAAACTCATATCTCAAGTTATTACACTTCAAGTTCTAAAACATGAAAACTAAACCAAGTCTACTAGCTTGTCTCCCAATCACTCCTGAGTGTCGGGGCCAAAGGTAGTTAAGCCATCTCCTGCTCCAAGGCAAGTAGGACAAATATTCTCAGGGCAATCATCTGTAATATTTTCAACAGGTCCAGTCAGGACAGTAAAGAGTACAATTCATCAAGAAATCCTAAGTAAATGACAGAGAACTATAAAGCAGTTATAGACAGTTGTATTGATGAACATGGCAGTTTATACGAGTAATGATGTAGAGAAACAGTTAAGGTACAAGGAAAGTAAGGTAACTAAACAAGAAAAGAAGCATGGCAAGAAAGACTGTAAAATAAGATCTAGCTGAACTAGAGTAACATGATGAGTCCAGATAGTACAATATAAGTCCAGTGTAATCCCAATATGAGTCTAATACAAGAAGATTCGAATGTGATTCCAGTACAGTATGAGTCGAATGTGATTCTAGTCATTGTTCTAATAAGGTGATTCGAATAAGGTGATACGAGTAAGGTGATACGAATAATGATTCACATGATAATCTAACAATGATTCGAATAATTTTTCCAAGTGTATTTTAAAATACCGAGATCGACATGTAAACGGCTGTAGGTAATACGGAACACCCCACACTGATCAGGTAAGGGATGAATATCGTTCGAATATCATTCACAAAGGGGTGATTCGAATAGAGGAATATGTCTACATGTCTAATCAGTATTTTCCCGCCCAGTCTAATACAAATGAATCCATAATCCAACACATAAGTCGAATACAAGTTAAACCAGCACATGAAGATGCGAATAGGTGGTTCGAATAGTTCGAATAGTGATTCGAATAATAGAGGCAAGACGAGTAAGTATGTGTGTCGTACACATGGATTCAGTAATAACAATACATGTTTCTAACAAGAATCAAATAGAACTAACTAGAACTAAAGTACAGTAATTGACAATTAAATGAAAGAACTATCAGAGAATGTACTCGCCTGATACTCTGAAAAGAGTAGTATAATATCAGATGTCTGCACCAGAGTCACAATAACCTAAATAGAGCAGTACAGGTTATAATGTGTTTAAAATAAGGTAAATAAAGTTTACGATGCAATCTACATGATTTTTAAGCCAATCTATGTCAGAGTCAAACTTGGTCAACTCTGGGTCAAACCAAGTCAACATCTAGACAAACTAGGTCTATAACAAGGCAATCTGGGTCAACTGGTCAAACTTAGGCTAGCCGGGGACAATTGGTCAACTATTGGTCAACCTTAGGGTTTTGGTCAACTAGTCAAATTTAACTAATTAGGTCAACTAGGCTATTTCATCCCTATTACCGAGGTAAAATCAACTACCTTGCTAACTTAGCTATCCTCATATATAATCTATACTCATAAACAATACCATTACCTACTCTAAGATATCACATATACCTACATCATGTATAGCCTAAGGGGTATTGTATTACCTCTCAACCAATACCTTAACACACACTCCATGGTACTACACATCTTCATATAGGGTATAGCACAATATCATATCAATATTCTACACTCTAAGATACCATATATATATATATATATATATATATATATATATATATATATATAATATATAGCATATATATATATATACATATATTCCCAATCTATAATTGAATTAAAGGGGCTAATCCCATCCTCTTTATTACAATACCTTGGTACTGAAAACTATCTCTTGTGTCTACCCATATGTGCCCTTTCTAATAACCATTTAGTTATACACATCTATCATATAGTAACATACACATGGACCACTCATGCCAATCACTCACTAGGACACTACTCTACATATCCATTGGACACAGACATACATATAGGGTACACTATGACCCAACATAAACTCAGTCTCAGGAACTGAGAACAGCCCTAACTTAATGTAAATGCAAACCCAACCAAGCCAAATCAGGCCTGCAGTTGTGGACAGAGCTCCTCCCCTTCTATCTAATTCCTTAACCTTTCTGTCCTCTCGTGCGTCCTGCTACTCCATTCTCTTCTCACTTCTCACTGAACTCACAACCTATCTATAATAAAAACTAAATAATACCAGCTAACTGGTACCCACAACAACTAACCTACCACTTATCCTAAGCCTCAAAACACACTCTAATTACCTCCCTCCCACAAATATATATATACATAGGGACTGAACTTGTATTGGGGACTGATACTAATATGATACTAAGGTTATATGGGACTATATTACCAAAGACTGAGCTATAGGATATGTGCTTAACTGTTACAGATAAATATCTAACTAAATACATGGGGGTTATTCTTGATACCAAATATACCAAAGTATACAGGTCTGATACTCAAACCTAGAGTATCATTGGATTGATGCAAGGTAAAGGGACTGAATATATCAATGCAGGACAAATCAATTATCAATATGGGACTGTCCATACAAATGTGGACTGAACAATAACAAGGAACTGAAATACAACAATTTCAGGTTTCATTAATTGTCATTTTGATTCAAAACAGAACCGGAATGAACTGATACCAATAATTCCAAATTCGAAACCTAAACCCAATGAAACTAACAAGTAAACTTTCATACATATATACATATCCTTAATTTCAAAAATAATTTAACACTCAATCTTAGGAAATAGGTTCATGCATTAACTGACAGTTCATTAAAAAAACTAAACTGGAAGATGGACTGATACATGTATTCCCCCATTTCGAAATACCAATTTTTTTTACCACAACTCAAAATTAAATGGGTGAGACAAGTGTACATGTATACATGTTAGGTATACGTGTCCAGGGGTGTTATTTCGTGTCCACCTGAGTGGACATGAGGTGTCCAATACCACATGAATACACAGTATCAAAACTGTGCAGAATGCAGTATCGTGCAGCCATGTCGTGTCCGATTGGACACGACACAGAGCTTGAGACGTGTCAAGCCTGTGCATACACGTTTGCCCATGATAGGGCTAGAGTTTCATCACCCTGCATCGTATCGAATCCGTGTCGTGTCCAATCTATAGCCCCGTATCAGAGACACGAAACACGCGTGCACAGTGCAGGGCAAAACACGTGCACACGCGATTTCTTCGTGCACACTTATCGAGAACTCGTGAAACTTTATATGTGTCATGTCAGTCACTAGGACAACATGTCTACCAAGTCTTTTGTTACGTGGTGTCGTGTAGTGTCCGCTAGGACACCCAAGCAGCAGGACAGCCGCACGAGCCCCGTGCGGTGTCTCGTACTGCGTGTCCAAGCCCCCTAAACAGTGTCCAAACGTGTCTAAATTTGACTCAGTCAACTTGGGTTGTAATATACACATGTTAGGCTACACATACATGTAATTAGTTTAGAAAATTACCAAAATCCATTTCTATGTGACATTTCATCGAATACGCATTGAAATACACCGATACGTGTCCGATACGGACACGAAATGGACACGAATTCCTACCAAACTTGGGCTACACCTAGGGGAACCCTAAATGAATGCATCTATGGGAAGAAGTCTAGAATTTACTAGGGTTTTACCTATTGAGTGTTCAAACTCAATCTAAAGAGCCTCGACTTGACGTCTTCCTCGATTTGCTACGGTTCAAACGTCCTCCAACCTTGCTAGCAAGCACCCACAAGTCTCCTTTAATGTTAGAGATGATGATGCAATTGATTTGACTCAATTTGGGCTCAATTTGGATTAATTGGGAGAAGTTTAGGGAAGAACAAGTAGGGTTCTTCTAGGGTTTGTAAAAAAAGACAAATGCTTCTAAGTATGACACTTATAGGAGGGGGGGCTTGTATGGCTGGTCATCTAAGGGAATTAGGGTTTGTTTAGGTATAGATGAGTGGCTAGGATCATTCCACCCAATTACAAGCCTTCCTATTGGTTCTAGGCTTTCTTTTTCACAAATATCCTTAGGAAAATATCCTACTAGAATAATATCTAGATATTACTAACCTTGGCACTTAGTAGGAAAGTTCTAACCTTAAGACTAATCTAGGTTAGGTTAAACTTCTAGGTTAAGGCTTAACTAAAAGATTAGCATACTATTTAATTAATCAAAATTACACTTTCACAAAATTGTCAAAATAACCAAAATACCCCTAGGCTAAAAGTAGTAATTTGTCATACTAGTCACATGACTAGGCTCCCTTGGTCGTGGTTAGTCTCTAGGCTTAGCAAAACTAGGGTTTAACTAGTTAACCATCAAAATCGCAATTCAATATTTTAAATAGTTTTAAATTAATTAAAAATTACTAAAAATCACAATATGATTTAAATGTCATTATTAAATGATTATAATCACAAATTTCAAAATTACCCATATTTGGAAAACTGGGTGTTACAAGTCTACCCCCCTTAGAAGAATTTTGTCCTCGAAATTAAGATGATCGTGCTCCTCCTAGGTCAAACCCCCAATCAAACAAGGTCGAACGATAACATGCAACACAATCCTACTGGTCGTGATTCCACAGTCTCGATCAGGGTAACTACGCTATCTAACATATCACAAGCATATCATGGTAGGTACTAATGGAGTCACACATGAAGGTGAAAAGAAGGACAGGAAAGACAGACCTGTTAACCCGTCACCCATAGCGTCGGTCTACTCGACTGTCAGCATAAAAGCCCTGTCCCTCTGATGGTGCGGGGCACGGTGCTGCGCTATAGGTGGCCTAGTTTCCTCTATCTAATCCATGATACTCAAGTAACATCCACACTGATATTCTATTCCATCATACTAGGGCACCATCTATATGGTATCTATTCTAAAATCTGATAATCATACCCGTCTATCCAGAACCATGTTACCAGAATCCTCATTACGCCAGTAAGTACTACAGCGATAATCCATAGAGTCCGTGACTAAGGTACATACCTCTAGAATCATGGTATTTAAAATTTTTGCATTGCCGCTAGCTTGGCTGCAAAAATCTTAAATTTCCACACCCGAGAAATACATCCAAAATTAGACTCTATCTCATCGCCAAACCAGCTAATATGGCTGTAGAAGACTCTAGATTCTATGACTGAGGCAACCTAGCCCATAATGTTATCTTGGTAGAAAATCAAGTCAATAATGAATACCAAGAATCAAATTCAACGATGAACAAGGAAGTAGACAGAAACTATCAGAATCGAATTTCGAGATAGTTTATAATAATATTCTTAAGGGTCATCCCAGGAATCTTCTCAAGTAGTCCAAACTGTGATTGAGTACCTCTCCGTTAAAGCCTATCTCTCAATCCTATCACAGGCTGTAGTGATACTCTAGTTCAAATACCACTACATAAACTCGACCTGCATGGGCCACTACTAAAAACTTGTCACGACCCGCACCCAGTGTAGGGGCACGAGAAGTGGGTACATCCAGCCTACGCCGCAGTATCGGCGGTAGAACGTTGTCCTAGGTTACTATCTAATCAACAACTCACGCAATTATATAATGTACTTGTCAAATCTCAACTCCGAACGGACGACAAGTATAGATACAATAAAATCTCAATCACAGTCTAAGCACGATAGATAACACAGAAGTTTATAACTAAAGACTAAATAACAACAATTATAAACTACTAAATAATAATATCTCAAACAAACTCAAATACAAACTCATATCTCAAGTTATTATACTTCAAGTTCTAAAACATGAAAACTAAACCAAGTCTACTAGTAAATCTCTCGATCACTCCTGAGTGTCGGGGCCAAAGGTAGCTAAGCCATCTCCTGCTCCAAGGCAAGTAGGGCAAATGCCCTCAGGACAATCATCTGTAATATTTTCAACATGTCCAGTCAGGACAGGAAGGAGTATAATTCATCAAGAAATCCAAAGTAAATGACAGAGAACTATAAAGCAGTTATAGACAGTTGTATTGATGAATATAGCAGTTTATACGAGTAATGATATAGAGAAACAGTTAAGGTACAAGGAAAGTAAGGTAATTAAACAAGAGGAGAAGCATGGCAAGAAAGACTGTAAAATAAGATCTAGCTGAACTAGAGTAACATGATAAGTCCAGACAGTACAATATAAGACCAGTGTAATCCCAATGTGAGTCTAATACAAGAAAAGTCGAATGTGATTCCAGTACAGTATGAGTCGAATGCGATTCTAATCATTGTTATAATAAGGTAATTCGAATAAGGTGATACGAATAAGGTGATACGAATAATGATTCACATGATGATCTAACAATGATTCGAATAAATTCTCCAAGTATGTTTTAAAATACCGAGATCAACATGTAAACGGTTGTAGGTAATACGGCACACCCCACACTGATCAGGTAAGGGATGGCTATCGTTCAAATATCATTCACAGAGGGGTAATTCGAATAGAAGGATATATCTACATGTCTAATCAGTATTTCTCCGCCTAGTCTAATACAAATAAATCCATAATCCAACACATAAGACGAATACAAGTACAACCAGCACATGAAGATGCGAATAGGTGGTTCGGATAGTGATTCGAATAATAGTGGCAAGACGAGTAAGTATGTGTGTTGTATACATGGATTCAGTAATAACAATACGTGTTTGTAACAAGAATCAAATAGAACTCACTAGAACTGAAGTACAGTAATTGACAATTAAATGAAAGAATTATCAGAGAATATACTCGTCTGATACTCTGAAAAGAGTAGTATAATATCAGATGTCTGCACCAGAGTCACAATGTCCTAAATAGAGTAGTACATGTTATAATGTGTTTAAAACGAGGTAAATAAAGTTTATGATGCAATCTACATGATTTCTAAGCCAATCTAGGTCAGAGTCAAACTTGGTCAACTCTGGATGAAACTAAGTCAACATCTAGTCAAACTAGGTCAGCAACATGGCTATCTGGGTCAACTGGTCAAACTTAGACTAGCAAGGGTCAATTGGTCAACTATTGGTCAACCTTAGGGTTTTGGTCAACTAGTCAAATTTAACTAATTAGGTCAACTAGGCTATTTCATCCCTATTACCAAGCTAAAATCAACTACCTTGCTAACTTAGCTACCCTCATATATAATCTAGACTCATAAACAATACCATTACCTACTCTAAGATATCACATATACCTACATCATGTATAGTCTAAGGGGTATTGTATTACCTCTCAACCAATACCTTAACACACACTCCATGGTACTACACATCTTCATATAGGGTATAGCACAATATCATATCAATATTCTACACTCTAAGATACCATATATATAAATATATAATATATAGCATATATATATATATACATATATTCCCAACCTATAATTGAATTAAAGGGGGTAATCCCATCCTCTTTATTACAATACCTTGGTACTGAAAACCATCTCATGTGCCTACCCATATGTGTCCTTTCCAATAACCATTTAGTTATACACATCTATCATATAGTAACATACACATGGACCACTCATGCCAATCACTCACTAGGACACTAATCTACATATCCATAGGACACAGACATACATATAGGGTACAATATGACCCAACCTAAACTCAGTCTCAGGAACTGAGAACAGACCCAACTTAATGTAAATGCAAACCAAGCCAAGCCAAATCAGGCCTGCAGTTGTGGACAGAGCTCCTCCCCTTCTATCTAATTACTTAACCTTTCTGACCTCTTATGCATCCTGCTACTCCATCCTCTTCTTACTTCTCACTGAACTCACAACCTATCTGTAATGAAAACTAAATAATACCAGGTAACTGGTTCCCACAACTACTAACCTACCACTTATCCTAAGCCTCAAAATACACTCTAATTACCTCCCTCCCACAAATATATATATATATACATAGGGACTGAACTTGAATTGGGGAGTGATACTAATATAATACTAAGGTTATATGGGACTACATTACCAAAGACTGAGCTATAGGATATGTGCTGAATTGTTATAGATAGATATCTAACTAAATACATGAAGGTTATTCTTGATACCAAATATACCAAGTATATAGGTCTGATACTCAAACCTAGAGTATCATTGGATTGATGCAAGGTAAAGGGACTGAATATATCAATGCAGGACAAATCAATTATCACTATGGGACTGTCCATGCAAATATGGACTGAACAATAACAAGGAACTGAAATACAATAATTTCAGGTTTCATTAACTGTCAGTTTGATTCAAAACAGAACTGGAATAAACTGATACCTATAATTCCAAATTCGAAACCTAAACCCAATGAAACTAACAAGCAAACTTACATACATATATACATATCCTTAATTTCAAAACTAATTTAACACTCAATCTCAGGAAATAGGTTTATGCATTAATTGACAGTTCATTAAAAAAAACTAAACTGGAAGATGGACTGATACATGTTTTCCCTCATTTCGAAAAACTAATTTTTTTACCACAACTCAAAATTAAATGGGTGAGACAAGTGTACAGGTGTACATGTTAGGTATACGTGTCAGGGGGTGTTATTTCGTGTCCACCTGAATGGACATGAAGTATCCAACACCACATGAATACACAGTATCAAAACTATACAGAATGCAGTATCGTACAGCCATGTCGTGTCCGATTGGACACGACACAGAGCTCGAGACGTGTCGAACCAGTGTATACATGTTCGCCCATGATAGGGCTAGAGTTTCATCATCATGCATCGTATCAAATCTGTGTCGTGTCCAATCTATAGCCCCATATCAGAGACACGAAACACGCGTGCACAGTGCAGGGCAAAACACGTGCATACGCGATTTCTTCGCACACACTTATCGAAAACTTGTGAAACTTTATAGGTGTCATGTCAGTCACTAGGACAACATGTCTACCAAGTTTCGTGTGACGTGGTGCCGTGTCGTGTCCGCTAGGACACTCGAGCAGCAGGGCAGCCGCACGAGCCCCGTGCGGTGTCTCGTTCTGCGTGTCCAAGACCCTAAACAGTGTCCAAACGTGTCTAAATTTGACTCAGTCAACTTGGGTTGTAATATACACATGTTAGGCTACACATACATGTAATTAGTTTAGAAAATTACCAAAATCCATTTCTATGTGACATTTCATCGGACACTTATTGAAATACACCGATACGTGTCCGATACAGACACGAAATGGACACGGATTCCTACCAAACTTGGGCTACACCTAAGGGAACCCGAAATGATTGCATCTATGGGAAGAAATCAGGAATTTACTAGGGTTTGTAGGGTTTTACCTATTGAGTGTTCAAACTCAATGTAAAGAGCCTCGACTTGACGTCTTTCTCGATTTGCTAGCAAGCACCCACAAGTCTCCTCTAATATTGGGGATGATGATGCAATTGATTTTACTCAATTTGGGCTCAATTTGGATTAATTGGAAGAAATTTAGGGAAGAACAAGTAGGGTTCTTCTTGGGTTTTTAAAAAGAGTTAAATGCTTCTAAGTATGACACTTATAGGAGGGAGGGCTTGTATGGCTCGTCATCTAAGGGAGTTAGGGTTTGTTTAGGTATATATGAGTGGCTAGGATCATTTCACCCAATTCCAAGCCTTCCTATTGGTTCTAGGCTTTCTTTTTCACAAATATCCTAAGAAAAATATCCTACTAGAATAATATCTAGATATTACTAACCTTGGCACTTAGTAGGAATGTTCTAACCCCAAGACTAATCTAGGTTAGGTTAAACTTCTAGGTTAAGGCTTATCTAAAAGATTAGCACAATATTTAATTAATCAAAATTACACTTTCACAAAATTATCAAAATGACCAAAATACCAAAAAGTTGTAATTAGTCATCCTAATTACATGACTAGGCTCCCTTGGTCGTGGTTAGTCTCTAGGCTTAACAAAACTAGGGTTTAACTAGTTAACCATCAAAATCGTAATTCAATATTTTAAATAGTTTTAAATTGATTAAAAATGCTAAAAATCATAATATGATTTAAATGTCATTATTAAATGATTATAATCATAAATTTCAAAATTACCCTCATTTGGAAAACTGGGTTTCACACTCGGATAGATGATTCGTTCGACTAGTTGAGTGAGGCGAAGGTGTTCTCTAGGATAGACTTGAGGTTAGGATACCACTAGGTGAAAGTCAGAGCTGAAGACATCTAGAAGACTGCGTTCAACACTAAGTATGGGCAGTACGAGTTTTTGGTGATACCATTTGGTCTCACAAATGTGCCAGCTGTCTTTATGAACTTGATGAACAAGAAATTTCACCAATATCTGGAAAAATTCGTCATGGTGTTTATCGACGACATTTTGATATACTCGAAGACGCCAGAAGAGCACGAAGAACACTTGCGGACAATCCTGGGGATTCTGAGGAAGGAGAGGTTGTATGCTAAATTGTCGAAGTGCGAGTTCTTTCTCGACCGAGTGGAGTTTTTTGGTCATGTGGCCAATGGAGAGGGGATCTCAGTGGACCCCAGGAAGATTGCTGTCATCGAGACATAGAAGGGTCTGACATCAGTTTCAGAGATCAGAAGTTTCTTGGGATTAGCATGCTATTACAGGAAGTTGTCTAAGACTTTGCTAGAATAGCTGAACCTATGACGAAGCTGATATGGAAGGACTAAGAGTACATCTGGTCAGAGGACTTCCAGGCAGCATTTGATGAACTAAAGAGGAGATTGACGACTGCAGCAGTTCTGACATTACCTTCAGGATCTGGAGGTTTCACCATTTACAACGACGCTTCGGAAAAGGGGCTAGGATGTCTTTTGCAGCAGCATGAGAAAGTGATTGCCTACGCTTCTAGGCAATTACGGACTCATGAACAGAACTATCCTACTCATGACCTGGAGTTAGCTGCGGTGATCTTTGCACTCAAGTTGTGGAAACACTACTTATACGGAGAGCGAGTGGAAATCTTCACAGACCGCAATAGCTTGAAGTATGTGTTCACACTAAAGGAGTTGAACATGAGGCAGAAAAGATGGTTGGAGTTGATGAAGGACTTCAACATCGATTTGCAGTATCACCCCAGAAAGGCAAATGTGGTAGCGGATGTGCTGAACAGGCATCCAATGACATGGTATCTGATGATGGATCGACATTTAAGGAAAGATCTGGAGAAGCTCAGTATTGAGATGATTCATCTAGGATCAGTGATGTAGATGGTGGAGCTAGATGTTCAGTCAGGTCTGATAGATCCGATCAAGGAGACTCAGTTTACAGATGAGAGCCTCCACAGACTAAGAGTTCAGGATTTAGCTGGATTGCTTGATGAGTTCACCATAGCAGAGGATGGATCTTTGAGGCACGACAACCGGTTATGCGTGCCGAAGGGTGAGCTGATAGAGGCAATCTTGTAGGAGGCGCACCGATCGCGATATTTTATTCACCCCGGTGCCAACAAGATGTACCGTGTCTTGCAGGAGCATCTCTGGTGGCACAGGATAAAGAGAGATGTATCACGCTTTATTTTAAGGAACCTAGTTTGCCAGCAGGTAAACGTGGAGCATCAGAGACCAGCTGGTCTATTGCAGCCATTATCCAATCCTGAGTGGAAGTGGGAACACATTACGATGAACCTTAATTCAGGGCTTCCTCGTTCCCAAGGAGGGAAGGATGCCATATAGGTTATCGTTGACAGGATGACGAAGTGTACTCAATTCATACCCTTCAAAATAGGACTTTCCATTGAGAAGTTGGCAGAGCTATACATACTGCAGATAGTTTGCTTACACGAAGTACCGATGAGCATTGTATCGGGCCGGGACAACAGATTCACATCCCATTACTGGAGGAGCTTGCAGGAGGAGTTGGGCAGTCGGCTCAAGTTTAGTACAGCGTACCACCCACAGACTGATGGACAGTCCGAGAGGACAATTCAGACGCTCGAGGATATGTTGAGGACTTGTGTACTGGACTTCAGAGGATCATGGGAGAGTCACCTTCACTTGGTAGAGTTTTCGTACAACAACAGCTACCAAGCCAGCATCGGTATGTCTCCATTCGAGGCACGATATGGACGACGATGCCGTACACCACTCTTTTGGGATGACGTTGGAGATAGAGTGATGCATGGGACATAGATGATCACTGAGGCAGCAGAGAAAGTCAGGATGATCAGAGATAGACTCAGAATTGCTTAGGACAGGCAGAAAAATTGGGCCGATGCTAGTCGTAGACCGATTGAGTTCGCCAACGGAGTTATGGTGTTGGCAAAGATATCACCTACCAGAGGTATGATCCGATTCGGACGAGGCGACAAGTTGAGCCCTAGATACATTGGACCGTTCGAGATACTCGACAGGATTGGAGAGGTAGCTTACAGGGTTGCACTACCACCCAACCTGGCGGGAGTTCATGATGTCTTTCATGTGTCTTAGCTGAGGAGATACGTTCTCGACCCCAGCCATGTACTGGATCATTTAGAGTTGAAGATCAGACCGAGTCTTACAGTTACTGAGCAGCCAGTAGAGATATTAGACCGAAGGGAGAAGAGGCTGAGGAACAAAGTCAGACCCTTAGTCTGAGTAGGTTGGAGCCGCCACTCTCTAGGAGAATCTACTTAGGAGAGGGCATCGGACATGAGGGAGAGATATCCTTACTTATTCGACCCACCAGCCGCGAGAGTGCCATCCGTGTCCACTTAATACCTTAGAGGTTAGTCTTAATAGTAGTTTGTCATTGCTTGAATTGCTTGCTATATTAAATATTTGTAGAGTCTTCTATCCTTGTAAATTTCGAGGACAAAATTTTTCAAGGAGGGAAGATTTATAAGCCCCTATTATTTATTTATTTTAAATTAAGCGTTTTTAGCCGCAAATGATATTTTTAGCCTTAAAATAATTTATTATAATTATTAAGAATTTTCTAGAAATTTTAACTAATTTTCAAATGATTTTTAAAACTTAAAATATTATTTTATAAATTATTAAATTGTTTTTATAGCAGTTTACAATTAATTCAAATGTTTTTCAATCAAAATGCAATATTAGATTTGTCTGTGCAAATTAATATTTGTACAGAGCATTGTGGGGGTCAGTTTACAAATTAGGAATTGCATATAGTTAAGGCGATGGGGGTATTTTGTAAATTACGAAACATTGAGGGTTTTTCTGCAAAATTGGTCGACGACCACCGCCTTGGTTTTGTCATCTTCCCGACCGACCTCGCCGTAACCCTAACCCTAAACCGTAATCCGGCGATCCAAACCCTAATCTAAACCCAACTTCGACCCTATGAATACCCGTTCGACCAAAAACCTAACCCTATTTATCACCCCGACTGCCCTAGCCACCGCCATAGCCTCGTCTTCTCCGACGACTCCTCGGAAACCTAGATCTACCTGAGCCGTTGATCCAGCCGTCATCAGCTGCTCCGACCACCACCAAACTGTTCGCCTCAACGAGACGAACACGGTTCTATATATATATAATTGCACTTTGATACCCTCAACTATTCCGGTTTTTTAACTTGATACCCTAAACTTTTTTACTCAACAACTTAATACCTCAACTATTATTTTTTTTCAACTTCATACCTAAAATTTTAAAAATCTCGAAAATGCCCTTGTCCCTTCCCTCTCCCCTTCTCCCCTTCCCCTCTCCCACTCCGGCCCTTCTTCCGCACAGCCCCAGCCCCCTCCCACCCGCCCCGCCCCCCTCCGGCCACCCCCCTCTCCTGCTTTCGGCCGCCTTCCCCCCACCTCCCGCTTCCATCCACCTTCCCCAGCCCCCTGAGCTCCTACGCTGTCGTGCCCTAGGGGAAGAGACGGGGGCGAGTGGCCGGAGTGGGAGGAGGGGGAGGTTGAGGCAGCCGGAAGCGAGAGGGTGGGGGAGGGGGGAGGCGGCCGAAAGCGGGAGGGGGGAGGGTGGCCGGAAGCGGGAAGGGGTGGGAGGGGGGGTAATTTTAAAGTTTGACCATGGGTATTTTTGTCCAAATTTTTTTCGAGTATCAACTTGTTACAAAAAAAGTTTATGGTATCAAGTTGAAAAATCGGAATAGTTGAGGGTATCAAAGTGCAATTAAGCCTATATATATATATATATATATATATATATATATATATATATATATATATATATATATATATATATATATATTGTATATTTATATATATATATTTTTTTTTGTATATATATATATATATATATATATATATATATATATATATATATATATATATATATATATATATATTAAAATATATTATATATTTATATATATATATAAAATATATATTATATATATATATATATATATATAGATATATATATCTAATATATATATAATATATATATATATATATAATATTGTATATTTAAATACTGTTATACTTATATTTTATTTATTTGATGTATATATTACTAGTATACTGTACATATACTGCTATTATATATATTATATGTATTTCTATATATATGTAAATATATTATATGTATCTATTTACACATATTTATGTACTATTTACAGTATGTATGTGTTTATATATAAATATATAAATATTAATATATGATGTATTTAATATATGTAAATTTGCATGTTATATTATTGTCAATAGATGCTATTGATATGTATTTTACTGCATTAAAATATATTATATGATTATTTACTTGTGTACTTAATTTTGTATTTTTACGTATTCTGTTAATTATGGCCATTTGAGTCCTGAGCTAGCATGGGTATTGTGGACTCA
>JANAVB010001998.1:7982687-8248208 GCA_029216955.1 Iris pallida | reverse complement strand
AATAAGTCTAAATACATTCACCGTCTCTACGAGTCATATCGGACTTGATTCATGGTCTTGGATCCCGTATCTGGACTTCGGTTTAATTTTGTATACGTAGATAAATATAATAAATATTTATTTATTTATTTTAGAAACTGTATCTTGTTGTATTTGAATTTTTAGACAGTATATAATACTGCAAAAAATTGGCAAAAATTGTATTAATTACTATTTTAATTTATCTAATTTAATAGTTTTTCTGGATTTAATTTGTATTTTTTCCATTTTATAAAAATAGGAAAACTGAACTTATTTTCAAAGTACTTATGTTTACTGATTTTTAATAAATATCTATATTAGTTTATAAATTCCAGAAAAATTACTATAAATTTATAATTAACAAGGATCATTTTGGTACATTACTTTATATATTGGAGCTTTTGACTATCTTAATAATTGTTGGAACACAGTGTGCAGTCTGATTTATTAATTAAATAATTATGTCTTGTGAAGTTGTGTGTCTTTTTGGGATATTTTAGTATTGGGACCTTACCCTACCTTAGTATAGAGACCCTAAAATGTTGGTCTAGATATTGTGTCATACCATATTGGTTTCCTATGCTAAAGTCATCACTTGGCTAGGTGTCTAGTTAGAAAGTCGTGTCACACCACTAGTGTCCGAGTCTTGAGCTTAGTATAAAAACTAAGATTGTATATTCTTTTTGACAGTGACAGGACACCGGACATATATAGTTTCATATTCATATCCAAGTTTTGCACGAGACAAGTACCCCTACAAACTCTATTTACTAATAATGAATTACGTTAATACAGTTATTTGAACTAAAAATCATATCTTACATGTTTCTATTTACCTACCATATGCTTCACATGCTTTAAACTGTTCTCAGTGTCTTTCACATGCTTTAAATTGTTCTTATATTTCTCACATGTTATAACTTGGATTATGAGAAAACTGGTAGCTGAGTACGTGATCATGCCCCTTCTTCCGTACGTATGTACCGAGCAAGGTCGCATTACTTGCATACCTTATCTTAGGCCATTATCCCGCATTTCTGTATGTATGTACACCTATGCTTGTAGACTTGTACGTATGTATATTTTATTATATGTAGACTTGTACACCGGTATATTTTATACCTATTGACGATCATGTGCCTGCTCCTGTTTAAACATTACACATACATTGTCGCATGACAAATGTATCTTCTACATGATAGATTGTGATATGCCATGATTCTTGTTTATTACATCTCTTTTCATTCCATGCTTAGTATATTTAGTTTATAGAACCAGTACTTGCTCCCTTCCTGACAGGAAACGTTGCAGGTATACTTACCGAGGAGGAGTTGCTATGTGATTCCTATTATGGGGCCACCATTGAGGATCAGGTCTTAGCCAACGAGGATGTACCTACGGGGAACCTTGTCTAGTTTGTTGTTTTAGTTGCTCTAGACTTTGAGAGCAGGACTGTTAGACTATGTATTTTTGTTACAGGACTTTGTATGCAGTTTTATATTTTTGCTATGTATTTTAAACATATTCGTATTTTAGATGATGTGTTTTGATGATTTCTTCAATATGACAAATGAAACTGTTAGCACACTTGATCCTTTACTATGTACTTTTTTAAAATAGAACAGCTTACTACGCTATAACTCAAGCGTACGCTGGACATGCCTCAATCCGTCCCAACAATTTAGGTAGCGGGTCATGACACCGTCGCCGGCAGGCAACCGAACAGCCGCGCGCGGCAGCACCAAAGACAGCAGCAACAGTAACAATAACAGCGGCAACACATCAACTTCGCGATGCCATTTCTCCCTGCACGCTCTTTCATTTCGCGAACCAATTCAATATGTATGTAGACAACCTATATGGCGTCGCTTCCCTTCAATTAGAATATTTTAATTTGTATCATGTGCAACAAAAATCAATTCCAAAATCGAGAAAAAACTTGATTTTCTTGAATTAGAAACTATCCCAACGTCCAATATTTACGGTCAATTTACGACCAGACTATCGCAAATTTTGGAAAATTGCTTAAAAAGACTTGTAGACAACCTAACCAAGATGGAAACCCTATTTTTAGATTTAATTCTCGTTGGTTATTTTTTGTTTAAAATTAGGATAAAGATGACAAAAAATCTGTTTTCAAAACATTAAATTTTTTGATACGGGGTCCGTTTCGACAAACCGGGCGACGTGGTCACGAACCGAAAGCATCGAAAGGTGCGTATCGACTTCGTACATGTGTGGGCTTTGACGGAATTCGAATTGGTTGCGTATGTGCGATAAATTTGATGCGTATTCGTCAAAATTCACTGTATCGGCCTTCTTTGAAATTCCTTAATTATTTTGTGCACGTTCGTCAACTCGAGATGAAACTTGTGCCAATAGGACCATATCATTTTTCTGGTCCTGTATGCCAAGTTTGGTTTGATTCTGAGAAGGTCGACTGGAACGCTAATTTGACGGGCCTGCGACACGATCCAACGAGCGAATTTGTGCAAGGCCCACCGGAATTCAACTTTGGACATACGGTTAGGTTTGTCTCGTCAAATCGGACCCGTAGACATATAATTTGTTAAATTTAGAGACCATAGGCTCTGGCACATTTTTCGGTGCAAAGCGGGTCTAACTGCGAACACCGTTTTGATCCAAAATTACTATTTTGCTCCTGTGTCCAGTATTGGACTTATGGGTAGCCTATCCTAGCTATTTTGCTTATTCCGAAAATATTGGCAATATTTGTTTCAGCATCCGGAGTTGTTTGTGGGAGTTCAGGTTTTGAGACTCTTTGATTTGATGAGTTGTTGCAGGACTTTTTGCTACCACCAGGCAAATACACCTTGCCAAACTTTGTACAGTATTTAAATGCATGCTTTTATTATTTTTTCTTATTCATGTCTCCTTTTGTTTCCATATTTACTATTTTGCCATGGCTTACTTCTATGCCTCTTACCCGTTATCACTTATATTTATCATTAGTTGTATCTATATATTTCCACACATGATTTCGACAGTGTTATTACTTGAGTGACTTGCCTTGATCACCTGGAAATGATACTTTGACTTGATCATGAGTTTCATGTTACCTTGACTTGACCCTATACCGATACTAGGATTGATTACTTGACCACTCTCGACTCTGGAGACCCATGGCAGGGCTACGATAGAGACTCACTATAGTTAGGGAGTACCATGGCAGGGCTACTAGCTATAGGACCGGGAGTACCACGGCAGGGCTACGGTCATTTCGATTCATTTGTAGTCATACTTATTATTATTTTTATATGATATGTCTTGATTTATAGAGTCTTCCATATGTTCTTCATTCTCGATCTAGAAGTCGTTTTTCCTGTTTCTCTTGCATGTTATTTACTGTACAGTAGGCATGTATATTATGTGTCTTGCTAGTCCCCAGAGAACCAGGTGATCTCTCCAGGTATTCGATGAAGATATGATACTTTGAAGGAGGATGGTAGCTACATAAAGTCTGCAGGTATATTTAGTTGATGTTTTTATCTTTCTCTTCCGTATTTAGATTTTGTCATATATTTGGTTCTCGCTTATAGACTAGTCTTTACAATTTAAATTCTCTTCTAGCTTGTTCATGATAAATATGTTATTGGGGATCCACTCTAACATATTTATCCATTCTAAAATCAGTGTATTATGGTCTGATCAGCCTTACTGCACTTGATACGTTATTGTTACCAATATTTAGTGGATTGAGTTATTGTTGATCTAGAACAACCAGACAGCTTATACGTATTCGAGCTGGGCTGGAGTCCTCTCGATACGTAGCTGACATGTATACGATCTCCTAGTCCTACGTATTTTGGGACCGGGACGTTACATATACATATATCCTATGTATATACATCATATTAAGCTATATAGTACAATTCCTAGACTCTTACCAACCATTCATACGAGTATATCAACATATAGTACATAGGTGGTAGTATCTATATAGAATGACCTTTCATATGGGTCAACCTTTGTTCTGGCTCTATACATTGGGTATTGGGACTACACTCTAAGTTTTAGGTCATAATTTGGATAGGGTTTAATGGTATCAATACTAAATCTAATACATTGCTACACATTCACACATGAATTACAAACCTTGCATCCTGTCTATAGGGGATACTTCCTAACCCTTTCCACTACAAACCTTGTTATTTAATTGTAATTTATAAATGTACACTTAACTGGTTTTTGGTCTATAGTCTAATATACATAATGGGGACAGTACAAGCTATACTAGGTCTGATCATAAGGGCAAGGGCTGAACTCTAATTGACTGGACATCAATAACACAGTGAAGGGCTGGCTTTCTAATGTAGGACAGAGTACTAGTTAGTAATATAGGATTGAACATATACAAATGAACAATTTTAGAGATAGGGTCTGAATGTATATGCTAATACTCTTCAACTTGTTCTATGATATAAAATATTCCATCAAACCTTGGAACATAGGCAATAGACAGAACCCAAAGAAGAGCAGGACAAGTAAAGTTGTATGTAGGACACATGGGACATGGTTGATGCACGACAAGCTATGGATGGAAGATGAGTGAGGTTTGCAGGAAATGAAACAAAGGGTGCAGTGAAGAATATAGTATCTAGTTTGGTCACAGAACAGGTGAAGGGGAAATGCAGCGGTGGTTAAGTGAAGAATGCAGTGGTTTAAAGCTGTGCAAGTAGGTGAATATGGACTCAAGATGCAGATTTGCAAAGCAACATGTACTAAACTATATACCACCTATATACATTCAACTATATATGTGGTTATATGCTACTAGCCTACTATATATATGTATATATCTAAGCTATTAGGATATGGCTATACACTGCAACTCAAGGCTAATTCAACAATTACCAACCCTCTATTATATGAAATATACTTCTTGTAGAAGCATGAAAAAGAGAAGAAAAATAATCCATACGGCCGAGGAGCCACATGCGGCTCAAGAGTCCCATGCGGCTCAATCACAGAGTGGACTCCATACGGCCAGCAGAGGAAAGCCACGTGCCTTTTTAGAACGGCTGTACCCAGCGTCATTCAAACACAATTAATGCCCTGACGGTTGACAATTAACGCTCTGACGGCTGACAGCTGACAGCTGACAGCCCTGATGAGAAGTAGTCATGATGACTGACACAAGAGCAACATCTTCCTAGAGAACTGAGGAAAATCTTCACAACTTCGAGGCTAGTTTATACGGCCAGTCTAGACGAGTTCATGCGGCCAGTACAGAGAAACCTATGCGGTTCAATCATGAAGGTCCCCCATGTGGCTCGGCCATGAAAAAATCTATACGGCTCGGCCATGAAGACTCTCATACAGCTCGGCCATGAAGACCCCCATGCGGCTCAGTCATGAACATATTCATGCGGCTCGGTCATGACAACCTTCATGCGGTTCGAGTATAGAGACTATTCATACGGCTCGGTCATGAAGTCTTTCATGTGGCTCGATCATGACGACCTTCATGCGGCCTAAATATGAACGCTCCTCATGCGGCTCAACAATGATGACAGGACACGTGTCCTAAAGATAATCAAATTTTGGGTCAGATCCCAATGATTTGGGACACGTGGCAAGAGAATGAATTAAATTGATTCATTTAGATTTGCGGATATCAGCAAATCATCATGATGGAGATTTATTGCAATCAACATTAATGACTGACATGATTTGGCATAATCCTCATTAATGGCCCAGATCCTTCAGGCTCAAGATTAATGGCCCAGATTGATCACTTATCAGGCCGCCGCCACTTTGAGAATGGGCAATCATTGCAAACCCTAATGAGGCTCCCCACTATTATAAATAGAAGGGTGCCATTCCCTTGCAAAGAAGACTTACAGAGAGAGATACGCACATACAGAGAGACACTCCCCCAATAATCAGAGAGAAAAATCCACAAAGATCAATCCAGAGAGAGAGAAGCCAGAAGAGCAATACGAGGAGAGCAAGAAGAGCATTTCTTCATCAACGCCAACCATCTCGTCACAGGAGCCAAGGCTACGTCCGATCGTCCAAGGAGTAAGGCAGAGCTGCCGTCGCTTTCCCGAGCCTCTATCGTCACCCTCCAGAATCAAAAATAAACAATTGTACATAGATTGCTGTACCTAGGTTTTCGTCCCTAGGCTCTCTTTGTACAAGCGAGTTTGTAACGTGAAGTAAAAGTCCAGTCCTTCCATAAAACTGTTCTGCTCTTTTATATTTTATGGCAAATACGATAGCGACTCTGCTGGGGACAAACTTCTCCATGGCTGAGGAGTTGGTGATGCAATCGGATGCAGCCAAGCTTGGCTCCATGCAACAGATGATGGTCGCCCGGTTTGACCAACAGGCGTTCGAAGAAATGCTCTCCGACAAGAGCGCTGGCCCTGTCCAGAAGCGAGCCCGCACAAAGAAGGCCCGTAAGGAGTGGAGACCCCGATCCTTCGTTCCTACTGAAGCTCCTGCAGAGATACCCTCTGTCGCTCAAAACGGCGGAGAAGTCTCTCCTGCGGCCCCACTTCAGACCGTAGACAACTCTATTGTTCCCAAGTCCGGCAGAAGAAAACATTATAATGCTGGACTTGCAGGGGCAAAGAGGAACTCTATGCGATCCGAGCCGCATAAGGGTTCTAGCCGCATGGAGAAAGCCTATGCAGTTACATCCGCCAGCCGCAGAAAGAAAACTCACGCGGCCACATCTGTCAGCCGCATAGCTTATGCGGCTACAGTTGCCAACCGCATGGACGAAGCTTATGCGTCTACTAAAGTCAATCGCTTGCAGAAAACCCATGCGGCCACAATTGCCAACCGCATGCGGCCAGCCTGTACGGTCGTGACTCCTAATCGCACAAGGACAACCCATCCGACAGCTAAAGACAGCCACATGCAGATAGTCTGTACGGTTTTCAATCCTAGCCGCATAGCGTCTGTTCCACGCTTCTCTCAATCAGTCTTCGACCGTCTCTCATGCGGTCCTGACCCTGATGGTTCTCTGGATGATAAGCCAGACTCTGTGGTATCCAACTTGGACTCTTCCTATTACGCACCCGTCAGTGCTAAAAGGAAGAAGTCTAGGGTAGCGCGGGCTCGCCAAGCCCAGTCAGCTGCCCCAACCTCTGACTATCAGAGCGTCCCGCTGATTGTCATGCGGGCCTCTAATGGAAAGTTGTATAAGGCTACTCGTACCATGCCCCCTGTGGCCAATGGGCGGGATAGTCATCAAGCATCTCCCAATAACGAGCGAAGGCAAGTATACGAGCTACCTTCGAATCAGGAAGCAGATGAGAGGCCTACACCCTCGCGTGCTCGGAATTCCTGAGCCAACAAAGCAAGTGACTTGCGTGAGACCATCCTCCACAAACGCAAGGAAAGAGAAGATGCATTGGGATGCAAAGAGTCCTCCCACGGACGTCACTGCACCCAAGTCAACGTCAACTGCTGCTGTAATAGCACGACGATGCAAGAAGACCGGCAGTCTGTCTTTCAAAAGCTGTAACAGCCATCTTCAGAAGACGAGACACTACCCGTCGTCTCCTGCAACTCTGCTCGAAAAGTCCCCGCTGATGGAAGGGGGAAGAAGACGAATATTTCCTGCCCGAAGATCTCAACCACTGCGACTAAAAGACTGTCGTCTAAACGGGTGCCCACCACCGGAGTTTTCTAAGGTACTCGCTCTAAGATGAAATCTGCTACAGTGGGAGATTCATCGTCCATAACGCAGGGGGTTGCTGGGGCTGGAGGTAGCACCCCTCCGAGCCTCCACAGCAATCCGATGTTTCAAGAAGACGAGCCAGGGGAGACAACTCTTCCATCAGATACAGCAAACCTCAACGTCCCCGACGACATCCACAACTCCCAAGACGAGGCGAACTTGGAGGCTGGGGGTACTGTTCCTTCCGAGTCTAAATCAGAAGGGAACATACCTACATACCCCGATGACTTCTCTCTACAGGGGTACGATTCGGAGGGTGCTTCTTCCACCGCTCCGTCTATCTCTCCTCATGAGAAGACGGTATTCATGACAGACAGCAACCAAGGTGGTTCCAATGATCGCCAGCGCATCGACAGTCTCGAAGCCATATTACTTACTTTGGTCAAGTCTGTAGACGAGATTAAAGCGGCCCTTCCAACTCTGCAAGGAGGGACGCCTGGCCAAACAAGCACGGGTCCTACGGTCAATGCGGACTCAAATTCGGCGGCACCAAACCCGGGCAACAATCCTCCGAAAACAACGGCCCCTACCGCCGTGGACGAAGCATGCGAAGCGAGAAGAGAGGTCCAGGAGCTCCGAGCCATGTTCCACGCTCGAAAAAACTCTCAAGACCTCAGAATACGGCAACCATACCCTGCTGTATGGAGGGATGTTCCATTCCCACCAAGATATAAGCCGTTCAATATCAATCCTTACGATGGCAAGACCTCGGCAAGTCGATACATCACTTACTTCGAGGTCACCATCGACCATCTGCCCCATGACGATGCCATTCTCACACGATTATTCATCGGAGCATTGGAAGGAGTCGTCTTCGACTGGTATCGCAACCTGTCGGACAACTGCATCCACTCCTTTGCCGGCTTTAAGCGCACGTTCTTGGAGAGATTCTACGAAGTAGGGCAGGACATCACCATGTCCACCCTCATGGACGTCGTCCAAGGGGAGAAAGAGCTCACAAGGAACTATATCGAACGGTTCTGCCAAACCGCCATGAAGCTGCCTTCTGGAAATCCAGATTTTTCCTTGATTGAAATTTGCCAAAAGAGACTCCTCCCAACCATCAGTATCTGGATGGGTGAAAGTCAATTCAAGGACTGGAAGACGTTCATCATCAGCGCCACAAACGCCGAAGAACGATTGTAGAAGGCTCGCCAGCTGGGATTGCATATCTCGGATGGAGAGAACAAGGGCAAGCGTCCCAATAATGACAATGGGGGTAGCCCCTCCAACAATCGGGACAGCAAGGGAAAGCAGGCTATGGTGGCCGATACAGCACAAAAACCTGAGCCAAAGCCAGCAGACAAACAATGGCCGTAAATTACTTACTCCTTCGAAGACGGTCACGTCAAGACCATCTTGGACACGCTCATACAAGGGGACAGAATTCAGCTTCCTCCACCAAGACGGGAACCGCGGCCGACAGAGATGGAGAACCCAAAGTACTGCCATTATCATCGCTATGTCCATCATGCTACACACGACTGCTACCAGCTGAAACGGTACATCCAAAACCTCATCGATTTGAACGCTCTGGCTATCGATTTCGAAGAGGTAACCGTGGCTGCTAATATGGTGTCCGTACAATTCGGCAGCTTTCCTCCGACGGAAACTCAAGACGGGGTGGTCCCCATCCCTCTGGCGACAATAGAGATTACCAATCTTCCACCTCCCCGAGATTACGCTGCTGGTCTAGTACCCCTCACCACATCACGAGGGGAGGTCATGTGGATCCATCCATACTTGGTATCAGAAGTGACTCGGTCCACACCACCTTCCACCTATAAGAAGAAAAGTAGAAAAGTCAGGACCTGCCACACAATCTCGGTAAACATCGAGGAAGCTACAGCCGTCGTCACGCGGTCTGGAGCGCAATCCCAACCTGTGGTTGACAATCCAGCTGAAAATCATCAACCCACTACAACTGATGCTCCGGGACCGGCTCAGCCTTCGACGACCGACAAGCCTAGGCCGAGGGAGACTCGCTTCGACAAATCCCTCCGAAAAGAGGCAGCCCAAGGGCTAGAAAGGCCCTACAACTTTGACATCTTAGCGCAATTGGCTAACACACCGGCCAAGTTGTCACTGTACGAACTCCTAAGGCTCTCCAAGGACGTTCGTATTGCATTGAGCGAAGCACTCCAAAATGCCGATGCCTATCTGGCTCAATCCAACCTCACCGGGGAGGACTCACCTGTGGATCTCCAGGACAGCGCCTGTACGGGAGCAATGCCCAACATCGTCTTCACTCTGCAGGACATGCTCATCAAAACTAATCTGTACGATCGCCCATTATACTACACTGGATACATCGACGACGTAAAGGTGGATCGGATGCACATTGATCCTGGCTCTTCCATAAGCATTATCCCGAAGGGTCTGCTACATCATCTCCGCATCCCAATGCATCGCCTGACGCCTACAAGCACCGCCATCAGCGGGTTCAATTCGGGCAGGAGCTACCCTATTGGAAAGATTCGTCTGAAGTATCAAATTGGCGACCTCCAATCCGAAGTCACCTGCTACGTCATCGATGCAGACACTTCTTACAACATCCTCTTGGGGCGCCCGTGGATACACGATTATATGATCGTGCCTTCCACGCTACACCAGTGCTTCAAATATGTCGACAAATACGGCTTCGTGAGGACGAAATTTGCTGATATCGATCCCTTCAAAGGGGTCGAATCTTACTACTCAGACTCTTGCCTGTACGAAAAGTCGAAGAAGCATCTTGGTAAAGGAGAAGCTAGTACCGAGACAGCCACTGGATCCGAAGAGCCTCTGACGATCCACCTCCAAGCTCGCAAATCAGGCAGGTCTGCACCCCTTACCGCCACTCTGCGTAAGGACGCAATCAGCCTCTCGGCACAAGAAGAGCAGATGATAATCCGGCTGCCAAGGTCTGGCCAAGTGCCAAGATCCACAACGAAGCCACAAACAATCAGACAGCCGAGAGTCGATCGACCCCAAACGGAGAAGCTCAATCCCTCCGACAAACCACTAACGATACGTCTTCCCAAGAAAGGTCGTCACCCCGATGCAAGGTCTGACACTTCTAGCGAACCAGCCACTCCTCGCCCCATATCGAGTACCAAACTGGGGGTTGCTAGTCTGCCAACAACTCCACGCTCAACTCCATCAACTGAACCGCTGACGATCAAGCTCCCCAGGACGTCCTCTCAGTCTTCATTCACACAGGGGATAGCCAAAGAGGAACCGGAGTTAGCCAAGTATATGACCGCCCACACTGATGTTCCCTCCACAAACTCAATATTCGTCCAGATGCAAAACCTGTCAAGCAACAGCAACGACGGTTTTGCCCCGATGTCATGAATGCTATTAAAGCCGAGGTCAACAAACTGATAGCCAGCGGCTTCATTTGCGAAGAGCAGCATCCAGACTGGGTAGCCAACATCGTATCAGTTCTCAAGAAGAACGGGAAGATCGGAATATGCATTGACTTTCGGAATCTGAATGATGCATGCCCTAAAGATGAATTCCCTCTCCCTATCACAGATATTATGATCGACAACACCTGCGGCTTCGAACGTATGTCCTTCATGGATGGCTTCTCAGGATACAACCAGATCAAGATATTCCCTGACGACGAGAAGCACACATCATTTCGAACACCGATTGGTACATATTGCTACACCGTTATGCCTTTCGATTTAAGAAATGCTGGCGCCACTTACCAGAGAGCTATGAGCGTCATCTTTAGAGGCCATTTACGCAAGACAGTGGAGTGCTACGTCGACGACATCGCCGTCAAAAGCCGTTCAAAGGAAGATCATCTGCAAGATCTCAGGACAGTGTTCGACCTAATGCGAGCACACAACTTAAAGGTGAACCCTACGAAATCATTCTTGGGAGCCTCCAGCGGGAAATTCCTGGGTTTCATCATCACTTCTCAGGACATTCACATCGACCCCGAGAAAACAAAGGCAATCATGGAGATGGGTCCCCCGAAAAATCTTCGCGAACTCCGAGGCCTCCAAGGCAGGCTAGCTTACATCAGGAGATTCATCTCTAATCTCTCCGGACGAAGTCAACCATTCACCCATCTCATGAAGAAGGGAGTCTCTTTCGTATGGGATGAGGAATGCCAGCGCGCTTTCGACAGCATCAAAGAATATTTGTCGAACCCCCCGGTCCTGGTAGCTCCTGTTGCCGGAAAGCCATTCCTGCTCTATGTGCGAGCGATGGAACATTCTCTTGGTGCTCTGTTGGCACAGAACAATGATGTGGGCTACGAACAAGCTATATACTACCTCAGTCGAAAGATGATTGGGCCAGAATACCGGTACACGGCCGTAGAGAAGGAATGCCTTGCTCTCGTGTTCGCCATCCAGAAGACGCGACACTACGTCACGGGACAAACCATCCACGTGATATCGCGGATCAACCCCCTCAGGGTCCTCATGAACAAACTTGGGGCACTCAGCTCTCGCCTTGCTACCTGGGCGATATTACTATCACCGTACCACATGATCTTCGTACCACAAAAGGCTGTTAAAGGCCAGGCTCTAACAGACTTTCTAGCAGCCCATCCAGGTTCGGAGACGACTAGGGTATATGAAGAGATACCGGACGAGGTCACCAGTTCAAATGCAGTCTTCCATGATGTCATCTGGCGAATGTTCTTCGACGGCGCTTCGAGAACTGGACCCAAAGGCAATATCATCGCTGGAGTTGGAGTAGTACTGATTTCTTCCTCCGGCTTGGTGATCAATCGGGCCTACTCACTCACAGAGCCCTGTTCAAATAATGTGGTCGAGTATAATGCCTTGGTCATTGGCCTCCGGCTCGCGAAGGAGCTAGGGGTAGAGTATCTTGAAGCATACGACGACTCACAGTTAATCGTCAATCAGATTCGGGGGTCGTACGAGGTCCGCCATGAAGACATGATCCCGTATCATCGAATAGCAATCGACATCATCTCGTCTCTGGGAGGATTCTTCATAGAACATGTTCCCAGACTCCAGAATATTGAGGCTGATGCACTAGCTGGTTTGGCCGCTTCCCTAGCTGTGCCAAATTACGCTCGTCATCAGGTCGACATAATAGGCCGTGAACTGGTCTGTCCTAAGGATAACGTTCGATACATTGAAAGCTACTCCACCCTTTCAGTCGACGAAGCACCAGACTGGAGACAACCGTTCATCGACTTCGTAGTATACGACATCGTGCCAGAGAATCCGAAGGAAGCTACTTCTATCAGAAGACGTTCTCTCAGATTTTTCTATAATACGGAGACGAAAATGCTGTACCGTCGATCCTATGATGGTTTACTGCTTCGGTGTCTATCAAATATAGAATCCAAAGAAGCCATGCGCGAGGCCCATGATGGTGTCTGCGGGGCCCATCAACCTGGCCCGAAACTGCAAGACAGCCTTCGCCGAATAGGCTATTACTGGCCCACGATGGTGGCAGACGCAATAGATTATGCACGAAAGTACAAAGCCTGCCAAATCCACGTCGACTTCATCCACCAGGCATCTGAATTCCTATATCCGACTGTGGCCTCCTGGCCATTTGAAGCATGGGGTATGGACATCGTCGGCCCAATTACCCCGCCTTCGTCCAGAGGACACCGATTCATACTCCCGATCACCGATTACTTCTCCAAATGGGCGGAAGCCATCCCATTGGCTGAGGTAAAAACTTCAAACATGATCAGCTTCCTTAAGCATCATGTCATCTACCGCTTTGGACTACCCCGAAGGATCATTCACGACAATGGGCCACAGTTCGCAAGCCACGTATTTTATCGATTCTACGACAAGCACCGAATTCAGAATATTGCTTCGACACCCTACAACCCAGCAGCCAATGGGTTGGCCGAATCATTTAACAAAACCATAATCAAGCTACTCAAGAAATTCGTGTCATACAACAAGCGCGATTGGAACGAGAAGCTCGGTGAATGCTTATGGGCGTATCGTACCACAGTTCGAACAGACATCGGGAATACACCATTCTCCCTGGTGTACGGGAGCGAGGCAATTCTCCCATTAGAGACTCAGATCCCCTCACTCCGCGTCGCCCTCATACATCAGTTGACGACAGAAGAAAACAACTATCGTCGACTATAGGAATTGAAGGCCCTAGACGAGAAACGCCTGTTAGCTCAACAGCAAATCGAACTATATCAGGCCAGAATCTCCGGAGCTTTCAACAAGAAGGTCAAGGTCAGAACATTCCAAGTAGGCGATCTCGTTCTGGTGGTTCGGAAGCCGATGGTTATAACGCATAAAACCGCCGGTAAATTCCAACCAAAATGGGAAGGCCCGTTCATCATCGAAGTCGTATTCTCCAACGACGCCTACCGCCTTGCAAAACAAAATGGAGACTTGCTCATGTTGCCCATCAACAGCAAGTTCCTGAAGAAGTATTATGTCTGAAACAAAATCCTCGAGACATCTCAGAGTGTAGAGTTATGTACCTCCCCGTACCTCTGAGCTTACATTCTGATTCGATACATAGAGTCATGTACCCGCTGGTACCTTTGAACTCATTTCCATATCTTCCATACATAGAGTCATGTACCCGCTGGTACCGCTGAACTCACCCCCATAGTTCTTCGAATTTTCGAGTCACGTACCCCCTGGTATCGCTGAACTCATTTTTTTTAACATTCCAGATTATCGAGTCATGTGCCCGCTGGTGCCACTGAACTCACACTTTCACAATATCGAGTCATGTACCCGCTGGTGCCTCTGAACTCATATTCCGGTCACTCTTTCAGATAGTATGTCATGTATGATCATACCTCTGAACTTTCTTCCTGGAAGAGATCCCCCCTCATGATATACTACCCGTACTTCTAGTGCACAAAAAATGGTAAGCGATCCACAAATTTCCAAAACGGCCATGTCCTCATTACCTCTGAGTCGTTTCACTTCCGCTAAAAATAAATCACCCCCTACATAGAACTTCCATGTCCTCATTACCTCTGAGTCGTTTTATGTACCCCCTCTTCATTGAGCCCACTCCTACCATGTCCTCATTACCTCTGAGTGGGAAGGCTCCATAGAAGAAACCTTCATACTTGCCATATCCTCATTACCTCTGAGTAAGTATGTCGGTTCCCTTTCAACCTATTATCTGTACCCACAACCGGAGTACGACAAGGATAATAGGTCCACAAATGTCCTCTTTGACCACAAATATCCTCTGTTGACCACAAATGTCCTCTGTTGACCACAAATGTCCTCTGTTGACCACAAATATCCTCCGAGAAGTTACTTCTGCCATGTCTTCATTACCTCTGAGCATGAAGATTCCTCGATAAAACCCTCATGCTTGCCATGTCCTCATAACCTCTGAGCAAATATGTTGGTTTCCTTTTATCCTATTATCCGTATCCTAAACCAGGGTACGCCAAGGATAATAGGCCCACAAATATCCTCTGCTAAGTTTCTTAGTATAAATCCACCATCTCATCATGCCCCGGAAGCCCAGCTGCTCTACGGCATTCTTTTTTCCAATACCGAGAGCACCCATGACCACTTTACCATGGCTGTTTCGGATATCCTGACCAAACTTGTTATCTGTACCTAAAACCAAGGTACGCCCAGGGTAACAGGTCCACAAATAATCCTCCAGCAGGTCCAATTCGACAAACACCACATGTACAAGAAAGAGAAGATGAGTTGAAATATGCTCATTTATTCAAAATTCAAAGTACTACATCATCTGGGAACATATCCCTTGACAAAAAGAAAAAAAGAGAAGAAAACAGTGAAAAAAAGAAGAAAACTGATCACTGCTCCGGGGCACATAACGCCGTGAGACGGTCCGTCAGCAAGGCAACCGACCGCTCAAACCTCTGTTTAGCTCGACGCTCCGCCTCTTGGGCCAGCACCGCTGTATCCTCCAGATGAGCGTGAGCTTGCCAGTTCTCCTCAAATTTCTTGAAAGCCCGCTCCAGGTTAACAGAAGATCGGGAAACCTTCTCGGCCCTGAACGATCGACTCCTGTTCCGCATGAGCAGCCTTCAACTCTGACTCTAGGAAGGCCAGTTCCCTCTGAAGTGCGAGAATTCGCTCCTTCGTGTCAGCTATTCCACGAGAAGCAGTCTCTTCCCGAGCCCTACAAGCTTGACTTCGACGACCCAGTCTGTCATACGAAGCGGAAAGCTCGTCAAGGTCCCCCTTCACAACCGGTCCGGCAGTGTCACGAGCGAGCTTTATCCTATATCGAGCAGCAATAAGGAAGCCCCGCTCCCGTTCAATCGCAGCAGGCAAGTCAGCCTGCCGTAACAACAATAATTGGGTCACGAGCTGATCAGCCTCTGCCAACTTGGGCTCCAGGAGCACAGCCAACCCTACCCCGCCAGAAAGAGTCTTCAAAGTTTCAATTTGACCCCGAGCGCACCGCAGGGATGGAGAAAAAGGGGTCCCCCGTTCTACGGCAGCATCTACGCCCCTCTTTAAATGGCGATAGAAGCTGTCGACCACATCCTGAGACACCTCGTCCAGAGCCTCCGAAGAAGCCAGCGTCAACGGGAGTGTAGCTGGCAACACTGAAGAAGACGTGACAGAATCTGTCGCTCCTGCCATGAGGGAAACAAACTCCGTACGGAAATATACCTGAACAGTGACCAACTCCTCTTCAGCAGCCCGCAGAACTTGAATGCTCGACAGGGCCGAGAAGTCAATCCCCGAAGCTGTATAAGCGGCAGAGGATGAGGCAAAGACCATCGCTCCCGAAATAAGCTCCACTCCCATCTGCCCGTAGCTGACGGGAGGCCCCTCGACCTGAGTCGGTGAAGGAGAAGAAACGCTCCTTTCTCCCAGGTCGCAGCAGGCCGAACCTTCCCCAAGAACATCCGCTGTGGGAAGTAAAGGGTCAGGACCTGTAGGGCCAAGACAACCATGAGTCGATTTGACCTGGAGGATATGTTGATAGAGCAAATAAGCCCCCCACTAGTCAATATTTGGCTTATCTTACCAGCAGAAGAGTGTGGAGGCTGAGGTTCGCCTACGGCCACCACAACCTCTCCACCAGCGGCCTCCGAGTCGAATATAATAGACTCCTCCGCCCCGGCACCCTCGGAAGGGGATGCGACGAGATCGGCGTCGTCTTGCTGAAATTCAGCAATCTCGGAGACAGGCCCAAGGAAATCTTCGTCACCCCGGGCCGGGGCCTCAGCAACTTGGGAGTCCTCAGCCGCCGCTGAGAGAGCCCCCGCAGAAAGGACCGCGGCACACACGTCGCTAATCAAAGCAGCAAGGGCTGGATCAACTCTAGGGGCAGCAGACGGTTCAGGAGAGCCTGGTTCGTCAGACGCCTATAAAGAAAAAATGATTAGGCCATATCTCCAAGAAAAAGAAAACCACAACAAGGAGATAGCTCCAACATAGTCTTACCTCCGGAGCATCGTCAACATCCTCACCCCTCTCCGTAATAAGTAGCCTATGAGGTCTGACCGTAGCTCTCTTTACGGAAAAGGCTACTCCTCCATCAGTAGACTCATGCCTGCCTCACTTACGCGAGGGACCAGGCATGACAGGCGGTGGTTCTACTCTCACCACCTCTGGTACAGGTGGCAACTGATCTACCACCTCATCTAATACGACCGACGGTTGATCCGTCATCATCTCATCCGCCATGATGGGCGGTTGATCCGCCGCCGCTCCGCTACCAGAAGAGAGAGAGTCCTCGTCGTCCCGCTCGTTGCTTCCCTCAGCTGTGTCAAAGGACTCGGAATCGGGTACGGGAACCCTATTCACCCCTTTCTTCTTCGCCTTCGGCACCATAGCATTCTCTGCCAAACGAGTGCCCACGATGAAGCTAGTCCTCGGGTCAAAATCAACAGGAGGCTGGTTTACCGTAACATGGTATAAGGCCACCATATGCAAGATTTCCCCCAGCGCGTTTGCTGCAGGAACGGAGAAACTAGTTCGAGTATGACAAGTGTCATAGTAGCTCCATGCCCTAATCCCATCAAGGATGCTACCCTCAAATCCCAGACTAGAACTGGGACGCCCGAGGAATAGTTGACTGTACCCAAATTGACGGGCAAACCTACTAGGCAAGTAGGGCTCCAGGTACACGGTGTTGCAGTTGCGATAAACTAAATGCGCCGGGCGAATGTTACGCAACCAGAAACACATCTTCTCAGGTAAGAAATGAGGAGATCCAACGCCATCAACATGGACACTCCTCACTTCCTGGTCGGTAAAACGGGGAACGGACACGAAGAAATCATATCCGTCCACCCTCGCCAGCATCCTCCGACACGCCGGCATGGTACTATATTCCCAAGGCTGATGACGGTGTCTAAAAAGAAAAGCGTCGTCATCCGTATCGCCGTCTCCCGTCCCAGGCCTCATCAATGACCGATAATTCAACAACAGCCACCCCAGCAGGTAATGATAAGGTAGCTCTATACGTTCAAAGTCCGTCACCACGTCACGAACAACCTTAGACGAGAAGGCGCGGAGACCGTGATAAATGCTGTACACCATAGCGGGAAGAAGAGCTAGCCTGACCCCGAAGGCCAACTTTACGGCGGAAAGAATAAAGTGACGACCAATCCTCTCGATGGAACCTGCCCCTCCCAAAACCACACAATTACGCAGCCACACCATTAAAAAGCCTGCCAGGAGTGCCATCTCTGACAGCCGTCGAGTACCACAATGAAAATAGCTGAAGGAGTCAATCTGACTCCCAAACTTGTCACCCTTAGACTTCGACCTCCTAGCAGTCGATACCAAGCTTTCTACTTCCCTAGGAGTCTGACGACCTCGGGAAGTAACTCGGCCAGCCGCACTGAATTTAAAAAGATAGGAGACCCAGGAGTTGGTATGGGGAGTGTCCCCTTTCGAGCTATCATTTTTCTTGATAGCCGTTTGGTGACAGGTACTATGGTGACATAACAGTTCTTGGTACACAGCGACGAAGCCTAGGAATCGTCGATCTAGATCCTGAAACTCCTCATTCGTTGGAGTGTACGCTTCGAAGGGCTCGTCTCCCTAGGGAAGCTTGGAGACAGCATACATCTCATGAAGAGCGAGCCCCAACTCCCCTATAGGTGTGAAGAAAGTTCCTGTCCGATGATTATACATCTCCAGAAGGGCCATGAATAACGGCTTATTAATGGGCAATCCGTGGCTGGTACCCCGGATAGCATCATAAAGATTGACTTCTCGCAAAAATGCCTCACAGTTCCGCAGAATCCACGAGGTCAGGTTAGCCCACGGGGGAATGGGGTGTAACCAGCTCGGCAGTACCAATCTGCCAATATGATAGGACCCTTTTCGAGCAAGCTGGCTCAGGAAGGTATCAGCCTGAGAGAATGAGAAGTTAGGACCAGGTGTGTTGATAAAGGTACCCGGAGCTAACCCCATCACAGATCGACTGGCAGGATCCTTGATCACGCGTACTGACCCAGTAGTTTTGTTGTAACGGATATTACCAACAAACATTCCCGGTCTGGTTAGAGTGAGGGAGTCTGTCATCTGCCTGTCCAATAAGATCATGTTGAACCACGCAAGAGGGAAATGACGCTTCATAATGGGGATATAAATCGGCATTCCGTCCAGATTAAAATCCCAACTCTCAGAGATATCCAGCACACGGGAGTTTTTTATGATCAATGCATCCACAAAGAGGAAGATCGGCCTCAGATACTTCCCATTTGGCTCCCCAGAGCTCATCATGTCGCTAAGGAATTGGAAAGATTAAACCCTGATAACATTCAGTCGCTCCAAGGGCTCATTAACAAGGAGCTGCTATGACACTTGACGAACTAAATCGTCCCGTCGCACATCCGAAGCAAGTTGATTCGAGCCAACCAAAAGTTTCCCCGCAGGATTTACTGGCAGATTCAATAAGGAAAGACGAAAGTAATAAGATTAGAAGATAGTCAAAACAAGAAGCATTTGAAAGATCATTTGAGTCTATGCGGCTCGGGTCGTCACAGCCTCATGCGGCTCAGAACCAGATGAGTCCATACGGTTCGGTTCATCACAGCCTTATGTGGCTCCAAGTCAGATGAGTCCATACAAATCAAGTTCAGATGAGCTTATGAAACCTCTGCGATTTGGGTTCGAAAGGGCCTATGCGGTTCAAGGTTCACATGGACTCAATAAACAAACCTAGGCGTTGATGCGGCTCAGAACCAGATAAGTCCATGCGGTTCGGTTCATCATAGCCTTATGCAGCTCCAAGTCAGATGAGTCCATACAAATCAAGTTCAGATGAGCTTATGAAGCCTCTGCAATTTGGGTTCGAAAGGGCCTATGCGGTTCAAGGTTCACATAGACTTAACAGATAAACCTAGGCGTTGTTGCGGCTCAGATTCAGGTGAGACTATACGGTTCAAAGTCCACGCAGACACATGCAGCCCTGAACAGACAGACTCATGCGGCTACAAGCAGATGAGCTTATGCAGTTCAAAAGTGAACTACGCTCATGAGGCCCAAACCAAAAATATATATGCGGTTCAGATCGAGTATGACAAGGCCATGCGGCCTCCTGGGCGAAGTGCATATGCGGTCATATCGACGAAACTTGTACATGCAGCTTGTGCATAAATTATGCAGCAGAGCCATGGCAGTTAAGGTTCTAAGGCAATGCCCTTACCAGCAATAGGCGGATGAACATCAGGATGAACGGAGTGAACAGCGGTCGGCGGAGGAGTGGCCACGTTCGTCGCCGCAGCCGCCGCAGAAGCGACCGCCTTGCCCTTCGCAGCCTTCGACGCAGCAGCCTTCTTGGGAGCCATGGGTGCTTGGGAGAGAAAGGAGTTAGAAAGATCGAAGAGAGCAAAGGAAATTCCTTAGAACGAAAGTGTTCCTATTTATAGACAAGGAAGGAATGCCTCGATCCGCGTGCAATATGATGACCGGCTCTTCGATCATCGAGGCAAAACGGCTGGATAATAGCCTGACACTTGGGATCCTGGCCCAAGAAAGCGGCTCTTAAAATCTGTAACAAATCAAGAGCATCAAATGCAGAAGATTCACAGAAGATTTACACACATGGCAGAAAGACGTGGCAAGAAGCTCATGCGGCCAAAATAGCCCATACGGCTCAGAGAGTTATGCGGTTGAGGTAATCATGCGGCTGGTCAAATCCATACAGCTAGGACAGAATACATCCATGCGGCTCTGGCTTAATCATGCTTCTTATTCAAAGTATTTTAATTTTGCAAATTGAAAACTTTGAAGGGGGTCTTATAGAAGCATGAAAAAGAGAAGAAAAATAATCCATACGGCCGAGGAGCCACATGCGGCTCAAGAGTCCCATGCGGCTCAATCACAGAGTGGACTCCATGCGGCCAGCAGAGGGAAGCCACGTGCCTTTTTAGAACGGCTGTACCCAGCGTCATTCAAACACAATTAATGCCCTGACGGCTGACAATTAACGCTCTGACGGCTGACAGCTGACAGCAGACAGCCCTGATGAGAAGTAGTCATGATGACTGACACAAGAGCAACATCTTCCTAGGAAACTAGGGAAAATCTTCACAACTTCGAGGCTAGTTTATGCTGCCAGTCTAGACGAGTTCATGCGGCCAATGCAGAGAAACCTATGCGGTTCAATCACGAAGGTCCCCCATGAGGCTCGGCCATGAAGAAATCTATACGGCTCGGCCATGAAGACTCTCATACAGCTCGGCCGTGAAGACCCCCATACGGCTCAGTCATGAACATATTCATACGACTCGGTCATGTCAACCTTCATGCGGTTCGAGTATAGAGACTATTCATGCGGCTCGGTCATGCAGTCTTTCATGTGGCAAGGTCATGACGACCTTCATGCGGCCCAAATATGAACGCTCCTCATACGGCTCAACAATGATGACAGGACACGTGTCCGAAAGATAATCAAATTTTGGGTCAAATCCTAATGATTTGGGACACGTGGCAAGAGAATGAATTAAATTGATTCATTTAGATTTGCGGATATCAGCAAATCATCATGATGGGGATTTATTGCAATCAACATTAATGACTGACATGATTTGGCATAATCCTCATTAATGGCCCAGATCCTTCACGCTCATGATTAATGGCCCAGATTGATCACTTATCAGGCCGCCGCCACTTTAAGAATGGGCAATCATTGCAAACCCTAATGAGGCTCCCCACTATTATAAATAGCAGGGTTCCATTCCCTTGCAAAGGAGACTTACAGAGAGAGATACGCACATAATGAGAGACACTCCCCCAATAATCAGAGAGAAAAATCCACAGAGATCAATCCAGAGAGAGAAGCCAGAAGAGCAATACAAGGAGAGCAAGAAGAGCATTTCTTCATCAACGCCAACCATCTCGTCACAGGAGCCAAGGCTACGTCCAATCGTCCAAGGAGTAAGGCAGAGCTGCCATCGCTTTCCCGAGCCTCTATCGTCACCCCCAAGAATCAAAAATAAACAATTGTACTTAGATTGCTGTACCTAGGTTTTCGTCCCTAGGCTCTCTTTATACAAGCAAGTTTCTAACGTGAAGTAAAAGTCCAGTCCTCCCATAAAACTGTTCTGCTCTTTTATATTTCATGGCAAACACTTCTACCTACGGATATCTCACTAATGTATATATATACAGATAGTTATGAGAGCTATCCAAACTGGACAAATAAGGGGGGTTTGTAAACTAATGGTTATCCATATGTAACCCAACTGATACAAGGGCAGCCCACAACACAAAAATAGAACTGCACAAGTAAAAGAGGGTATAATATTTCAAAGTAAACCATCCATGGTAAGCTGGCAGTGTAATATGGATTGCAGGACAATACAAGGACATAACATTGCAATATTTGAATGCAAGATATGAAGGAGGGGTAATGCAGTAAAATAAAATGCCATTTCGGACATAACAGAGGTTGGGCTAATGCTATCTAGGTGATTAGGATGCAATGACTGATACATCAATAAATTGGGAATTGATATGTAGATCACAAGGTCTGAAGACTGATGAGTATCAGTCGAATGAAGGTGAAGATGGCTTGAACCATCCACTAAGTAGGATTTTGCTGCCTGAACATTGGTTAAGGGTTGGGAGTAAAACAGTGAATACAGTATGTGGTTCGAGGAAAAGAAGAGTAATATTTGGACATAAACGAATGGACAAATCCATCTATATAGAAGGGTACATCATGAATCAAATGCAGGTAGAACATATCTAGGTATATGCTTGACTGGTCATTACAAATTCAGTGAATCAAGCATCACCTTAGGATAACATTATTTGTATTTCTGTTATGTGAGCCCGCTTAGCTCAGAGGTTAGAGCATCGTATTTGTAATGTGATGCTCATCGGTTCAAAATAGACCTAAAGGGGAATAGGGACAGAACAAGGTATTTGCAGGGAACTGACTGAACTTAGAACATCCAAAAAGTATACTGATCCGCCAAGCAAACAGGGGACAAATCAAATATGAATGTAGGGAAATACCAAATGGATAGATACTCTAAATATGGGGGTCTGAACAAACTAAGAATGGAACTGAACATAATGTTAATTGAATATAAGCTAAACTCGAGCCACTACCCTCGTTACAAACTGGACTAAAACAAAGATGAAGTAGGATAGCAGACATTTATCCCTGGACTTACATATGTGAACACAAGGACTGAACAAAACAAACAGATGGACAGAACAAATAATGCAGTACAGAACAGATCCTATACTTCTGCTACTCATATTCGAGCTCAAACCTACTCTAATGATTTATACTAAACAGGAATAAACAACTATAGGACATAGCCCATATAGATGGGGACTGAAACAAAAGAATGGGCAGAGCAGTGGTGTGGTGCAAGACTTGAAAAGTTAAAGAATGAACCATACCATACTCTATGATCAAAACCCCAACCCAAGTTTGATCTTCTTAAACCATTCTATATCATAAGACAATAACTAATTTGCTAACACAATATATTATCAATAGAAAAACTAACTTAAAACTGAAATTAGAGTAGTAAATGCCCTATTGGCAATTTTGACAAACACTTGGGGTGCATATTTGATACATTACAATACGCCCGTGATACGCACCTCAAATGGATCCAAAATTGACCCAAGGCAACCCTAATGCAAAGGGGGACCCTAAATGAATGCATTTACACCAATGAAATAAATTTAGAGGGTTTAGAGGGCTCTTACCAATTGGGAGATGGATTCCCAATGTAAAAATCCTAGATCTAGAATCTTCTCCAAGTTTCAAGGCTCCAAATCCTTCCTAGCTAGCCAATAGAGCCTTCTTCTCTCCAAAGGGAAGAGAATGAAACTAATTCGGAGGAATATGGATGAGAAAATGGTGTGGGAGCAATTTGGGGAAAAGCTTCAATTTAAGGTTAGGTTTTGATTGAAAGAGGGAGGAAGAAGGAGATGTGAGGCTATTTAATGAAGGTGTGCTGCCATTAGGTTTAGTTTACGGTTTGGTTCATTTGTGGAAAGTCTAGAAGGCCCTCCTAAGTTGTCATAACAAGTTCTAAGAAAATGGTCCATTCTAACTTAGTGTTTTAGTCATTAATTTCTAAGTGGTTCCTAATTAGACTAGAGGCTTGACTAATTAATTAGAATGGAATCTAAAGTGGTATAATCTCACTAATTGAGTCTTCTTTGGTCATGTCTAATATCTAATCAAAGTGTTTATAAGGTTTTACCAAAATATAACACTAACACAATTCATTCAATTAAATAATAATGATAAAAATAATCATTTTAGAAAAGTTTCAAAAATACACTGATTTTAGAAATGTGGTAGTTACAATCCTTTTCCTTTAGAAAAATTTTATCCTCGAAATTTAAGTTGGTTGTAGTCTTCTTAGGCTCCATTAGGAATCAAATCTCCCAAGAATATGGTATGTGGTACCACTCCAGGAGGTAGAGGAGGAGACGGAGGAAGGCTCTCGGTCTCAGATGAAACAGCAACTCTCTCCTGAATAACAGGAGATAGAGGAAAACTCTCTGATGAGGCTGCTACCACCTCCTCAACGGTAGGAGGTGCCACTACCCTCTGGTCAACCGGTGGGGTCACTACCTCTTGAGCAATAGGAGGTGGAAGCACGCTCTCAGTCATGTCTAGAGCTGCAGCAGCTCTCAGACGACGGACTCTGGTCATGGGTGCCATACTCGGAGAATAGATAAAAAATAAGGAATCGTCAAAGGCTGTAAGGCAGGTTATCATCCTACATATTATGAAAACTGGTGATTATTATAAATAACAGAGAATTAACTACAATAGATTACTATTCTAATATCAAGGCTAAACTATCATCTCAAGGATAAAGACCCACTACAAGTCATTAAACCATTACACTATAAAACAACTATAAATGAATGAAGCTCTATAAAAAAATTGATTGAAATAACTAAAATTATCCCTACTCCTAAGTTAATTGATGATGGAAAACTATTCTATAATAAGAGAAGTGGAAGATAAAGATGATATGTTAAGAATCTTCTCAAGATACAATCTGATAATCATACGCGTCTGTCCAAAATCATGTTACTCATAATCCTCGCCATGCTAGCAAGCAAGGCCGCAATAAACGGTAGATTCCATAACTGGGGTATATACCTCTATAATCATGTCGTCTGGAATTCTTGCTATGTCGACTAGTATAGCTGCGAGTAATTCCAAATCTCATGACCAAGATATATATACATCTGAAGTCAGATCTCCACGTTTCTATTACACCGGCTAATATGGCTGCGATAATCTCCAGGCTCCATAACCAAGTAGACGTTTTACCTTTTTTGTGATCATCATCAACATATGTTATCAGAAGATACCGTAACTCAGGTCATGACATTCATTTCGATATGAAAATCGAAATCAACAACGAACCATCAAAATCAAATTCAATAACAAGGAGCAAGGATGAACTAAACAAGAGGAAAGGATGAAGTTCAAAATAAGATTCTCAAGGGTCATCCCAGGAATCCCTCAAGAATTCTAACTGTGATTGAGTATCCTCTCACTCTAATACCCTATTTTCTATATTCTATCGCAGATTCGCAGTAGTACAACTAAGTCATTGTGCTACCACGATATCTTACCAATACGAATCTTGACTTGCATGGGCCATCACTAAAAACGTGTCACAATCTGTACCCAGTGGAAGGACACGAGATCGTAGGTACGTCCAGTCTATGTCGCAGTGTTAGTGGTAGGACGCTGTCCTAGGTCTCAATCAGAAGCTAAACACAATATAATGTACCTGTCCAATATAAATATACTTTCCAAACAGAGGACAATCTCAAAAGGATACAACTCAATCACAAAATAACTAAGAAAGGTGTAATCAACACGATATGGAATAGATAGAAAGATCTCCAGTTCAATACAAATCCAGAATTGAAAGGAGTTCAAGTGTTATCAACACCACACACACAGAGTACAAAATAAATACAACTCATGAATAACTGAAAATAACAACCAGACAATAACCTAACAATCTACTCCAAGCTTTACTGGTATCTCCTCTAGGCTAGCTGGATCCTTCAAGTTCTCTGTAAAATTTATCAACGAGTCCAGTTAGGATGAGAACGAGTACATATCTCTGAAAGTAGTTCCAAAATATGGTAGGAAATATAGAGCTAACACTAGAATAAAATACATGACATGCTATAAAGAAGTACAGAAATATAGAAGATATGGATAACTAAGCTGAGAACATGAAATATAATAAAGAATCTATGAACTATAATAAATATAAGTGTTTTAGAGTATAAGATGGTTATGTGATTGGTTTAGGTTCCACATGAGCGATCAATGGTAACTCCATTATACGTGAGGGTATAATATACATATACACGAGTACACTAAAGGGGTTTGATCATATAACCACTTCTACTCTCCCTACCCCAATCAATACACAAGTATCCGATAAAGTTACGTTATATATATGATTGTTAGTTTTGTACAATAAGCACACGTGAGCATATGAGAGTACATAAGAGCACATGATTTTTACATAAATAATACGAATACAAGGAGTACACGATGCATATGGTAAAGTACGTGAACATAAAATACGCGATGCACCTGTTAAGGGGATAACATCTCATGACAAGATCCATAAAGTACTGGTCCGTGATAACAATGTGTCAGCATCAAGTAAAGTAGTCTAAAGCAGGCAATAAAGATACTATTATGAATAAAAACTAATAGAGAATGTATTCGCCTGATATCCTGAGCAACTGATGTATATATGTATCTGAACTAGAGTCACAGAGCCCTATTTAATGAGATACATGTTACAAAGAGTTCTAAATTAAACAATTGATTAAAATAATAATGTCTACATGCTACTAGGCCTTTCTAGGTCAAAAGTCAACTTCTGGGCAATATCTAGTCAAACTGAGTCAATTAGTCAACATTGGTCAACTTCTAGGTACTTGGTCAACCTTTGGTCAAACATGAGTTTGTTTTTAGTCTCTTTTAGGTTTTTTCTAAAAAAATGAGCTACTTAGTGTTACTAGGCAACTTAGTATCAAACCAAGACTCATCTATAACCCATTATATGTATATATATATATATATATATATATATATATATATATAGCAAGGCAACTACAAAAAAAAAAATATAGCAAGGCAACTATATCATATACATATATCCTATGTATATACATCACATTAAGCTATATAGTAAAATTCCTAGATTCTTACCAACCATTCAAATGAGTACATAAACATAGAGTACATAGGTGGTAGTATCGAATGACCTTTCATATGGGTCAACCTTTGTTCTGGCTCTATACATTGGGTATTGGGACTATACTCTAAGTTTTAGGTCATAATTTGGATAGGGTTTAATGGTATCAATACTAAATCTAATACATTGCTACACATACACACATGAACTACAAACCTTGCATCCTGTCTATAGGGTATACATCCTAACCCTTTCTACTACAAACGTTGCTATTTAATTGTAATGTATAATTGTATACTTAACTTGTTTTTGGTCTATAGTCTAATATACATAATGGGGACAGTACAAGCTATACTAGGTCTGATCATAAGGGCAAGGGCTGAACTCTAATGGACAGGACGTCAATAACACAGTGAAGGGCTAGCTTCCTAATGCAGGACAGAGCACTAGTTAGTAATATAGAATTGAACATATACAAGTGAAAAATTTTAGAGATAGGGTCTGAATGTATATGCTAATACTCTTCAACTTGTTCTATGATACAAAATATCCCATTAAACCTTGGAACAAAGGCAATGGATAGAACCCAAAGAAGAGTAGGACAAGTAAACTTGTATGCAGGACACATGGAATATGGTTGATGCAGGGCAAGCAATGGATGGAAGATGAGTGAGGTTTGCAGAAAATGAAACGAAGGGTGCAATGAATAATATGGTATGTAGTTTGGTCACAGAACAGGTGAAGGGGAAATGCAGGGGTGGTTAAGTGAAGAATGTAGTGGTTTAAAGCTGTGCAAGTAGGTGAATGTGGACTCAAGATGCAGATTTGCAAAGCAACCTGTACTAAACTATATACCACCTATATACATTCAACTATTTATGTGGTTATATGCTACTAGCCTACTATATATATGTATATATCTAAGCTTTTAGGATATGGCTATACACCACAACTCAAGGCTAATTCAACAATTACCAACCCTCTATCATATGACATATACTTCTACCTAAGGATATCTTACTAATGTATATATATACAGATAGTTATGAGACCTATCCAAACTGGACAAATAAGGGGGTTTGTAAACTAATGGTTATCCATATGTAACCCAACTGATACAAGGGCAGCCCACAACATAAAAATAGAATTGCACAAGTAAAAGAGGGTATGATACTTCAAAGTAAACCATCTATGGTAAGCTGGCAGTGTAATATGGATTGCAGGACAATGCAAGGACATAACAGTACAATATTTGAAAGCAAGATATGAAAGAGGGGTAATGCAGTGAAATAAAATACCATTTGGGACATAACAGAGGTTGGGCTAATGCTATCTAGGTGATTAGGATGCAATGACTTAAACATCAATAAATTGGAAATTGATATGTAGATCACAAGGTTTGAAGACTGATACTCAAAGAGTAGCAGTCGAATGAAGGTAAAGATAGCTTAAACCATCCACTAAGTAGGATTTTACTGCCTAAACATTGGTTAAGGGTTGGGAGTAAAATAGTGAATAGAGTATGTGGTTCGAGGGAAAGAACACTAATATCTGGACATAAAAGAATGGACAGATCCATCCATATAGAAGGGTACATCATGAATCCAATACAGGTAGAACATATCCAGCTATATGCTTGACTGGGCATTACAAATGCAGTGAATCGAGCATCACCCTTAGGATACAAAATGGCCCTAAAGGGGAATGGGGACAGAACAAAATATTTGCAGGGAACTGACTGAACTTAGACCATCCAAAAAGTATCCTGATCTGCCAAGCAAACAGGGGACAGATCAAATATGAATGTAGCACAATACCAAATGGATCGATACTCTAAATATGGGGGTCTGAACAAACTAAGAATGTAACTAAACATAATGTGAACTGAATATAAGATAAACTTGCGCCACTACCCTCCTTACAAACTGGACTGAAACAAAGATGAAGAAGGATAGCAGACATTTACCCTTCGACTTATATATGTGTACTCAAGGATTGAAGAAAACAAACAGATGGACAAAACAAACAATACAGTGCAGAACAGATCCTATACTGCCGCTACTCATATTCGAGCTTAAACCCACTCTAATGATTTGTACTAAACATGAGTAAATGACTATAGGACATAGCCCATATAGATGGGGACTGAAACAAAAGAATGGACAGAGCAGTGGTGTGGTAAAAGACTTGAACATTTAAAGAATGAACCATACCATGCTCTATGAACAAAACCCCAACCCTAGTTTGATCAACCAAAACCATTCCATATCATAAGTCAACAACTAATTTTCTAACACAATATACTATCAATAGAAAAACTAAGTTAAAACTGAAATTAGAGTATTAAATGCATATTGGTAATTTTGACAAATTCTTGGGGTACGTATTCGATACGGTGCGATACGCTTGTGATACGCACCTCAAATGAATCCAAAATTGACCCAAGGCAATGCTAATGCAAAGGGGGACCCTAAATGAATACATCTACACTAATGAAAGAAATTTAGAGGGTTTAGAGGGCTCTTACCAATTAGAAGATGGATTCCCAATGTAAAAATCCTAGATCTATAATCTCCTCAAAGCTTCAAGGCTCAAAATTCTTCCAAATCCTCCCTAGCTAGCCGATAGAGCCTTCTCCTCTCCAAGGAGAAGAGAATAAAACTAATTTGGGAGAATTTGGATGAGAAAATGGTGTAGGAGCAATTTGGGGAAAAGCTTCAATTTAGGGTTAGGTTTTTAATGAAAGAGGGAGGAAGAAGGAGATGTGAGGCTATTTAATGAAGGTGGGCTGCCATTAGGTTTAGTTTAGGGTTTGGTTCATTTGTTGAAAGTCCAGAAGGCTTGTCATGACAAGTTCTAACAAAAGAGTCCATTCTAACTTAATGTTTTAGTCATTAATTTCTAAGTGGTTCCTAATTAGACTAGAGGTTTGACTAATTAATTAGAATTGAACCTAAAGTGGTCTAATCTCACTAATCGAGTCTTCTTTGGTCATGTCTAATATCTAATCAAAGTTTTTCTAAGGTTTTACCAAAATATAACACTAACACAATTCATTCAATTAAATAATAATAATAAAAATAATCATTTTACAAAAGTTTAAAAAATACTCTCATTTTTGAAAAGTGGTAGTTACACAAACGGGTTGACATAGCTATCGCTAAGTGGTATTGCATATACCACTCAAAAATTGAGCCTATCGTTACCGATACAATGGTTCGCTGCACTGATCGCACAAGTGGTATTACATATACCACTCAAAATCGAGTAACTGCTCGATATTATATTTCGCATAGGTTCGACATATATTTCAAATTAACTATCCTATGGTGATCTTTTTCGATCTTAGATCTAGCGTCCGCTTACTCGAGTTGGGTACAACAACTTGGATAACGTGCACAATCGTTCACTCAAGTTCGGCATTCATTTCTGAGCTAACCGTGCCTTGGTGATCATGCCGACCACATACGCAACTTTCTCTTATTCAAAGCTCCACTCAACATTCGGCCAACATACCCGTTCGCCTACTTCGAAGCTCAACACAACTCGACCGACTTACATATTTGCCTACTTAGGCTCGACTTAACGACCAACTCGACTCGCTCCTATCGCATCCTCGATTTCTCAATCTTACTCTTTGTAACTTGTGCAACAATTTATTCTCGATACTTAAAGTCATTACTCAATTTCGTTCAACACATTCACTATCCATTCAACTGGCCACATAACATGCATCATCCCATATATCGACTCGTTGTACTGATACAACGAACGGCACACGACTTGTTGCAGCAACCAACAACACGTAACTTTTTGCACTTCGTACGACCAACAATACGTATCTAATTACACTTTGTGCAACCAACATCCCCATTTTCGTTGTACTTTGTGCAACCAACGACTCGTAACTTGTTGCACTTCGAGGAACCAATATTTTGTAAGTCATTGTACTTTGTGCAACCAACATTCTTCGATAGCACTCGGAGATAGCGTGATAGTCATGACATACTTGTGGCAAACGTCCGCAACATAATACATACTTAGTGTATGGAGCATCCAATGTAGCATCGTGTAGATCTATGAGCCATGCGGTTGCAGAAATAATTTAGAGTCAACTGATCTTGATAGCGAAGCAACTGAGGGTCAAAAAGATTCATTCATGGTCCAAAGGATGGAGCCGCTCTAATACCAACTTGTCACACCTAAACTCGGGAAATCACTCGTCCTCTCTAGATTTCATCCGAATCATCGTCCTCGCTGGGGCGTGATGCCGTACGATCCTGGAGTTGCACTCGTACAAGGCAAGATAGCAGGCTCACGTAAGTTTATCTCACTCTGATAGCATAAGAAGCAGAAAAAAACAAAATATACAATAATAATCTCTTTTATTGATAAATGAACTGAAGGTTACAAAGATGCTGAATAGACCAACTCATAAATAATGTCAATTGGTTTACAACACTCATGATCTCTCTAGCTCACAAAGGATTACATTGTTCCATATATTATGCCTCTTTATAGCCAACAAGTAGTCTTCGACTGAACATCTCCATGTTGTAAGTCTGAACACCAATGTGGTAGCTCGCCTCGAAACGCTAAGGACTCTATGCCTCGGCGCGTCCAAGCCATGCCCCACCACGAGCCAAATATATCCTGAACCTGCAAGCAAACTAGTGAAGGATTAGTACTTTTGTCCTTGCTGTACTGATGAAGACCTACTCGCCATAAACCAACACTAAGTAAATTTAGTGAAGCATGTATCTTTATTTGGTGATCTTTTTATTATTGCCTTAGGATCAATTTTATGGCAATATAAGCAGTAAAGCATGTTATCAAAATCAACTGAATCATAAAGGTGTCCAATACCGTGTCCCTGCAATAGATATGGTTAGACATAATATGAGTATAGGCATAGTGATCGTGCCCATTTTTGTCTCAAATCTCCAAGCCTGCAATGATTAGAAATTCGTATAACCAATCAACAAATCATGCAGCCAACCAATCAAACTTAAGCATAAGCATAAGGGTGGCAGACTCTGCGCCTGTACCCAATTTTAATCTCAGTTTACCAGCCCTATCTATAAAGGTTACGATGTTTCGCACCGTAATGGACTGGTATCTCAACTTGTAAGCCGGCGATCACTCCACATACGGGTTGCTAGCCTAGTAGCAGAAGGATCCCAAACTTACGAGTATTGTAGCTTATCATATCAATAGGAGGGCGCGACCCATCTGAGTGAAGTGCACCACGAATACTCCTTAAGTCCCTCCACGGTCGAACAGTCCCGATGCCCCTCCAGTCCTACGTTCGAAGGAAGCCTACACCCGTGTATGGGCCATCCGAGACCAATGACCATACAATACGCACCTGAGTTTCATACAACCAAACAAGTTCGCCTATCTCTATTCCATTGGCACAATGCCCCATTCGACAGTTCTGTCACAATATTTGTGCCAAAATTGTCCTCTTTGTAACGAAGTCGTCTATTATGAGTCCATGCACATACGCACACCTTGAGACATATATCCTCCTTCCTTTGAGTCCTGCATTCGATGCACGCTTTGATACTATATTTTCATGTTCTATGCCTTAGTGTTCAATGTTCTTCAGAGTTGTGCACTTGATACACATCTCAATATTGTTTTTCAATGTTCTAGCGTCAATGTGCTATCGCAACTCATGCACCTGATGCACGTTGCCTCAATTGTTCAATGTTCTATCATAATGTTCGACACACACTAAGACCTTTACTCGATTTGAGTCATGCTCGTTAACTCGATAGTAGCATACGCATACAAAGATACATTTTATTAGGCATGAAGGAGTAGGAAGAAGGGTCAAGAACCCGCCTACCTTAAGCTGATACGCCTTATCTTCTAGCCGTGCTGATGCAGCACGATTTTGTAACTTTGTTGTATGGCCAACTCTTCTGATTTAGCCTTTCGAGCACTTCGTGCTACGTTAAACTACTCGATCAATTCGGCCTACCCTGTCCATGCCTCAATCCGTTGCAAGGTGAGGTTTTGATTTTACGAACACTGTTACGAATAAGAAAAATATCGACCTCTTATAATTCAGCGTAAAAACGAACGTGCACACGAAATCAAGTAAAGTCAATATTTCTTCGAATCAGACATATGCCTTGCATCGTTTCGATTTATAGTTTCGAATCGACTCAAAGCTCTCCTTCGGGCCAACGTAACTCTTGCATCAATTCGCATCGATAGTTCATCGGATCAACGCAACTCTTCAGCTCAATAACTCATCGTAATGAACCGTACGGAGCGGGGCATTACTTATTATTTTATAGTCTTTGTCATTTAATTGGAATTGCTAGAAGAGGTATGCTTGTTCCATCCTGACTGGATATATTTTTCAGATGACTGCTCAAGGTACTTGTGTCCCACATTCTACGAATCCGAGGAAGGGATAGCAACCATGGGTCCTGATACTCAGGGGTGATTATCGAGGAGCTTAGTTACTATGATAGTTTTGTGAAAGATTCACTGTTAGAAACCTTGGCATGTATATATAATGAAGATTTTGTTATTATATTTGAGATTTGGATATGGATATTGTATTTAAAAGTTGTTGATATTTTATACTTTGCAGTTTATTAGACTTTTTTGATATCTTATCATGCTTTAGATTGTGATAGGGTATTTAGTATTATCATTTATACTTTGTCCTCCATTTTGGAGTTGAGATCTATGGCAGGTATATTTTATCATTATTTGAGATAGATAGTGATCTAGACAACGTTCTATCGCCGATGGTGCGACGTAGGCTGGACGTACCCACGGCCTCATGCCCCTATACTAGGTGCAGGTCATGACATATTTTTAGTGGTGGCCCATTCAGGTCAAAATTCACAATTCGTGCGATATCGTGGTTGTGTAACTGTTTAGTTGTACTACTGCGAGCCTACAATTCAAGATAGAGAATAGGCAATAGAATGAGAGGATACTCAATCACACTTAGGATTCCTTGATAGATTCCTAGGACGAACCCTGAGAATCTTACTGTAAACTTTATCTCGGAGTCTGTTTCCACTTGTCTCTATCTACTCTCCCTTGTCTGTCGTTGAATTTTATTCTTGGTGTTCATTGTTGACTTTGATAATTATAGCAAGATGAATTTTATGGACTAAGTTGCCCTGGTTACGGAATCTAGAGTTTACAACGGCCATATTAGCTGGTGTGGCGAAGACATAGGGCCTGACTTTGGATATTATTCTCCCGCTTATGTAATTTAGAGTTTTCACAGGCAAGCATATTATAGAGCAAAAATTCTGGATACCATGATTCTAGAGGTATATACCTTAGATAAGGACCCTATAGTTTATCGCAGCTATACTTACTGGCGTAATGAGGATTTTGGGTAATATAATTCTGGATAGACGTGTATAGTTATCAGATTGTAGAATAGATACCTTATAGGTGGTACCCTAGTATAATGGAGTGAAATGGCAATGTAGATATTTTTTGAGTATCATGAAGTAGGGGGTTCAGCTAGGCCACCTGTGGCACCGCATCATATCCCGTACCAGCAGTGGGATATACCCCGTCAGTACAGCACATTTGCGATGGCGGTCGAGGAGACCAATACTACAGGTGATGGGCTGGAAGGTTAGGTCCTGTTCTTTTCTGCTACCTAATTCCTTTCCTATATATTGATTGCTTGATTGATTTCTTAGTACCTTTAGCCTGCATCTGTGATTTTTATGCTAGAGTAGTAGTGAACCATAGTAGAGACTGTAATAACAAGACACTGTAGAGGCTATAACCATGCATGTTTTGTCACATTACTTAGGATTGCATGTTGTATAACTTTAGATAGGATTTTACTAGATATTGATTGTTGGGGGCTTGACCTGGAGAAGTGTCACGCCCCGCTCCCATAGGAGCGATCGTCCTCACTAAGGCGTGATGCCACGTGATCCTAGATTGCACTCATGCAAGACAGGTCCATAACGGTCGATTACAGGCTAAGCGACGGGGGTCGTTGCACTGAAGTCCCAAGCAAAAATATTGAATAGTCAGCAGCAAAAATTTGAAGCAAAACACAAGTCATACAAAATACTTTTTTTATTGATATTGAACAAAGATTTACAATGTTAACACAAGGCCAAATTACAAGTCTCTCAAGCTTACTTTTCTCTCATATTACAAGTCACTCTGCTCTTTCTCATTCTCAATACAAGCTTCAAGGAGATGAGTGGCAGATTCTGTGGAATGGCGATATCCGTACATTATGTCCCGTATAAGTATTGACTCCATGCGGCCGTACGCCTCGAAATTCTAAGGAACTTCGTGCCTCGACGCATCCAAGCGAGCTCCGCGCCATCGGGCTTCTACCTATGCCTGTACATGAAAACTATGTGGGTGTCAGTACTTAACTGTACTGGTGGAGTGAGCTCCTCGCCCACCCATACAGAACCGACATGTTCATTTATTTTGTGCAGCTTAATCCCTTTTGATTGTCTTTCTAGTCTTGTCTTAGGATCAATTCTAGGACAAAGATGTATTGGCCCATACTTGGCAACGCAATGACAAGGTCATGCTATACTCTATTTATGACTTCAATATATATTCGAGGCAGCGCCTCGCCAAGTATAAACTCATGCAAACTCGGCCGTGCCAAGACTTTTACTTATTTTATGTGCCTCTAGACCATTCTCGTGCCAATGACATCAAGGGGACGACTCGTAATGGTCGTGCCAATAGACTTGATCGTGCCTTAAGATCGAGGCCATGCCTCCCAAGGATCAACAAGACTTAACCAACTTTCCTTACGATCCTTCCTAACTTAACTCGAGACGATGCCACATTCATGTCGAAGCACGTGTCCTTGCTATAGCCAAATCTTAGGCTCCAGAATGGTGTTGTAATCATAAACACCTAGTCTGCGTCGATTCAAGGTTAGCGCTTGCTATACGTATACCTTGTTAACCCAACACGTAACTTGCTAGTACTCGACGCAATCCAAAGGAAAACACACGGATAGCCGCTCTTATGTTGACACATCTATATAAGTGGTCACTAGCAATGTTAACTATACTGGATATTTGCATACGGTGACCATTCGTGTGCGAGGTACGAGCTCCCACCTATTGACCCACAGCCTATATTATAGCGGTTCACTTCAATCGAGTCATACAGCCGATGAAGGCCGTACAATATCTATAATTCCTCCTTGGCCGACACGAACCCGGTGCCTCGGGATCGTTCGAGGAGTTCACCTTGCGCGCAAGTTGTCCATTGACTATGCAAGACTCAACTATATCTATCAAGTCCTTACTTAACCATGACCAGGCTTTCCAACTTTCTATCGAGACTCCCAAGTAGCGGGACCGATCTCGGTGACAATTATTCGCGTGGACTTCCTTATCGAGACTCCCAAGTAGCGGGACCGATCTCGTGACCTTTCTTATCGAGACTACCAAGTAGCAGGACCGATCTCGTGACCTTTCTTATCGAGACTCCCAAGTAGCAGGACCGATCTCGTGACATTCCTTGTCGAGGCTCCCAAGTAGAGGGACCGATCTCGTGATCTTCCTTATCGAGACTCCCAAGTAGCGTGACCGATCTTGTGACCTTCCTTATCGAGACTCCCAAGTAGTGGGACCGATCTCGTGACCTTCCTTATCGAGACTCCCAAGTAGCGGGACCGATCTCATGTACTTCCTTTCTCCGTGGCATGCTTTTCACTAAACCTACCGTGGCTCGTGCCTTAGACTTAACTTGTTCTCTAGGCGACACTACCACTCAAGTCATATACTTTATATGACGAGCCTTGTTCTCGTAGGACTTTGTGACTTGACAACTGCAAACAACAGGGGACAGTGCTTGCTATGACTTCGATAGCCCAACCAAACTCTTGTCTAACTTATTCGTGCAACAACTTGATTAGCAAAGGCTATGCCAAACCTTGCATCGAGGGAACGTGCTATGCACGCGGTCGACTTGAACAACAAAGCTCTTTGGTGCCTAGACTTAAGCCTCAAGCCGTACAATACGACTTAAACCACGGGACAGACGAAGGCTATGCCAAACCTTGGACGACAGGACATTGCATGCTTGATCAAGCATATACTCGGGCGACGCTTATAACTTAGGCTAATCCCAGCTTTATGGCGAATACCAACTATCCTTCTTCCAAGCCACAGGACGAAGGACTGAGTGTTATTTTGAAAGCACGCTGAGCAAACTTCTAAGCTGACCGTGGGACTTTTTCCATGTTCTAGCACATTCCGACCCGTCAAGATTATTTCCTTAGCTATGTGGATGCGTCTCTTTTATTATCAAGCCTAACTTGTGCAAGTTGAAAACATGCGATTTGTTATATGAAGGCTAAGATGAGGCAAGTTCACCGAAACTACCTCACCTGAGCGAGGAGTCGTCTCGACCGAACGGGTCTTCGAGCAGCTGTTGCAAGGCTAAGTTCGAACGCCGTTGGCATTTCGATTCCTCCGATTGACTGAGCGGGATGGGGCAGTACATCATACACCACTTGGAAAAAGTTTCGTCCTCGAAACTAACTGAGTACTTACTCATTGACTTATCACTTTATTCAATATTCTATTACTCTCGCACACACTACGCCTATGCGTTTTCTCAATCCGAGCCACGCTCGCATTACAATTAATCCTTCCTTTAAAATGATTTCAAAATCCTCGACACTTTTCTATTTCTTAAGTCTTACTTGAATTCAACGTATCACTTGGTTGGATCATGCACGTATTCCAGGCATCCCCAAAATACATGCATTTCAGCCAAGCCGTGTGATAGAGAATTCATCATTCTCACTCGAGTCGCATCTTGCACATATTTAGGCGTCCCTAAAATATATGCATGTTAGCCGAATCTCGTGAGGGGTATTCCCATATTCTTGATTCATTCTATCCATCCATAACAATCCTCAAGATCAATATTTCGAATGCTAACTCTTGAAACAGGGACGTCTTGCCTAACCGCTAGGCCATTTCTCAAGGCTAAAGTCAATGTCAGGATTGGAATCATAGTTCTCCAACAATAATGCCAACACTGATGCCAATCCTTGGGTCAAACCAAGTTGATAGTATGGGATTTTTTGTACCCAAGCTCGTTGTAGAAGCATGGAAATGAACAGGACATCCTATGCGGCTCAAGACTAGGGGAGTTCCATGCGGCTCAAACGTCCATTAGAGTTCATGCGGTTCAGAAACTCCCAGCGAGCCACCTGGCCTTATGCGGCTCAAAAAGTCCTAACTGGCCATAAAATTAATTTATGCAGCTGGCTCAATTAATGCGAAGCGACGGCTCTGACACGAAGGTTTGACAGCACTGACATAAAGCTGCAATGACGACTCTGACATAATGGCGTGCTCCTAGAGAAATAAAGAAAATCTCTATAGCTGGCATGATCCACCAAATTCTAAAGCACTTCATTCCATGCGGCTCTGACACGTGGCTATCCTTATGCGGATTAGGTTGAGGCCACCCCCATGCGGCTGCTACTCCTATACGGCTCGGATCATGGGGGCTACCCCCATGCGGTCGCTACTCTCATACGGCTCGGATCGTGGGGACAATCTCCATGCGGCTCAAATATGGAAAGGCCACGCCCATGCAGCCTTGACACGTGGCCAGCCTTATGCGGTTCAGTTGGAAACCACCCTCATGCGGCTCAGATTTCGAAGGCCACACCTATGCGGCTGCCACCTTCATACGGTTCAAATCCTGAGAAGCCACCCTCATGCAGCTCTGTCTAGACACCCCGTCCCTGTGGCTCGCGGTTAGGACACGTGGCAGAAGATTAGTTTCCCTCGTATCCCTACAGCTCCCAGTATAATGATGATTGGACACGTGGCACCAAATCAATCAAGATTTATCAACAAATCCCAGCAACCAGATTTAGTGCAATCACTATAATTACCCGGATCAAATCAGATTTATTGTAATCAAGCAGATTGAACACGTGGCAGGAGATTCGAGCTTGTCATAATAAATCACGAAGATTCATGGCAATCAACATTAATTGCCAATATGGATTGGGTGCAATCAACATTAACTGCCCAGATTTGTTGCAATCAAGATCAACGGCCCAGATTAATTGCCAACAAGACAGGATCAAGGAAAATGGTAATTAATCCCCAAACCGTCGACTTTTCAAAGGGGCAATCATTACAAACCCTAATGATCATACCCCACTCCTATAAATAGCAAGGTGCCATTCCCTTGCAAAGAGGAGAAAAAAAGAGAGAGAGAGACCCCCGGCTGGACACACAGAGAGAAAAAGGCACAAAAGAGTCCCCCTACACATTCCGAGAGCATTTCTTCATCAGAGCCAAGGCTACGTCCGATCGTCCAAGGAGTAAGGCAGAGCTGCCGTCGCTTTTCCGAGCCTCTATCGTCACCCTCCAGAATAAAAAATAAATAATCGTACATAGATTGCTGTACCTAGATTTTTATTCCTAGGCTTTCTTTGTATGAGCGAGGTTGTATTGTGATTCTAAGTTCAGTCCTCCTATAAAATTGTTCTATACTTTTACAATCAATGGCAAACACGATGGCGACTCTGCTGGGGACTAACTTCTCCATGACTGAGGAGTTTGTGATGCAATCGGACGCAGCCAAACTTGGCTCCACTCAACAAATGCTGGTCGCCCGGTTCGACCAGCATGAGTTTGAAGAAATGCTCTCCGATGGAAGCGCTGTCCTGGTCCAGCGGCGAGCCGACACAAAGAAGGCCCGTAGGGAGTGGAGGCCCAAATCATTCGCTCCTCCCCAAACTCTCGAACAAGTACTCTCTGTTGCTCAAGACGGCGGAGAAAACTCTCAGGCGGCCCCATTTCATGCCATAGAGGACTCTGCTGTCCCCGAGTCCGGCAGAGGAAAATACTACGATGCCAGACTTGCAGGGGCAAAGAGGAACTCTGTGCGGTCTAAGAAGAAGTCGCATAAGAGCGCCAGCCACATAAAAACTCATGCGGCCACAGAAGCCAGTCCAGCCGCATGAAGGAGGCTCATGCGGCCAGAACGTCCAGCCGCATGAAGGAGGCTCATGCGGCTACGACAGCCAGCCGCATACAGGAGGCTCATGCGGCCATGACTGCCAGCCGCGTGCAGACTGCTTATGCGGCCACTGCTCCTAGCCGCATACAGACGGCCTGTACGGCCACCAAACCCAGCCGCATACCATCTACTCCATGCGGCTCACGGTCAGTCTTCGATCGTCTCTCAGGCGATCCTGATCCCAGGTGCTTTCATGTGCCAATATTTGTGGACTCTTCCTACTATACACTCTCAGGTTCTAGAAGGAAGAAGCCTCGGGCAGTACGGGCTCGTCGAGCTCAGACAGCTGTCCCAACTTCTGACTATCAGGGCGTCCCGCTGACTATTACGTGGGCCCCTGATGGAAAGTTGTATAAAACTATCCGTGTCTAGCTTCCGACGGCCAACGAACGGGATAGTTACAAAGAATCTCCCAACAATGATCAGGGGCAAGTACTCGTACTACCTCCACATCAGGGAGCAGGCAGGATGCCAACACACCCACGTGGTCAGAACTCCCGGGCCCATAAAATGGGTGACTTGTGCAAAGTAATTCTTCACAAACACAAGGAAAGAGACGAAGACTCGGTGTACAGAAAGTCCTTTCGGGGACATCACTGCACCCAAGTCATTGTCCACTGCTACTGCAATAAGGAGGCAGTACAAGAAGACCGGTAGTCCGTCTTCCAACGGCTGCAACCCCCAAGCTTAGAAGACGAGGTAGTTCTCGTCGCCTCCTGCAATTCTGCTCTGAAGATTCCTGGCAGCGGGAGAGGGAAGAAAACAAATGTCTCCAGTCCAAAAATCTCAACCGGCGTAACCAAGAAATTCTCTTCTAAGCGGTTGTCTACTACCGTTACAGGAGGAGTTTACCAAGGTACCCGCTCAAAAATGAAATTTGCCACACTTGGAGATTCGTCGTCCACATTTCTGGGAGACATTGGAGCCGGGGGTAGCACTCCTCCAAATATCCACGACAATACGGTGTTTCAAGAAGATAATCCAGAGGAAATGGTTCACCCAACAAATGCAGCAGATCCCGACGTCCCCGAGGACGTCCACAACTCTCAAGACGAGACAAGCTTTGAAGCTGGGGTACCACTCCTTCTGAGTTCGAACCAGAGAAGAACATTCCCACATACCCTGACGATTTCTCTGTACAAGGGTATGACTCAGAAGGCACATCCTCCACCGTTCCTTTCATCTCTTCTCATGTGAGGACGATGTTCATGACGGACAGCAACCAGGACCGTCCCAGTGATCGCCAACGCATCGACTCCCTGGAGGCCATACTTCATGCCTTGGTCAAGTCCGTGGACGAGATCAAAGCGGCCCTTCCAACTCTGTAAGAAAGGACACCTGGCTAAAGAAGCTTAGGTCCCGCGGTCAATATGGACTCGAACTCAGCTGCACCAAACCCGGGTGATAATCCTCCTGAAATATTGGCTCCCACCGCTGCAGACGAGGCTAGAAAGGCAAGAAGAGAGGTCCAGGAGCTCCGAGCCATGTTCGACGCTCGAGAAAACTGCCAAGACCTCAGGATACGACAACCGTATCCTGCTGCGTGGAGAGATGTTCCCTTCCTCCAAGATATAAACCATTTAACATCAATCCATATGATAGGAAGACATCTGCAAGCAGGTACATCACCTACTTTGAAGTCACAACCGACCATCTGCCTCATGATGATGCCATCCTTACGCGGTTGTTCATTTGAGTATTGGAAGGGGTTGCCTTCGACTGGTATCGCAACTTGCCGGACAACTGCATCCATTCCTTCGCTGGCTTCAAACGTATGTTCTTGGAAAGGTTCTACGAAGTAGGACAAGACGTGACAATGTCCACCCTCATGGACGTTGTTCAGGGAGAAAATGAGCTGACAAAGAACTATATCGAGTGGTGTCGCTAAACTGCAATGAAGTTACCTTCCGGTAACCCTGATTCCTTCTTAATTGAAATTTGCCAAAAGAGGCTGCTTGCCACCATCAGCCTCTGGATGGGTGAAAGTCAGTTTAAGGATTGGAAGACTTTCATTATCAGCGCCACTAGCGCAGAAGACAAGTTGAAAAAAGCTCGCCAACTGGGATTGTACGTCTTGGAAAGAGAGGACAAGGGAAAACACCCTAACACTAACAGCAACAATGGTGGTAACCCCTCCAACAATCGAGACAACAAGGATAAACAGGCTATGGTGGCCGATACAACCCCAAAGCCTGAATCAAAGTCGACAGAAAAGCAGTGGCCTTAGATGACCTACTCCTTCGAGGACGGCCATGTCAAACCCATCTTGGACATGCTCATACAAGGAGGTCGAATTCAGCTCCCTCCTCCAAGGCGTGAACCTCGTCCTGCAAAAATGGAGAGCCCTAAGCACTGCCACTACTAACGCTATGTCCACCATGCCATACAAGACTGCTACCAACTGAAATGATACATCCAGCATCTCATCGACTCTAAGGCCTCTGCCATTGATTTCGAAGAGGTGACCGTAGCAGCCAACATGGTGTCAGTACAATTCGGCAGCTTCCCTCCGACAAAGACTCAAGATGGAGTAGTACCCGTCTCCAGAGCGAAGATGGAGGTCGCTAATCTTCCACCTCCCCGAGACCAGGCTGCTAGTCTAGTACCCCTTACCACATCACGAGAGGAGGTCATGTAGGTCCATCTGGACCTGGTACCCGAAGTGACTCAGTCCGCACCTCCCCCCACCAGCAAGAAAAAGAGTGGAAAAGTTAAATCATGTGGCACAATCTCGACGAAGGTCGAGGAAGCTATGACTGTCATCACCCGGTCGGGTGCACAAACCCAACTTCTACCGGATAACTCGGCTGAAGATCATCAGCCGACAGCTGCTAATGCCCCCGGACCCTCGTAGCCTTCGACGACCGATAAGCCTAGGCCGAAGGAGACTCGCTTTGATAAGCCGCTCCGAAGAAAGACGCCTCATGGGTTGGAGAGGCCCTGCAACTTCGACATCTTGGCGCAATTGGCCAACACACCGGCCAAATTGTCGCTATACAAGCTCCTAAGACTCTCCAAGGATGTCCGCGTCGTACTAAACGAGGCACTCCAGAATATCGACACATATCTGGCTCATTCCAATCTCACTGGGGAAAGCTCGCATGCAGATCTCCAGGACAACGCTTGCACAGGCGCAATACCTAACATCATCTTCACTCCGCAGGATATGCTTATCAAGACCAACATGCACGATCGCCCTCTATATTATACTGGATACATTGGCGATATCAAGGTGGATCGGATGCATATTGACCCCGGTTCCTCCATAAGCATCATCCCAAAGAGCTTACTACATCATCTATGCATCCCAATGCATCGCCTGACGCCGACAAGCACCGCCATCAGTGGTTTCAATTCAAGCAGAAGCTATCCGATCAGAAAGATTCGCTTGAAGTGCCAAATCGGTGATCTTCAGTCAGAAGTGACCTGTTATGTCATAGATGCGGACACTTCCTACAACATTCTCCTGGGGCGTCCTTGGATACACGATTACATGATCGTGCCTTCCACACTACACCAGTACTTCAAGTACGTCGACAAGCACGACTTCGTGAGGGCAGAATTTGCCGACATCGATCCCTTTAAAGGGGTCGAATCCTACTACTCAGATTCATGCTTGTACGAGAAGTCAAAAAAGCACCTTGTCGAAGAAGATACTCAAGCTCCAACGGAGGCGGCAACTGGATCAGAAGAACCTCTGACGATCCACCTCCAAGCCCGCAAACCTGGCAGAACTGTACCACTTACAGCAATGCTGCAGAAGGATGCAATCAGCCTCTCTGCACAAGAGGGGCAGATGATAATCCGACTGCCAAGGTCTGACCAAGCGCCAGGGCCCACGACAGAGCCACTCACAATCAGGCTGCCTAGAGCTAGCCAGCAACAAACGGAGGAGCTCAATCCCTCCGTCAAGCCGATGATGATTCGCCTTCCTAGAATGAATCGGCAGCCGAGCGCTAAGCCGAGGACTGCTAGCCAGCCAATAACTCCCCGCCCAGCATCGAGCACCAAATCGGGGGTGGCTAGTATGCCAACGACTCCACGTTATACACCACCCATGGAGCCCCTGATGATTAAGCTGCCTAAGTCATCTTCTCAGTCTTCATTTACACAGGAGGTAGCTGAAGAAGAGTCAGAACTGGCCAAGTATGTGGCTGCTCACACCAATGTTCCATCCGCAGATATATAATCCCACTGGAAAAGATACCTTACTTTATCAATAAAGGGCTATCCTTGAATTATCTTGAGCTTAATAAGCTTTGTACAATGTATGCTATGGAACACGGTATAGGCACCCACCTGCACACACAGGTAACAAATGTCTACACCGCAAACCAACTTACTCCAGTGGAAGACGCTTACCGCATAATCGAGGGAGAGGATCATCCGATCATCTTCGGCCGGAAGAATGATCCATAACCCTTTAGGGTAGAAGAAATTGATCTCGAACCCTACATCGGGAGATTGCCCCTTTATCTGTATAGTTCCCAATCCAAGTATCTCATGCAAAAATAAGGGTATGATCTGGAAACTATACCAGGCTTGAACTACGGCACTGAACGACGGTTACCCTTACAATTGTCGGTCCCGGCTGGGAAACCAAGAGACTATTACAACAAAACCAGTTGTGGGCTAGGTTATGTTACACCGACAACGACCCCTGAAAGCTTAGACGAGGAATGCGACTGGCATTCACACTCAACCGGATCACCCACTTCCGATTAGGATATCAGCATTAGGGACATGCTCAGGCAAGTCTGGTCAGTCAATATGGCATTTGCCGACGCCTACGAAGAAGACGAAGACATTCCTGAACTTCTTGAGTTAGAGCCGTGGGCACAACAACTAGATGCGCAATGGGAGAAGCGGTTCGAACAAAGAGAGCCTCCCACCAAGGATGAGGTTGTGCAAGTGGATCTCGGTGATGAGTTCTCTCCAAAGCCCAATTTTGTCAGCAAAAATCTGACAGACGAAGGGCAAGAATCGCTACTGCAACTCATCAAAGAATACATCGACGTGTTCGCATGGAGCTACGAAGATATGCCAGGACTGAATCCCGAGGTTGCACTTCACAAACTCAATATTTATTCGGACACAAAATCGGTCAAGCAACAGCAACGACGATTTCGCCCCGACGTCATGAATGCCATTGAAGCTGTGGTCAACAAACTGATAGCTAGTAGCATCATCCACGAGGAACAGCATCTAGACTGGGTCGCCAATATAGTACCAGTCCTTAAAAAGAATGGAAAGATTCGAATCTGCATCGACTTTCGCAATCTGAATAAGGCATGTTCTAAGGATGAGTTCTCCATCCCTATCACAGACATCATGATTGATAACACCTGCGACTTTGAGCGTATGTCATTCATGGATGATTTCTTGGGGTACAACCAAATCAAGATGTTTCTTGATGACGAAAAACATACATCATTCCGAACACCAATTGGCACATATTGCTACACAGTCATGCCTTTTGGTTTAAAGAATGCTGGCGCCACCTATCAAAGAGCTATGAGCATCATCTTTAGAGACCACCTGCACAAGACAGTAGAATGCTACGTTGACGACATCGCTATCAAAAGCCGCTCTAAGAAAGATCATCTGCATGATCTGAGGACAGTGTTCGACCTGATACGAGCGCATAATTTAAAGATGAATCCCACAAAATCTTTCTTGGGCGTATCCAGTAGGAAGTTCTTGGGTTTCATTATTACGTCCCAGGGTATCCACATAGACCCTGAGAAGACAAAGGCAATCATGGAGATGGGTCCTCCAAGAAATCTCCGTGAACTCCTAGGCCTTCAAGGGAGGCTGGCCTACATCAGCAGGTTTATCTCTAACCTCTCCGGACGATGTAAACCATTCACCCACCTCATGAAGAAGGGCGTCTCATTTATATGGGATAAAGAATGTCAGCGCACCTTCGACAGCATCAAAGAATATCTAACGAACCCTCCAGTCCTGGTAGCCCCGGTTGCTGGAAGACCATTCCTGCTCTATGTAAGAGCGATGGAACATTCTCTCGGTGCTCTGCTAGCACAAAATAATAATACAGGCCAGGAGCAGGCTATATATTACCTCAGCCAAATGATGATGGTGCCAGAACACCGATATACTGCCGTAGAAAAGGAGTGCCTTGCTCTGGTGTTCGCCATTCAGAAGATGCGACACTACGTCACGGGACAAACCATTCATGTCGTATCAAGAGTCAACCCCCTCAGGGTCCTCATGACTAAGCCAGGTGCAATTAGCTCTCACCTCGCTACCTGGGCAATTTTATTGTCTCCCTATCACATGATCTTCGTCCCGCAGAAGGCTGTTAAAGTTCAAGCTCTGGCAGACTTTTTAGCAGCTCATCCAGGATCGGAGTCAACCAGAATAGAGGAAGAGATTCCAGATGAAGTCGCCAATTCAAATGTGGCCTCCCATGATACCGTATGGCGAATGTTCTTCGACGGCGCTTCTAGAACTGGGCCCAAGGGCAATATCGTCGCTGGAGTCGGAGTGGTGCTGATTTCTTCCACCGGGCTAGTGATCAATCGAGCTTATTCCCTCACGGAGCCATGTTCAAACAATGTGGCCGAGTATAATGTTTTGGTCATTGGCCTCCGACTTACAAAGGAGCTGGGGGTAGAGTAGCTTGAAGCATACGGCGATTCACAACTAATCGTTAACCAGATCCGGGGCTCATATGAAGTGTGTCATGAAGACATGATCCCCTATCACTAAATAGTGATCGATATCATCTCATCCTTGGAAGGGTTCTTCATAGAACATGTTCCCAGGCTCCAGAACGTTGGAGCCGATGCCCTAGCAGGCATTGTCGCTTCTCTAGCTGTACCGAATCATGCTCATCATCTGGTTGACATCATAGGCCGTGAGTTGGTCTGTCCCAGGAATAATGTTCAATGTGTTGAGAGTTACTCCGCTCTGACAGTCGACGAAGCACCAGACTGGAGACAACCATTCATCGACTTTGTAGTCAACGACATCCGGCCAGAGAATCCGAAGGAAGCTACTTCTATCAGAAGACGTTCCCTCATATTCTTCTACGATACAGAGACAAAAATGCGATATCGATGATCATACGATAGATTACTGCTTCGATGTCTATCAAATACAAAAGCCAAAAAAGCCGTACGTGAAGCTTATGATGGCATCTGTGGGGCCCATCAGCCTGGCCCGAAATTACAAGATCGCCTTCACCGAATGGGCTATTACTGGCCCACGATGGTTGCAGATGCAATAGACTATGCACAAAAATACAAAGCCTGTCAAGTCCACGCAGATTTCATCTACCAGCCATCCGATTTTTTACATCCGACGGTGGCATCTTGGCCATTCGAAGCATAGAGAATGGACATCATTGGTCCGATCACTCCGCCTTCGTCCCGAGGACACCGTTTCATACTCGCAATCACAGATTACTTCTCCAAATGGACGGAAGCTATTCCGTTGCCAGAAGTCAATACTTTAAACGTGATCAGCTTTCTCAAGCATCACGTCATCTATCACTTTGGACTGCCCCAAGGATCATCCACGATACTGGTCCGCAGTTCGCAAGCCACTCCTTCTATCAGTTTTGCGAGAAACACCAAATTCAGAATATTGCTTCAACACCATACAGCCCGGCGGCTAATGGTCTGGCTGAAGCGTTCAAGAAAACAATCATCAATCTTCTCAAGAAGTCCGTGTCATCAAACAAACGCGACTGGAATGAAAAGCTCGGTAAATGCTTATGGGCGTACCGTACTACCGTAAGGACTGCTACCAGGAACACACCATTCTCTCTGGAATACGGAAGTAAGGCAATTCTCCCACTGGAGACTCAAATTGCCTCACTCTATGTCGCTCTCACTTATCGGTTGACAACAAATGATAATCACCATCGTCGACTACAAGAGTTGGAGGCCCTAGATGAGAAGAGCCTGTTAGCTCAACAACGAATCGAGCTGTACCAAGCCCGTTTCTCCGGAACCTTCAACAAGAAGGTTAAAATCAGAACATTCCAAGTGGACGATCTCGTTCTGGCAGTTCGAAGGCCGATGGTTATGACTCATAAAACTGCCGACAAGTTCCAGCCAAAGTGGGAAGGCCCGTTCATCATCGATGTTGTATTCTCCAATGGAGCTTACCGCCTCGCAAAACAAAATGGAGACATGCCCATGTTGCCCATCAACGGCAAGTTCCTAAAGAAGTATTATGTCTAAAATGACATCCTACATATTTCCCAGATTGATGAGTTATGTACCCCCTGGTACCGCTGAACTTACATTCTGATTCCAAATCTTCCAGATTGTTGGGTTATGTACCTTGTGGTACCGCTGAACTCACATTCCGACTCTAAATTTCCCAGAATGATGAGTTATGTACCCTCTAGTACCACTGAACTTACATTCTGATCCCAAATCTCCAGATTATCGAGTTATGTACCCGCAGGTATCGCTGAACTTACACTCTGGTCACTACAGATGAATCTATATCGCATCTTTTAGGTAGTAAGTCATGTATGATCATACCTCTGAACTTTTCTCCTAAAAGAGCTCCTTTTTCATGATCCAATACCCGAACTCTCAGTGCATAAACAGGGTAACAGATCAACAAATTTCCTGAAACAACCACGTCGATGTTACCTCTGAGTTGTTTCCCTTCCACCAAAGACAAACCGCCTCTCACATAAAACTTTCACGTCCTTATTACCTCTGAGTTGTTCTATGTACCCTTCATGGAGCCCACTCCTGCCATGTCCTTATTACCTCTGAGTGGGAAGGCTCCATCGAAGAAACTCTCATATTTACCATGTCCTCATTACCTCTGAGTAAGTATGTTGGTTTTTCTCTCGACTTATTATCCGTACCCAAGACCGGAGTGCGCCAAGGATAATAGGCCCACAAATGTCTTCTGTTGACCATAAATGCTGTACTATGTTTCCTAGTACATGTCCCTCATTTCTCATTATGCCTCGGGGACCCAGCTGCTCCATGGCATTCTTTCTTCCGATACCAGGAACGTCCATAGCCACCTTACTATAGAATTGTTCCAAGTATCCCCATCAACTTGTTATCCGTACCTAAAACCAAGGTATACCCAGGGTAACAAGTCCACAAACAGTCCCCCAGCGGGGCAAATACCACAACGCCACAAACGCAATAAGCAGTACAAATGAGGGGTAAAATAAAACATACTCTTTTATTTGAAAGACAAAAGTACTACATGTTCTAGGGACCACATCCCTCTCAAGAAAGAAAAAAAACAAAAACGAAAAAAGAAAAAGAGCCGACTATGGTTCGGCGATACACGATTCCATGAGACGGTCCCTCAGCAAGACAGTCGACCGCTCGAACCCCTGATTGGCCCGACGTTCAGCCTTCTGAGCCAATCGCTCCGCATCTTCTAGCTGCGCATGAGCCCGCCAGCCATCCTCAAGCTTCTTCAAAGCACGCTCCAGGCTAGCATAAGCTCGAGAGACCTTTTCGGCCTCCTGTACGATCAGTTCTTTATCCGTACGGGAAGCTTCAAGCTCAGACTCCAAGAAGGCCAGCTTCTTCTGGAGTTCGAGGATCTGCTCCCTTGTATCAATTACTCCGCGAGAGGCGGTCGCTTCCCGAGCTAGGCATTTCTCGCTTCTGCGGCTCAGTTGATCATATTGAAGAGATAGGTCACCGAGGTCCTTCATTATAACCGGCTTGGACTTATCTCGTGTAACCCTTACCTTCTCCAGGACAGTGGTAAGGAAGCCCCATTCCTGATCTATTGTTGCAGACAGATCAGCTTGCCGCAGCACTTGAAACTGGGCCACGATCTGATCAGCCTCTAATAATTTGGGCTCCAGAAGCGCAGCTATCCCTGCCCCACCAGGGAGGGTTTCAAGAATGTCAATCTGGCCTCGGGCGTATTGTCGGGCCAAAGCAAAGGGGGTCCCCCGCTCCACAGCAGCTTCGACCCCTCTTTTTAAGTGGCGGTAGAAATTGTCAACCACATCCTATGATGCCTCATCCAGAACTTCCGTAGAGGACGGCATTAGATGAAGTGTAGCTGGCAGTGTCGAAGGAGATGTACCAGAACTTGCTACCCCTGCCACCAGGGAAACAAATTCCGAGCGAAAAGACGCATGGATAGCAGCTAGCTCCTCCTCCGCGGCCCGGAGAACCTGGATACTCGGCAAGGCGGAGAGGTCGACCCCCGAAGCTACATGAGCAGAGGAGGACGCAGGGACCATGGCTCCTTGCCCCGGCTGTGCCGCCACCTTACCTCCCGAACTCGATCCGACGGAAGACCCCTCAATATAAGTTGGAAGGGGAGGGGGCACACTCCCTCCCACCAGATTTCCGCTGGTAGAGCCTTTCCTGACAATATCCGTCATTGGTAGTGAAGAGACAGGACTTGTATGTCCAGAGCAACCATCAATCAGCATAACCCGAAGGATGTGATGATAGAGCAAATGGGCCTCCTCATTAGTCAAAATTTGGCTTATCTTACAAGAGGAGGGTTGTGGAGGCTGAGGCTCGCTCACAGCTGCCATAGTCCCCTCACCAATAACCTCCAAGCCGAATTCAGTTAGCTCTTTTGCCCCAGTCACCCCGGAAGGAGATACGACTGGATCAGTGTCACCCTGCTGAAATTCAGCAGTCTCGGGGACAGGTTCATCGGAGCCCCCGTCGTACAGGGTCGAGACCTCAAAAATGTGAGATCCCTCAGCCGCCGCCGAGGGTACCCCGGCAGAAATAATCTCGACACACATGTCACTAATCAAAGTATTCAAGGCCGGATCGACTTCAGAAACAGTGGCTGTTTCCCGAGATTCCGACTCTTCCAACGCCTACAGAGAAGAAAAAAAATGATTAGTCATTATTCAGGAAAAGAAAGAGATAAAGTAGGAGATGGTCGCAATTCAATTCACCTCCGAAACAGCGTCATCACCATCGCCTCTCACTTTAATGAGCAGCCCGCGATGTCTTACCATAGCCCGCTCTACGGAGAAGGATACGCCACAAATAGAATTATGCCTGCCTCGCTTGCGTGAAGGGACAGGCGCAACGGGCGGCTGATCTGCCACGACCTCACCAGACACAACGGGCGGCTGATCCGCCACTATCTCATCAGGCGCAACAGGCGGCTGACCAGCCACCATCTCATCTGGCATAATAGGCGGCTGATCCGCCCCAACATCTTCCACATGAGGGGGAGAGTTATCTGCATCGTGTTCGTCATTCTCTTCGTTCGTATTGGTGGACTCCGAGTCAGGAACGGGAACTGTGTTCGCCCTCCTCTTCCTCGTCTTAGACCCCTTGGGCTTCTCCGCTAAGCCAGTACCCACAATGAAGCTGGTACTTGGGTCAAAATTAACGGAAGGCTTGTTTGTCGTAACATGGTATAGGGCTGCCATATTCAAAATCTCCTTTGGTGCCTCACCATCAGGAACCAAAAAGGTGGTTCGGGTATGAACCGTGTCATAATAGTGCCATCCCCTGATACCATCCAGGACGCTACCTTTAAAGCCTAGGCAAGAGCTGGGACTGTCAAAGAATAGCTGGCTATACCCGAACTGGCGGGAGAACCTATTGGGCAAGTAGGGCTCCTGGTAGACGTTGTTGCGGTTACGATATACTAGGTGCGCTGGACGGATATTACGCAGCCAAAGGAGCATTTTCTCAGGTAAGAGAAGAGGAGGTCCGGTACCATCAACATGTACGCTCCTCACTTTTTCAGCGGTAAAACGAGGAACAGACACAAAAAAGTTGTATTAGTCCACTCTTGCCAGCACCCTCCGACCGGCTTGCATGGTGCTGCACTCCCAGGGGTGATGGTGGAATCGAAAAATGAAAGCATCATCAGCCGAAATACCGTCTTCTGCTCCAGGCCTCATCAAAGACCGGCAGTACATTAACAGCCACCCTATCAGGTAATGGTATGGCAGCTCTATGCGCTCAAAAATCTATCGCCGTGTCACGGGCGATGACCTTGGACGAAAAGGTACGAAGGCCATGGTGTATGCTGCACACCATGGCCGGAAGAAGGGCCAGTCTGACCCTAAAAACCAGCTTTACGGCAGGAAGAATAAAGTAGCGACTGATCCTCTCAATGGAACCTACCCCTCCTGAGACTACGCAGTTCCGTAGCCACACCATCAGAAATCCTGCAAGGAGCACCTTCTCCGACAGTCGCTGAGTACCATGATAAAAATAACTAAAGGAGTCAATTTGACTCCCAAATATGTGGCCCGTGGACCTTGATCTCTTGGCGGTCGATGCCAGGTTTTGTACCTCCTCCGGGGTTTGAGGATCTCGGGAAGAAACCCGACCTGAGGCGCCTAGTGTGAAAAGGTATGAGACCCAGGACTTGGTGTGAGGAATGCTCCCTTCCGAGCTACCATCCTTCTTGATGGCCGTCTGGTGACAAGTACTGTGGTGACATAACAATTCCCGATATACGACAACAAAGCCCGGGAACTGCCGATCCAAATCTTCGAGCTCTTCGCTCGTAGGGGTGTACACTTTAAAGACTTCTTCCCCCCAGGGCAACTTGGAGATAACGTATATCTCATGGAGAGCGAGTTCCAGCTCCCCTCAAGGCATGAAGAAAGTTCCCGTCCGCCGATTGTATATCTCCAGGAGAGCCATGTGTTGGCCCATTGGTCATGGTCAAACCAGATTTTAATAATTGATCAAACTCTGTCTCGATATAATTGCAAGTCAACTCAGATGTTTACCTACGATGTTTTGGACACTGCTCAACAATGGATATCAACAATGTTCAAGACTGAAGCTGTTTGCCATTCAGAATGTACTTCCTGTTATGCTATGTAATTTTTTATTTTATTGAGTCTAGGAATACATTGTACACCAACTCGTACTGGCAAATAGGCTATCCTAAAATGTTTTTCAAAACCATCCTATTCTTTATAAATGACCTACGTTTTTGAAAAAAATTCTTGTTACAAAAAGCTTCTGAAGGATTTTTCAAAAAGCCAAAATTTATTTTCTCCAAAAATGAGCTGGCAGAACCCCAGGAAAACTCGGCCCGAGTTTGGCCAGAGTTCGGCCATTTGGAACGTTAGTGAACGTTGGGTTTTTGAACTTGGTCATCCTTCAGTTGCGGTTTGTTACAAAGAGTTCTGTCCGAATTCTGTCAGAGTTCTATTTTTGGAAAAACTATAAATAGAGAAGTATTTCGATCATTTCAAATCACCAATTCACTTTCAATCTCTTCTCTTCTTGAGCTTACATTCTTCCAAAGAGTTCTAAAAGCTTTTATTTTGAAATCCCAAGCCAGTTACAATCATCTAGTCGATTTGCCAGTGTGGTACGGTCTAGAAGTTTCAGAGCGATTGTAATCAGAGGCTTGATAGAAGATTCAACTCTTCATAATTAAAGTTGGTCGAGTTCTTCGTATCAAAGCTCGCGTCTGTTGAAGTTGCAAGGACTTCGTATGAAAACTTGCGGGATTTTCCCATAGTGGATTCAACTGGAAGCTAGAGTTCTTCCGACTGGACTAGTCCTCACAAGAGGAAAACCAGTACAAATCTCGGTGTTTACGTTTGCCTTCTGATCACTTTTAATTTCTGTCATTTATTTTTGTGATTATTATTATATCTGTGATCTAACTGCTAACAAGTTTTTAATTAGCAATATTCTGCTGCCTACTCTATTCACCCCCCTCTAGAGTATTCTGCTTTACGATTTCGTTCCTAAAATTGGTATCAGAGCGGGTTATACAGGTAAAGCAAGGTAAAATTGTAGTTATATTCAATTGTTATATAGATCACAGCATTACACATGACAACTGTGAAATTCACAAGTGAAGGCCAAGCCACAAACAGACCTCCACTGTTTGACGGCACAAACTACACTTATTGGAAAATACTTATGAGTTTCTTTATGAAATCTCTTGATTTTGACTTATGGTCTGTAGTTATTGATGGCTATAAAAAGCCACCTCGTATTTATGTTGTTGGTGTTTTAGCTGAAAAACCCCATGACAAATATACAGAGGAAGAAAAGAAAAAGGCCAGTCTTGACGCACGTGCTATTAACGCTTTATTTTGTGCTTTAGACAGAACTGAATTCAAATGGGTGTCTACTTGCACAACATCAAACGAAGTATGAAAACTTCTCGAAGTAATCCATGAAGGAACAACACAAGTCAAGGAGTCAAAGATCAGCATACTTACTCAGGAGTATGAGGCATTCAAAATGAAGCCAAGTGAATCAGTCACTCAGATGTTTACAAGATTCTTCGATATTGTATATCTTTTGTCCTCACTAGGCAAGGATTACAGTAACCATGAGAAGATTTGCAAACTTCTACAAGCCCTTACAAAGAACTAGATTCTAAAGGCTACAGCAATCATTGAAGGGAACGACCTCTCAACAATGTCTCTAGAAACACTCATGGGTAAGCTACTCACTCATGAGTTAGAACTTCAAGACTTTGAAGATGCTACACCAAAGGAGAAGTCAGAGAAGGCGATCGCTCTAAAGGCTCAACATAGAAGAACCATCGAAGATGATTCCGACGACAGCAACTCCGACTCTGAAGATCAAGCTCTTTTGGTAAGAAAGTTCAAGAAGTTCATGAGATTTAACAAGAGAACAAAGGACAGCAAAGACAACAACAACAATCAGGAAGATCCTATTTGCTACGGATGCAAGAAGAAAGGACAGATGAAGAAAGATTGTCCCTCAGCATCATCATCAAAAAAATAGCAAATATGACAAAGGCTACCAGAAGAAATCTACATCAAGAAAGTATGCCAACACAAGCATATGGCATAAAAGTGACGCCAGCGACTCAGAAGATGAACAATCAGATGACGCTGCAAATGTGTGCTTGATGGCTTGCGATCAAGTAATCACTAATCCTCTATTTGACCCTTATGATGATTTCAGCTTTGAACAACTCGGAGAGGCTTTCAGTGAACTGTTAGATGATTACAGGAAACTGCATAGCAAATATAAACCTCTAAGAAGGTACTCAAAGAGTACAAAGGTGAAATAGGAAACTTACCGACCTACTAGATCAGGTTAGAGATAATGACTCTTCAAATGAGTCTGGTGAGCTTTCTTCTATTAAATTATTGTTACATACAACTGTTAAGCTATCCAAAGAAAAATACCAAACTATTATCCATTTAAATGAAGACCTATCTAAGGAGAGAAAGAGTCTTCAGTGTGCACAGGTCAGATTAGAATCACTCATATCTAACTATACTATATTATATGACACTTCCAAAAAGTTGGAAATTAGTTTAGAAAAATGGCTTGAAGTTGCTGCTTCCTATTCTAACACGTGTCAATTACCGAATCATCGGAACACGCCCAACACTGTCAGACCAAACCATACCAAGACTATGCCCAAGAAGACTAATAGGCATGCATTCTTCTATACTAGAAAACCAAAACCTACCAACCATGCACCTCACACTACTTTAAACACTCAACATGCTAAATATCATTATTGTGGCATCATTGGTCATATATCTTCTGCATGTAGAATCAGAAAGTTAGTAGATTTAAATGTTTATGCATGGATACCGAAAACTAACCAGTCAGGATCCTACAAGAAATGGGTACCAAAAGTTTCATCTGTAAATTATTTTGTAGGTGGGACACGCTTCACATGCTTGGAGCAAATGGATCCTCGACAGCGGTTGCTCACGGCACATGACCGGTGACGCTTCATTATTTGCAATACTGTCGAAGGGGAATATAGAAGGATACGTCTCCTTCGGTAATAATTTGAGAGGGTACATAATCGGTATCGGTGAGATTGGTAAGGCTCCCTATCCAGTGATTAAACATGTTTGTCTTGTTACTGAGTTAAAACATAATCTGCTCAGCATAAGCCATTTAGCTGATCACGGTTATGGCATTAACTTCGTAAAAGATAAATGTACTATTATTGATAGTTCAACTGGCAGTACTATATTTGAAGGTATTAGGGAAGACAATATATATGTATTCTATTTGTTGGAAGATGCTAACAATACAGGTAGATGTTTGATGGCCAAAAGTATTGAGAGTCAACTATGGCATATGAGACTCGGTCATACAAACACGGATACAATTTCAAGATTATCTACGAAGAAGTTGGTACGCAGCTTACCGAATATTTCTTTCAAGAAGGATACGGTATGTAGTGAATGTGAAAAGAACAAAGCTACCAAATCCACATTCAAATCCAAGAACGCTGTAAGTACCACTAGACCTTTACAATTGTTGCATATGGACTTATTTGGACCCAGCAGAATTGCTAGTCTAGGAGGTAAGTTATATTTATTTGTCATTATAAATGATTTTTCTAGATATACATGGGTTTATTTTCTTGCACGCAAGAACGATGCCTTATCAGAATTCGTCACCTTTTGCAAGAAAGTACAGAATGAAAAAAGATTCATGATTACTCGCATTCGTAGTGATCATGGCGGCGAATTTGAGAATGCAGAATTCAAGCAATTTTGTGACACATATGGTTATCTGCATGAATTCTCTTGCCATAGGACTCCACAACAAAATAGAGTTATGGAACGTAAGAACAGAACTCTATCTGAAATGGCTAGAGTTATGTTGAACCAGTTTAGTCTACCTAGATATTTATGGGCTGAATCTGTAAATACAGCATGCTATATTCTTAATAGGGTTCTAATTCGACCTATATCGAAGAAGACTCCCTATGAATTATGGTTTGATAGAACACCAAATATTTCTTATTTCAAAATCTTTGGTTGTAAAAGCTTTATTCTTAATACTAAAGATAATTTGATGAAAAGGCCGATGAAGGTATATTTTTAGGTTATGCAGCAAAAAGCAAAAGATATAGAGTCTTCAACAAAAGAATCATGATCATTAAAGAATCTATCAACGTCAAGTTTGATGAGCTAAATCAACACTTAGACGATGATGACAATGAAGACATAATCGCACCAAGTACAACTACTGCAAAACCTTCACACAAAGATGCAGAACCATCAAATCAGGCATCAGATGAACCTCCAAGCAAAGAAGCCGGAACAAGCAATCTTGAGACTACACCAAAAGAGATAAGATTCTTGGCGAGTCATCCAAAGGACTTGGTAATTGGTGAGATTTCCAAGGGTGTAAGTACTCGTTCCTCTAATAAAGATATAGCTTCTTGTGTTGCTTTTGTCTCGCAGTTTGAACCCAAAAATATTGGTGAAGCATGTAGTGATAAATTTTGGTTAGATGCTATGCAAGAGGAATTAAACCAATTCGAACGGAATCAAGTTTGGAAACTTGTTCCCAAGCCTATTGATCATCCGGTCATTAGCACCCGATGGGTATTCCGAAATAAACTGAATGAGAATGGTTTAGTGACTCGTAATAAGGCTCGACTAGTAGCTCAAGGATACAATCAGGAAGAAGGTATCGACTACGATAAGACTTATACCCAATTGCGAGATTAGAATCCATTCGCATGTTATATGTATTTGCATGTATTCATAATTTTAAATTATTTTAAATGGATGTCAAAAGCACATTTTTAAATGGTTTTATAAAAGAAGAGTTTTATGTAGCTCAACCACCCAGTTTTACTGATTTCAAATTTCCTGAATATGTTTTCAAGTTGAAAAAAACTTTATACAGTTTGAAACAAGCCCCTCGTGCTTGGTACGATCGTCTAAGCACTTTTCTACTTGATAACAGTTTTTCAAAGGAAAAGGTTGACACTACTTTGTTTGTAAAATCTTTGAATAATAATATTCTTTTGATTCAAGTCTATGTATATGATATTATCTTTGGATCTACTGATGAATTTCTTTGTCAAGAATTTTCAAAGTGTATGCAGAATGAGTTTGAGATGAGCATAATGGGAGAGCTAAAATTCTTTCTCGGACTACAAATCAAACAAACCAACAATGGGACGTTCATAAATCAAGCAAAGTACACAAAGGATCTATTAAAGAAGTTCGACATGGAAGCAGCAAAACCCCTTAGCACTCCAATGGCGACTTCAACCAAGCTTGATATTGATGAACAAGGCAAACCTGTCGACATACGTAAGTATCGAGGTATGATCGGTAGCTTACTATATTTAACTGCTAGTCGACCAGACATAATGTTTAGTGTTTGTTTATGTGCATGCTTTCAAGCTAATCCTAAGGAATCACATTTGTGCACAGTTAAGCGTATCGTCCGATACCTTAAAGGCACTTCTTCTGTCGGCTTATGGTATCCCAAAACCACGTCGTTTGACCTAACCGGTTATTTTGATACTGATTTTGTCGGATGCAAAGTGGATAGAAAAAGCACTAGCGGCACATGTTATTTCCTAAGAAAAGCTCTAGTCTCTTGGTTTAGTAAAAAGCAAAATTCTGTTGCATTATCAACAACCGAGGCTGAGTATATTACCGCAGGACATTATTGTGCACAAATTTTGTAGATGAAACAAACTTTAGAAGACTGTGGATTGCATTTTACACACATACCCATTTTATGTGACAGTACTTGTTCTATTAATTTGACTAAGAATCCAGTATGTCATTCTCGTACTAAACATATCGAGATTCGACATTACTTTCTTAAAGATCATCAACAAAATGGATATATAGACCTTGTATACATAGACAAACAGAATCAATTAGCTGACATACTCACAAAACCTTTAGCGGAAGATCGTTTCAATTATTTACGTCGAGAATTAGACATTTTAGATGTCAATAATATTAATTAATTTTGTTTTATTAATTAATTTATTCGATACTTAAAAACTGTTTTCGAGACAAGCCCAAAAAGAGTCTGTCTGTCACTACGACTAAGGTCGAAGCAAATCGGTACTTAAGAGTTCCCCGGTGAACCTCCGTTAGATATGACAGTACTCCTACAGCTAATCTGAGACAGATGCTGAGTAAAGAATATTAATTTATAAAATAATATTAATTATATTATTTTGAGATTTAAAATTACTAAACTTTCAATTAAGCTTTTGAAACGAATTAATGAAAAAGAATGTGGCCTCATTTGAATTATATATATATATATATATATATATATTTTTTTTTTTTTCAGAAAAGGACTTTATTATTGATTTCAAGGGGCAAACCAGAGATTACAAAGGATGTCATAAGAGTCCAAGAACAAAACAAAAAAAACTTAGGGCTTCTTTCTGCCATGGGAGCATGCGATCGTTGCCTTGCTAATTTGTCTCTGGATTTCCAAGTTGATTTGTCTGCCATTATATTTGAACTGCTCGTATCTCCACTTATTTCTATTCTTCCACAGGACCCAGCATATAGCCGCAACAGTTATCTGTTTATAATGAAGATTATTACTCCTCCACCATAGCGAGAAGCATTCTTCCAGATTTGAAGCCCGACCACGAACACGAAGGAGTGAAGACGAGAACTGTTGCGGCTATATATATATATATATATATATATATATATAGCCAGGCAACCCTTGGCAAATTCGGCCAGAGTTCGGCTGGGTATATATATATACCAGCACGAACCCGAGGCTTCCTTCTTCTTCATTCTTCCCCACATCCTCATAACAGCAGCAGCGCGCCTCCGAAACCCTAGCTTCTTCTCCATCTTTGTTCTTCCAATCCTTGTGAAGTTTCTCGTCCAAACTTTGGATTCGTGCGGAGAATGTCATCCTCTACAACATATCCAATTCTTGGAAGGTATAATCCCTTCTCTCCTCCACTTTTTATACTTAGGGTTTCTAGAAATTTTGGAAAAGAATGCCTAAGTTCAATCCCTTCAAGAGGAAGAAGACCAATGCCAGTGAAGAGGCATCGTCTTCAGATCCGCATACGGATTGTCTCTTTTCTCCGGTCCAATCGGACGATGGTGCGTCGGATGAGTTTTACTTTAAAACTTTCGATCAAGCTTTATTGTGGTACGTCGATTTTATCATGCGTACTATTTGTACCGGATCGCCGATTAAGTGGACTGTCTTTCCGGATCATCGCCCTTACTTTGAGGCATTAGGGTTACAATATTTTGTCACCTTACAATTCTCCATTGCCACTAATGCCATTAGATTATTGTATTGTAATTTCGTGTTAGACACTTTTACTGTGAGAACACGTGTCGGTGGAATTGATATCGAATTCACTGATGAAACGTTAGCGAAAATCCTTGGTATCCCAAACGAAGGTGCCCCGCTCGATGACATCACTGATTTTGATTTTGCCGATGGCACGACACTCGTTAGTTTCAAGAATGAGCTTTGTGCGCCTGCACGCGCTCGTCCTGGAAAGTTTAAGGCTAATAACTTGAACTTGTTTAACTACGAATTACATCGCATCATCTATTCCACCTTACTTCCAAAATCCACTTCTAAAGATGATGTCACTGTACTTGAGCTCTCTGCTCTTTATCATATTCTTAAGGGGATTCCATTTTCTGCCCCTAAGACTATCATCCAGATGATGGATAGATGTCGCGGAAGAGACCGCAACCTATCTTATGCGATGCTTATTCCTCGCTTCTTTCAGAGATTTGATATTGACCTATCTACTTGTACTGTCGACCCCGAGGCCAAGTTTCTTAAACTCTCTCGTCGCAGCATTGCCACTGTTCCTCCACCTACTGTACCTACTCCTCCTGCACCTACTCCCATAGCTCCCACAGCACCTATTCCTCCTCACTCTTACCCTATGACTTTTGAGGGTATTCATCAACACTTATCAGATCTGCAGTCTTTTTATGTTGAGACCTCTAGGGAACACGAGTTACGTGATGTGACTCAGTTCCAGGCGATTGCCAACTCCTTCGCCGATCTGAGGTTTGTGCAGACGGGTCATTCTGCTAGCTCTCTACCTCGAGACCCTTCTGTTTCTAGCTATCGTATTGACGACGAGGCGGACCACTCTTTGTTCCAGCCAGGGAACTCCTATGATTGGTATCGTACCACTGGTGCCACTCCTCGCACTTCTGGCGCTGGTACTTCTAGGGCTGGTCATTCTAGACATGCTGGAGCTGCAGCTGATGACGATGATGATGATGTTGATTTTTGAGATGTTAGATATTGAGACTGTTACTTTTGTCTTATGTTTACTTGGAAATGCTCTGACATTCCAAGATTTTATCAGTACTTTTTAGCTATTATCAATACTTTTCTTTGTTATGTGACTATTCATAGACATGGTTTTTGATTATGCCTCAGTTTTGGCATCTTAGTCTATTTTTCAGCACTTTATTTGTTTTAGTATTATTCTCGCACTTTATTAAATACTGCCTGTGACAAATACAAGCCTGTGTTGTTCTATAGTCTATCTGTTTCTCTTACTTTATTTACTGTTTATACCATGCCTGTCATGATTATTTATTTCTATTGTGTTTCTTCACTGTATGTTACTTATGCATTGATTGCGGGGGAGCTTTCTCTTTTGCAATTATTTTGCTAAGTGACAACGGGGGAGAAATAAGGATCTAACATTTTTTCGTTCAAGTGAAATATAGGTTATGAACAATTTCTTTTGATTACTATTTTGAATTAATTCCAGCTTAGATGTTATATCGACAAGGTTTGTCAATTATCAAAATAGGGAAGATTGTTGGCCCATTGGTCATGGTCAAACCTGATTTTAATAATTGATCAAACTCTGTCTCGATATAATTACAAGTCAACTCAGATGTTTACCTACGATGTTTTGGACACTGCTCAACAAAGGATATCAACAATGTTCAAGACTGAAGCCGTTTGCCATTCAGAATGTTCTTCCTCTTATGCTATGTAATTTTTCATTTTATTGATTCTAGGAATGCATTGTACACCGAGTCGTACTGGCTAATAGGCTATCCTAAAACGTTTTTCAAAACCATCCTATTCTTTATAAATGACCTACGTTTTTGAAAAACATTCTTGTTACAAAAAGCTTCTGAAGGATTTTTCAAAAAGCCAAAATTTATTTTCTCCAAAAATGAACTGGCAGAACCAAAGAAGAACTCGGCCCGAGTTCGGCCAAAGTTCGGCCAGAGTTCGGCCATTTGGAACGTTAGTGAACGTTGGGTTTTTGAACTTGGTCATCCTTTAGTTGCGGTTTGTTACAAAGTGTTCTGTCCGAATTCTGCCCGAATTCTGTCATAGTTCTGTCTTTGGAAAAACTATAAATAGAGAAGTATTTCGATCATTTCAAATCACCAATTCACTTTCAATCTCTTCTCTTCCTGAGCTTACATTCTTCCAAAGAGTTCTAAAAGCTTTTATTTTCAAATCCCAAGCCAGTTACAATCCTCTAGTCGATTTGCCAGTGTGGTACGGTCAAAAAGTTTCAGAGCGATTGTAATCAGAGGCTTGATAGAAGATTTAACTCTTCACAATTGAAGTTGGTCGAGTTCTTCGTATCAAATCTCGCGTCTGTAGAAGTTGCAAGGACTTCGTATGAAAACTTGCAGGATTTTCCAATAGTAGATTCAACTGGAAGCTAGAGTTCTTCCGACTGGACTAGTCCTCGCAAGAGGGAAACCAGTATAAATCTCGGTATTTGTGTTTGCCTTCTGATCACTTTTCATTTCTGTCATTTACTTTTGTGATTATTATTATATCTGTGATCTAACTGCTAACAAGTTTTTAATTAGCAATATTTCGCTGCCTACTCTATTCACCCCCCCTCTAGAGTATTCTGCTTTACGATTTCGTTCCTACACCATAAACAACGGCTTATTTATGGGTTGACCATGACAGGTATCTCGAATGGCGTGGTAAAGGCCGATCTCACGCAGGGGAGTCTCATACTTCCGCAAAATCTGCGTATTCAAGTTGGCCCATACAGGAACGGGGTTTATCAAGTTCAGCAACGACAACCGGCCGACGGAATAGGACCCATTCCGAGCAAGCTGGTTCAAGAAGGTGTCAGCTTGAGAGAATGTAAAATTGGGACCCGATACGTTTATGAAGGTACCCGGAGCCAGTCCCATCACGTACCGACTGACCGGTTCCCTTCCCGCATATGCTGACCCCAAATTCCTGTTGTAATGGATGTTTCCCACAAACATCCCCGACTTGCTCGAAGTCAAGGAGTCTACCATCTTTCTGTCTAGCGGTAACATGTTGAACCATGACAGATGAAAATGGCGCTCTATCGGAGGGATATGGATCTCCACCCCATCAAGAGTAAAGTCCCAACTCTCAGATATATCCAGCACTCGGGCGTTCTTTACAGACAAAGCATCCCCAAAGAGGAACGCCGGCTTCAGGTATTTTCCCTCCAATTGTCCCGAGTTCATCATGGCACAGAGAAAGTAGAAGGGCTGGTTCATGGTAGCATTTAGCCTCTCCAAAGGCTCCTTTGGAAGTTGGTTCGTCATATACTCGACTATGTGGTCATAACGATAACCCACAGCAGATTGGGCGCGACCCACAAGAGGCTCTCCCGCTGCATTAACTGGCAGATTCACTAAAGAAGGACAAAAGAAACAAGTTAAAAGATGGCAAAACAAAACCACCGAATGTTTTTAGGCTTATGTGGCCCAATCCACATGAGCTTATGCGGCTATGTTTAGCACGAGCTTATGCGGTTCTGTTTAAAAGAGCTCATGCGGCTCTGTTTGAACATGAGCTTATGCGACACTAATTAGCGTAAGCTTATGCGGCTCTGTTTAGCGAGAGCTTATGCGGTTTTGCTTAGCATAGCATTATGCGTTCCAGTTCAGATGGACTTATGCGGCTCGATTCAGCGCAGCTTCATGCGACACTGTTTCGACGGAGCTTATGCGGTTTTTGATTAGCGGAGCCTTCTGCGGCACTGTTTCGATGGAGCTTATGCGGTTTTGATTAGCGGAGCCTTATGCGGCCCAGTCTAAATGAGCTTATGTGGCACAGTTCAAAGGGAGGCTTATGCGGTCCTATTTAATGGGACTTCACGTGGCTCAGCTCAGAAGGACTTATGCGGTTTCGATTCAACAAGCCTTTATGCGGTTCAAATTGCAAAGTGCTCATGCGGCCGTAAGATGGCTATCATGTGGCTCGGACATAGGATGCACATGCGACATACAACACAGTATACAGATTCATGAAGACAAAGAAGGCCTGCGCATAAAATATGCGATATAGCCATGATGGTGAAAGTTCTGAGTTGTGCAATCTCTGCTAAAACCCTTACCAGCAATGATGGGGTGGACGTCGGGATAAACTTCAGGCGCCGCAGTCGACGTAGAAGCCACTCCCTTACCCTTCGCCGCAGCCTTGGAAGTCTTGGGGGCCATCGAGGGATCGAAGAAGAAGAAGAAGAGGACGACAGTTAGGGCAATAAGAGCTTAATTTGGAAAAGAGAGTAAAGAGTTTTTTTCTCCAAATTACTCTTATTTATAGCATGAAAAAGGGGGAGGTACGTGGACCGATGAACGCTTTGGGTCGTGTGCTGCAGGCAAAACTGACTCCTAGGATTTCATCCCCTCTCATAAAAGAGATTCATTAAAGCCCAAAATCCCAATATTTAATGAACCGACTCTTGGGATTCCCCCAAAAAGATGGCTCTAAATCAAAAAACGAATCAAGGGCAATTAAAGACGCCTACGTGGCAGAAAAGACAGTATGCGGCCAGAGTGGTCCATGAGGCCAGAGCGATCCATGCGGCTAGGAAGGCCACGCAGCTAGGAAGTCTATGCGGCCAGAGCGATCCATGCGGCTAGGAAGGCCATGCGGCTAAGAAGTCCATGCGGCCAGAACATCCTATGCGGTCAGAAGAGCTTATGTGGACATAGCCATGCTTCTTATTCAAAGTATTTCAATTTTATAAATTGAAAACTTTGAAGGGGGTTTGTAGAAGCATTGAAATGAATAGGACATCCTATGTGGCTCAAGACTAGGGGATTTCCATACGGCTCAAACGTCCATTAGAGTGCATGCGGTTCAGAAACTCCCAGCGAGCCACGTGGCCTTATGCGGTTCAAAAAGTTCTTCACAAACTGGCCATAAAATTAAGTTATGCAGCTGGCTCAATTAATGCGAAGCGACGGCTCTGACACGAAGGTTAGACAGCTCTGACATAAAGCTGCAATGATGACTCTGACATAATGGCGTGCTCCTAGGGAAATAAAGAAAATCTCTATAGTTGGCACGATCCACCGAATTCCAAAGCACTTCATTCCATGCGGCTCTGACACGTGGCTATCCTTATGCGTTTCAGGTTGAGGCCACCCCCATGCGGCTGCTACTCCTATGCGGCTCGGATCATGGGGGCCACCCCCATACGGCTGCTACTCCTATGCGGCTCGGATCATGAGGGCCACCCCCATACGGCCGCTACTCTCATGCGGCTCGGATCGTGGGGACCATCTCCATGCGGCTCAAATGCGGAAAGGCCACGCCCATGCAGCCTTGACACGTGGCCAGCCTTATGCACTTCAGTTGGAAACCACCCTCATGCGGCTCAGATTTCGGAGGCCACACCTATGCAGCTGCCACCTTCATACGGTTCAAATCCTGAAAAGACACCCTCATGCGGCTCTGTCAAGACACCCCGTCCCTGTGGCTCGCATTTAGGACACGTGGCAGAAGATTAATTTCCCTCGCGTCCCTACAGCTTGCAGTATAATGATGATTAGACACGTGGCACCAAATCAATCAAGATTTATCAACAAATCCCAGCAACCAGATTTAGTGTAATCACTATAATTACTCGGATCAAATCAGATTTACTACAATCAAACAGATTGAACACGTGGCAGGAGATCCGAGCTTGTCATAATAAATCACAAAGATTCGTGGCAATCAACATTAATTGCCCATATAGATTTGGCGCAATCAACATTAACTGTCCAGATTTGTTACAATCAAGACCAACGGCCCAGATTAATTACCAACAAGATAGGATCAAGGAAAATGGTAATTAATCCCCAAACCGCCTACTTTTCGAAGGGGCAATCATTGTAAACCCTAATGATCACACCCCACTCCTATAAATAGCAAGGTGTCATTCCCTTACAAAGAGAAGAAAAAAGAGAGAGAGAGAGACCCCCGACTGGACACACAGAGAGAAAAAGGCACAGAAGAGTCTCTCCACACATTTCGAGAGCATTTTTTCATCAGAGCCAAGGCTACGTCCGATCGTCCAAGGATTAAGGCAGAGCTGCCGTCGCTTTCCCGAGCCTCTATCGTCACCCCCCAGAATTAAAAATAAACAATCGTACTTAGATTGATGTACCTAGATTTTCATTCCTAGGCTTTCTTTGTACGAGCTAGTTTGTATTGTGAGTCTAAGTTTAGTAAAATTGTTCTGTACTTTTACAATCAATGGCAAACACTCGTATTACTCAGATTTCTAAACAACGAGCATGATCACCTAATTCACATAAAGGCATTCGTTGCGCAGATTCTAATCCGTTTAAATCACCAATTCTAACCAATTCATTATTCGATCACGAGGTCGTCTAGCACAACAACTTGTCATGCCCCAATCTCACACAAGTTCGATTATCTACGTTGTACATGAATCACCATGCCACATTCTCGTAGGATAATCGTCCATATTGGAGCGTAACTCTTGTTTGAGTATATACTAATTCATTCTCGATATACGGATTGGACCTACTCAATCCTCAAGTTCAATCGTCAAGCACACTGAGTCATTCTCGAGTCCACCTTCCCGTCAAACCACAAGTCGAAGCAATCAAATTGCCACGCCATTGAAGTTCGACCACCCCCGTTGTATGAATCACCATACCAGCGCTCACGCGGAGTGATCACTCTAATCCGACATGACGCATGTACGAGGATGGAGTTGCACGCTCATAAAAGAACGTCAACGTTATGGTTATCGTTGAGGCAATCCAAACATTTCATTTTTCATCCAAGCCAAGATCTCAGTTCGATAGTCTATTCGTCATTCGTTCAACTAGAAAATCTATGAGCCAAGTCTATCTTTTCCTCGACATATTTCAACATTCCAAGTATAGCAACCATCGAAACAATAATATTTTACACGATCATCATTCCTCGAATCAGAGTAGCCCCAAGTTATTGCACATCGATCTATGATACGCCTCAATACCATCGATGATGTACGTAACCTGACGATCTTCCTTTATAATAAATTTTGAGTCGTGCAACTGATGCTATTGTCCGAATTGGATATACCATAATTCCATTCGACCAAATTCAAAATCATAAGTGCGATCCTCTAGGTTTCCTCGATCAAGATATTCATTTTTATTCATCGTTCTGAATCCTAATTCAATATCGTTTCCTAACTCGCGTTGTCCATTCAGAAGTTGTCCGAACGACATCTCATTCGGGACATTCGAAGTCCCGAACAACTAAGCATGACACTTTCTAAGGCTTTACACGATCGTATCGTCTTGTAGACATAATCGTTGTTACCCCTAATCCTTAATTTTTGTTCGAATGATTTCCAAGACGGACCATACACCACTCAGCATTCGAGGTATCCAATTTAGTCCACAATCACGTTCGCATTATTCGCAAATACATCTTTCAGATTCGTTCGATGAAATTCTAGCGTAATCTCTCACGTCGTCTCGATAGTGTAAGTCTCGTATATTTCTATCGATATTCCACATGTAAATCATATTTATGATTCACGCGTCTCGACATATTAAGTCGTACGGACTATTCCTCAAAATCTGAACCAATATTCCATGTATGCCTAAGCGTTAGTACGATCGTATTTCTATCGATATACACTCTAAGTTATATCTCTGTTCCCGACTGAACGATACTTAATATCGCCCGTAATTCGTTTGTACCATAAAGTCTAGGTACGCGACACGCGACACAACTTAGACAAAAGGGTGTGTGCATATCTATCTCATACGGACTATACTTTGATTTTGTACGCTTATTTGCTAATGTCGACGTAGGACTATTTAGGCACGCACATGACTTGCTAACTTTAGCATGTGTTTTCTATCAAGTCAAGTTTGACACCGTTCGGCACAAAGGCCATCACCTACTAATGCTTTCGATTGAACACTTGTACGAGATTTTGAAAATATTTGGACTTATTGTATGGACATCCCACAGAATATCGAGAGAAAGCGTACACTTTATTCCACGAACGAGCTTTCAAACTGAGAGAATCGACATGAAGTCCAAGGACGTAAAGCCGTGCTCTGAAACCATTAAGTTACGCCCCGCTCCCGTAGGAGCGATCGTCCTCACTAAGGCGTGATGCTGCGTGAGCTTAGATTGCACTCACGCAAGGCAGGTCTATAATGGCAGATTTCAAGCTAAGCGACGGGGGTCGTCGCACAGAAGTCCCAAGCAGAAACATTAAATAGTCAACAGCAGAAATTTGAAGCAAAACATAAGTCATGCAAAATAGTCTTTTTATTGATATTGAACAAAGATTTACAATGTGGGCACGAGGTCAAATTACAAGTCTCTCAAGCTCACTTTTCTCTCATATTACAAGTCACTCTGCTCTCTCTCATTCTCAATACAAGTTTCAAGGCGACGAGTGGCAGTTTCTGCGAAATCGCGATATCCATACATTATGTCCCGTATAAGTCCTGACTCCATGCGGCCTCATGCCTCGAAACGCCAAGAAACTCCGTGCCACAACGCATCCAAGTGAGCTCCGTGCCATCGGGCTTCTACTTGTGCCTGCACATAGAAACTGTTTGGGTGTCAGTACTCAACTGTACTAGTAGAGTGAGCTCCTCGCCCACCCATACAAAACTGACACATTTATTTACTTTGTGCAGCTTAATCCCTTTTGATTGTCTTTCTAGTCTTGCCTTAGGATCAATTCTAGGACAAAGACGTCTTGGCCCATACTTGGCAACACAATGACAAGGTCATGCTATAATCTATTCATGGCTTCATTATATATTTGAGGCAATGCCTCACCAAGAATAAACTCATGCAAACTAGGCCATGCCAAGACTTTCACTTATTTTATGTGCCTCTAGACCATTCTCGTGCCAATGACAGCAAGGGGACGACTAGTGCTGGCCATGCCAATAGACTTGATTGTGCCTTAAGATTGAGGTCGTGCCTCCCAAGGATTAACCAGACTTAACCAACTTGCCTAATGGCCCTTCCTGACTTAACTCGAGATGATGCCACATTCATGCCGAAGCACGTATCCTTGCTATAGCCAAATCTTAGGCTCCAAAATGGTGATACAACCGTGCACAACTAGTCTGTACCGATTCAAGGTTAGCGCTTGCTATATGTATACCTTGTTAACCCAACAAGTAACTTGCTAGTACTCGACGCAATCCAGAGACATACATACGGATAGCCGTTCTTATGCCGATACATCTATATGAGTGGTCACTAATAATATCAAGCTATACTGGATCTTTGTATACGGTGGCCAGTCACGAGTGAGGTACGAGCTCCCACCGAATGACCCATAACCTATATTGTAACGGTTCACTTCAATCGAGTCGTACCGTCGATGAAGGCCGTACAATATCTGCAATTCTTCCTAGGCCGACACGAACCCGCCTCCTCGGGATCGTTCGAGGAATTCACCTTACGTGCAAGTTGTCCAATGACCATGCAAGACTCAACTCGATCTATTAAGTCCTTTCTTAACCATGACCATGCTTTTCAACTTTCTATCGAGACTCCCAAGTAGCGTGACTGATCTCGGTGACAACCAGTCACGTGGACTTCCTTATCGAGACTCCTGAGTAGCGGGACCGATCTCGTAACCTTCCTTATCGAGACTCCTAACTAGCGGGACCGATCTCATGACCTTCCTTATCGAGACTCCCAAGTAGCGGGACCGATCTTATGACCTTCCTTGTCGAGACTCCCAAGTAGCGGGACCGATCTCGTGACCTTCCTTATCGAGACTCCCAAGTAGTGGGACCGATCTCATGACCTTCCTTATCGAGACTCCCAAGTAGCGGGACCGACCTCGTGACCTTCCTTATCGAGACTTCTAAGTAGCGGGACCGATCTCATGTACTTCCATTGTCCGTAGCATGCTTGTCACTAAACCCACCGTGGCTCGTGCCTTAGACTTAACTTGTTCTCTAGGCGACACTATCGCTCAAGTCATATATTTTATATGACGAGCCTTGTTCTCGTAGGACTATGTGACTTGACAACCACAGACAACGAGGACAGTGCTTGCTATGACCTTGATAGCCCAGCCAAACTCTTGTCTAACTTATTCGTGCAACGACTTGACTAGCAAAGGCTATGCCAAGCCTTGCATCGAGGAAACGTTCTATACACACAGTCGACTTGAACAACCAAGCTCTTTGGTGCCTAGACATACGCCACAAGCCATGTAATAGGACTTAAACTACGGGACATACGAAGGCTATGCCAAGCCTTGGACGACGGGACCGTGTATGCTTTATCAAGCATATACGCGAGCGACACCTATAACTTAGGCTAATCCCAGCTTTGTGGCGAATACCAACTATCCTTCTTCCAAGCCACGGGACGAAGGACCGAGTGTCATTTTGAAAGCACACTGAGCAAACTTCTAAGCCGACCATAGGACCTTTTTCCATGTTCTAGCACATTCTAACCCGTCGGGATTATTCCCTTAGCTATGTGGATGCGTCTCTTTTATTATCAAGCCTAACTTGTGCAAGTTGAAAACATGCGATTTATTATGTAAAGGCAAAAATGAGGCAAGTTCACCGAAACTACCCTAACTGAGCGAGGAGTCATCTCGACCAAGCGGTTCTTCGAGCAGTCATTGTAAGGCTAAGTTCGAACGCCGTCGACGTTTCCATTCCTCCGATTGACTAAGCGGGACGGGGCACTAGTATACCAACTCAAATTTCTAGGACAAAATTTTTCTAGGGGGTAGGATTGTAAATACCACTTTTCCATAAGAGGGGTATTTTTGACTTTGTCTATTTCTTGTTATTATGATTTCAGATTATATTTTGAATGATAAATTTATTTTACAAAATAGAAATTATTTTTTGGATTAATTATCTATAATATTTAATATAGTGCAGTGGTTAGCCATTAGTCAGAATAGTTGTTAGTGATCCTAGAGGACCTAAACCAACTTGACATGACCACCTAATTAAATGGTTGGGACTAGCTTAATTAAACTTTAGTTAGCCTCTAGTTAGACTAGCAAGATTAATTAGAAAGTTTGACTAAAAAGGATACCACCAAAGAAGGGGGTCTTAATGGACTTTTTCTACTAGCCTAAAACCCAAAAACCCTAGACTTATGGAAGCCTACTTTCTTTATAAAGCCTAACGTCATCTTCTTCCTCCTTATTTCATTTAAAACCCAAACCCTAATTTAGAAAGTTTCTCCAAATTGTTCCTACCACCAAATCTTCTCCAAATTAGCTCAAATTTGTTCCATTCACTTTCACATAGAGAGTAGAAGACTCTAGAAACAAGACATTGGAGGTTGGAGCACTTGGAGCATGAGGACTTCTAGATCTTGGAGCCATTTTCATTGGGAGTCCATCTCCTAATAGGTATATACATTCTAAACCCTCAAATTGCATTAAATAGCATAGAGGCATCTAATAGGAACCACCATGCATTAGGAATACCCATGGCGAGGAGTTTTAACTCTTCTTCCTTTATTTGGAGACTTTTCCCTTGTATTTTAACCCGATTTGGAAAAAATTCGAGAATGACATTTCTAGGGTTTATGAATAGGTTTGTTAGGTCCTAATTGTGATTTAGAACTTGTGGGTATGCTTAGGGTCAAGTTTGGATCTATTTGGAGTGCGCATTATGGGCGTATCACGATGTGTCTCGATACGCACGCCAAGTTTTTGACAAAATGATCAAAAGAACACCCAATGCTAGGATTTCAGTTTTGACACTTGTTTCTAGTATATATTCATATAAGTTTTCATTTTGTATACTTATTTAGTGATGTTTATGGGAATTGCATGTTTTTACATGGCTTGGGAGAATGTGGACTGTTTTGGATTATATATGCATGTGTGTGTTAGAGGGGAAATGGCTCGGGTTATCAGAACAGAGTAGGGGCAACATTGCTACTTAATAGCAGCAGCAGCAGTTAGTCATAATCCTGGGAAGATGCATTAATGGCAGGTAATTGGGAGAGAGAGGAGTGCGGCATGTTGGCCAGTGCCTTGAGTGAGCAGTGCAACTGCACTGTTGATAGTTAGAACATGACCAAATTAGCCCCTAGCAGCACACAGATTTGTATGTATATATGAGTGTTCTTGTAGTATATATATATATATATATATATATATATATATATATTAAAATATATATATATATATATATATATATATATATATATATATAATATATATATATATATGGTATATGGTGTCCTTATGTGGACAACCCGTGCTTCCTAAGTTGGAAGCAGCACTACGGGGAGAGGGGGGGATTCGACCTGTGCCCTCTCGAGCTGGGGCCTCAGTGAGTAACCAGTTGATCTACCCACTCCTGGATATATATATATATATATATATATATATATATATATATATATATATATATATATATATATATATATATATATATATATATATATTATATATATATATATATATATATATAACACAAAGGTTTTATATATATATATAAAACCTTTGTGTTTTATATATATATATATATATATTATAAAAAAAATATATATATATATATATAATATCTATTATACAAAACACAAAGGTTTTTGAATCCTAGGGCTGACTGTGCCAAGATAAAGAGTGGTTGTGATTTAATCTTGGTGAATCAACGGTTGTGGATGAACATTATTGAGAGTGGGGTTTATTGAGAGTGGGGTTTATATAATAATAGATTATTGAGAGGTTGCCTTTGTTTATTAAAAGCTCTTCAATTCTTGAAGAGACAGCAATTAATGACCCTCGGTTTATTGGAGTATAGACCAGCAATCAATGACCCTTTGTTTATTGGAGTATAGACCTATAATAGAGAGCTCTCTCTTTCTTCTACGTTATTACTCTACGTTATAATAACCAGCAATCAATGACCCTTTGTTTATTACCCTTTGTTTATTGGAGTAATGACCCTTTGTCAAAGTTGAGTTGACAAGGGCCCAAATATCAAACCGAGGGTCATTAATTGCTGTCTCTTCTACGTTATTACTCCCCATTCCATAATAACCAGCCGAACACATAAAGTTGAGTTGACTGCTACTCCACTCTTCACGAAGGGTCAAGTGGCTACATTAATTCCAAGGGCCCAAATATTAACCCATCCTCACTCTTCTCATTTTCCTCTGCTACTCCACTCTTCTCCTTCAACGAATTAAGCTGACCCTCTCTGCTAGGGCTGTCGGTCGGAGAGAAGCAGTTCATACACGGCGGCATCGCCCACGACCGCGGCAGGAGGGACTCCAGGCCCATCTTCGTCGAGACCGGAGTCATCCCTCAGGCCAGCGGCTCGGCTCGAGTCCGATTCGGCGCGACCGACGTGATTGTCAGCGTCAAGGTATTACGATCACACAATGCCAAAGAGTGGGGTTTTTTTAAAAATGTTATAGTAGAAGAAAAAAGATTATAGTGACAATTAATTTTATGTAAAGTATCGGTCAATACTCCAATACAATTGAAACATTTATATGTATCCTTAAAATTTCTGTTGATTATCAATTCCAAAGCAACAAGTTAACTATTACTATAAGTATAATTTTGTCAATACTCCAATACAATTGAAACATTTATATGTATCCTTAAAATTTCCGTATTTTTTTGTAATTTTTTTTGGTGGAGATCTGCTGGCTGTGTTTATTTTAGGTTTTTTTTTTGGTGTTAAATGATCTGGGTTTCATATAAAAAACCTGCCTTTTTTTTCACCTCCTATTTATTTGTGTGTTTATTTGTGCTCTGTGATTGAGGAGGGTGGAGGGATGGGAAAGCATGGACCTTGCTGCCATTGTGGTGTCACAAGTGAGCTCCAGAAATAGTTAGATTAATCTAAATGGTCTAAATTTAATCTCTTATGGAGATTAAATTTTACAAAAAAATAGTTATTTAAAACTGATTTTGTTAAAAAAGTAGTTCAACACTGAATATGACCAAAAAAAAAGTTACGGTTCACGAATGAAGCGGTTGAATCGGTCGATCGTGTCTGATTTTTAAAACAATGACATACAACAGTACAATAATAAGACTGACAACAAATAAAAAAAATGAAACTAACACTATGAATTTACACCACCAAATCCTATAAAATGTACAGTACAATTTCAAATAATAGTAGTACAATCAACTTTTTTTTCCTGTACCTCTGAACATTCTCAAAACAGCAATGACTCTAGAAAAGAATCATCCCTTTTTTCGTAGTGTTACTTATATGTTGATATTTGTCAACTTCAATGATTGATTGGAAGGCATGAAGATGTTTGGCATTAGAGAGTTTAGAGAAGCCCGGACAAAAACTGAAGAAGGAGCTTAATCTGGCCTTTTGTTTCAATCATCTTTGTAATTTTTGGCTGTTTATTTGTTCAGGTGTCTGTTAAGATTTTCTTCTGTAGTGCATGACCAGTAACTTCCAGTCCTTATATACCTTCTAATATGGTTTATTTTTGGTGGTTGCAGCAAGAGCTACTGCCCCTATTGCATTCGTGTTAAGCAGCTGCTGATACAACTTGGGGCAACTTTCAAAGCTATTGAGCTGGATCTTGAAAGTGAGTATCAATGGACAAACTATAGAGAGCACTCTTCTTAGTTTAAATGCCTGTGTTATTACTAGAAGAGCTTTGGATCTCTATGTTCTCTCTTAAAGGTCGTTTTTATACTGAACCTCCAAGGAAAGTAATAGATGTGGAAATTGTTACTCTATGCCTTTGATAAAATTAAACTGCAATAAGGAAATATGAATTCAAGTAGTACTTTGCGCTCTGGCAAAATCAAACAAAAAAAAATAGAATAAAGCATTTTTTTCGAATATCGTATATTATGGATGGTAGGAAATGATTCAGAAAATTTTAAAGATAAGGTCTTTGGTTTTGCTGCAATTGCAGTGTCGAGCAATTGGTAACTTTCATTCATTTGGAAATTATGACTTAAGACCAGTAACTTCCAGTCCTTATATACCTTCTAATATGGTTTATTTTTGGTGGTTGCAGCAAGAGCTACTGCCCCTATTGCATTCATGTTAAGCAGCTGCTGACACAACTTGGGGCAACTTTCAAAGCTATTGAGCTGGATCTTGAAAGTGAGTATCAATGGACGAACTATAGAGAGCACTCTTCTTAGTTTAAATGCCTGTGTTATTACTAGGAGAGCTTTGGATCTCTATGTTCTCTCTTAAAGGTCGTTTTTATACTGAACCTCCAAGGAAAGTAATAGATGTGGAAATTGTTACTCTATGCCTTTGATAAAATTAAACTGCAATAAGGAAATATGAATTCAAGTAGTACTTTGCGCTCTGGCAAAATCAAACACAAAAAAACAGAATAAAGCATTTTTTTGAATATCGTATATTATGGATGGTAGGAAATAATTCAGAAAATTTTAAGGATAAGGTCTTTGGTTTTGCTGCAATTGCAGTGTCGAGCAATTGGTAACTTTCATTCATTTGGAAATTATGACTTAAATAATTTTGTTCAATTTGTTCAATTTCGAATTTTAAATTATTTTGTTCAACAACCTCCAACGGTTTAATTGGGAATGGAAATGTTTGACATATGGCATAAAAGATTATAATTAACCAACCGTTTAATTGGGAATGGAAATGTTTGACATATGGCATAATTTACCAACTTCCAGGTGCTAATAGTTATATAATTTTGTTCAATTTGAAAATGAGATCCAATAGAGCATGCACTATTTCGAGGGTCAACTGAAACTAAAGGATGTTAGTAAATGTATGGGATGCCTAGAGCTATCAAGAGCAGACACTGTTAATAAATCAGTGTCAATATGAAATGTCACAGTCATGCTATAATCAAATCTTCAGTTATTAATCATGCAGTCTGACCAATTCAAGTCGTCATATTTCTTAAACCTTATTTACTTTGATTGTTTACCATTTTTTCTTTAACAACTTGACCTGAGAATAAAATAAATATTTGAGGTTATTATCATATGCACTTAGTTGTGTGCAAAACCTTTAAATATCTGTGCTTTACTCTGTTTATATCTATAGCCAAATTAATTCATAATTTCATAACTGTAATAATTTCCTCCAAATTCTATAGCCAATTAAAAAACCATTAGTTTTTTTTCTTCTTTCCTTAATATGTCTATGCCAATTGATTCATGATAAAACAGCAAATTATGTAACAAAGTTAACACCTGAACAAATTCAAGTGTAATTTGATTATCTATAGTTTTATTGGTACAATGACATACAACAGTACAATAATAAGACTGACAACAAATGAAAAAAAAATGAAACTAACACTATGAATTTACACCACCAAATCCTATAAAATGTACAGTGCAGTTTCAAATTATAGTAGTACAATCAACTTTTTTTTTCCTGTACCTCTGAACATTCTCAAAACAGCAATGACTCTAGAAAAGAATCGTCCCTTTTTTCGTAGTGTTACTTTATATGTTGATACTTGTCAACTTCAATGATTGATTGGAAGGCATGAAGATGTTTGGCATTAGAGAGTTTAGAGTTACTTTAATGGAGAAAATTGGATGTTTCTATTAGGGTTTATGAATGATCCCACGATTGAACGAATTTGAGACTTGGAATTAGGGTTTTGCGATGATTGAACAAATAATTTGTAGCATATTAGTTTTTTCTGACATTAATTTATATAATGTGGAATTTGGTTTAAAAACTTACTTTTGAATGTTTGGATTGTTTTTTGGTTAAGTTATTAAGTTGTAAGATTGGTTTGAACAATACCGTGAGCGAGTTACTGAGGCTGAACAAATGATATTGACAACCCTTGATTTTGAACTTGAAGTGCAACACCCATATGTTCCACTTACTTCAGTTCTCAAGAAATTAGGACTTTCACAAGCTGTTCTGTTGAATCTTGCTTGGAATTTGATCAGCGAAGGGTAAGCTTCTTGGTTGCTTCATAAGTGTTCCCTGTCTTGACTCTTGCTTTGTGCTAATGATACAAAAGGTGAAATACAAACAGATTACTGTAGGATGTGGCATAGTATAAGGATTTCAACGTCTGTACCCATGTTTGAGCTCTTCTTCTCAAACATTAAAAATCATTTTTTTTCCATTCAAATGTAAAACCATTTGGATGGATATGAACATTTTCTAAAGGACCCTCTGCACTTTGGTTCCACCTTCAATATGACCTGATGATGCTTCCTCAATCAAGCACACAAGCTGCTAGGTTAGGAACTGAACACCTGCTAGCCAACACCTTCAATATGACCTGATGGTGCTTCCTCAATCAATCGCATAGGCTGCCTCGGTTAGGAACTGAACCCCTGCTAGATTTTGATGGTTGGGATTTAAATCCATAAATAGTGTAATTTTCTTTTTTGGGTTTTCTTGCAAGAATATCTTTAATTAGTAAATTACTTTTGCCCTGATTGAACTACTGTTACTTTAATGGAGAAAATTGGATGTTTCTATTAGGGTTTATGAATGATCCCACGATTGAACGAATTTGAGACTTGGAATTAGGGTTTTGCGATGATTGAACAAATAATTTGTAGCGTATTAGTTTTTTCTGACATTAATTTATATAATGTGGAATTTGGTTTAAAAACTTACTTTTGAATGTTTGGATTGTTTTTTTGGTTAAGTTATTAAGTTGTAATTTTTTCCTTCTTCCGAACGAGACATGATTGATTTAAAATGTGAGACCTTGCCATTAGGGTTTTGTAATCAATGACATTATTGAACAATTCTTGAAATATAGGTGTAGAAGCATGGAAAATATTAGAATAATGATCCATGCGGCTCGGAGTAAGAAGCTTATGCGGCTCATACAGAAGCGGCCCTATGCGGTTCAAAGAAGACTCTCAATCGCATGCGGCTCGGGAGCGTATGCGGTTCAGCAAGGCATATGCGGCTCGATGGATGCCATGTGTGATCCTTTTCTACAGCTGGTCGTTTGGGGGGTGGCCTCATTTAATGCTCTGACACGACTTGGCGACTGTGAATGCTCTGACATAAAGTGTCATAATGGCTCTGCCATAATGACAGACTTTTCGGGAAAGGAAGAAGATCTCTGACCCTAACCGTCAGAAATCCTAGGTTGCCACGTGGCAACTCTCATGCGGCTTAAATGGAAAACAGCTCCATGCGGCTCACGAAGAAGTCACTCTATATGGTTAGCAGAAATCAGCCATATGCGGCCCACCGAGAGCTCAATCCCTGCGACTCAATATAATGCTAGCTCATGCGGCTCGCAAAGACTATGCATATGCGGCTCACGGAAGGTTCGTCCCCTGCGGCTCGATGAGGCATTGTCTCATGCGGCTCAGGAAGAGTATCTCTCTGCGGTTCGAGGATAGTCAATCCTATGCGGCTCTGACAGGACTCACAATTAAGACACGTGGCATGGGATCAATAAGAGATTTAACCGAATCTCAACAAATATATTTGACATCATCGTCATAATTACTGAGATCAGGGCATATCATTTATCATCAAGCTAATAGAACACGTGGCGAGCAATCAGACATTAGCATAATCAATCACGAGGATTTAAAGCAGCTAGCATTAATTGCTCATGAGATACGATGCTATCCGCATTAATAGCCGAGATTCACTATAATCAGGATCAAGGGTTCAGATAGAATGAAGGAGCGCCGACATTCCAAACAGATAATCATTAGCAAACCCTAATGATCACCCCCCACTCTTATAAATAGCCAGCATCATTCTCTTGAAAAAAAAGAGGAAGAAGAGAGAGAGAGGTCGGCACCAAAAAAAATAAGAAGAGAGAGATCTACACAGAGAGAGCTCCCCCTTCCTTCTTGATAATCACAGAGAGAGAGAGAGAAGCCAGGAGAGCAATCCGAGGAGAGTAAGAAGAGCGTTTCTTCATCAACGTCGAGCAGATCTTCCCCGAGCCAGGACTGTATACTGATCGTCCAAGGAGTAAGGCAGAGCGACCGTCGCTTTCCCGAGCCTCTATCGTCACCCCCCAGAATCAAAAATAAACAATCGTACTTAGTCTGCTGTACCTTGGTTTTCGTCCCTAGGCTTTCTTTGTACGAGCGAGTTTGTATTGTGAGTCTAAGTTCAGTCCTTCGATAATTGTTCTGTTCTTTTACAATCAATGGCAAACACGATGGCGACTCTGATGGGGACTAACTTCTCCACGGCTGAGGAGTTGGTGACGCAATCAGATGCAGCCAAACTTGGCTCCACACAAAAAAAGATGGTCGTCCGCTTCGACCAACAGGCGTTCGAAGAGATGCTCTCTGAAGGCAGCGCTGGCCCGGCCCAGAAGCGCACCCGTACCACGAAGGCTCGCAAAAAATGGAGACCGAAGTTATTTGCTCCTCCTCAAGCCCTCGATGGGATGCCTTCTGTTGCTCAAGACGGCGAGAAGGATTCTCCTGCGGTCCCACTTCAGATCGTAGACAACTCTGCTGTCCCTAAGAGGGACTCTACACGGACCGAACCGCAGAAGAGTATTAGCCGCAAGGAGAAAGCCCATGCGGCTACATCCGTCAACTGCATGAAGAAAACTCATGCGGCTACTTCTGTCAGTCGCATAACTTATGCGACTACAGTTCCCAACAACATGGACGAGACTCATGCGGCCAGTAAAGTCAATCGTTTGCAGAAAACCCATGCGGCCACAGATGCCAACCGCATGCGGCCAGCCTGCACGGTCGTGACCCCTAGCCGCATAAGAACTCGTCCGACGACAGGAGATAATCGCATGCAGACAGCCTACACGGTTTCCGCTCCCAGCCGCATAGCACCTGCTCCATGCTCCTCTCGATCAGTTTTCGACCGTCTCTCGTACGGTCCGAACCCTAATGACCCTCTGGATGATAAGCCAGACTCTGTGATGTTCAACTTGGACTCTTCCTATTATGCACCCACAAGTGCTAGAAAGAAGAAGGACTCTGAGGAGGTTGACTCGCGAGATCATATGTATGGTTTGTCCTGTGACATAGTGCCGCGTCTTTTGAATAGCGAATACCAGGGCGAGACACTCCTTCTCTACGGCGGTGTATCGATGTTCTGGCCCGATCATCATTCGGCTAAGATAATATATGGCCTGCTCATGGCCTGCATCGTTATTTTGTGCTAGCAGGGCACCAAGGGAGTGTTCCATCGCTCGTACGTAGAGCAGGAATGGTTTTCTGGGGACCGGGGCCACCAGGACTGGAGGATTCGACAAATATTCTTTGATGTCGTCGAAAGTACGCTGGCATTCCTCGTCCCATACGAATGAGACTCCCTTCTTCATGAGGTGTGTGAACGATCGGCATCGCCCGGAGAGGTTAGAAATGAACCTCCTGATGTAAGCTAGCCTCCCTTGGAGGCCTCTGAGTTCGCAGAGATTTTTCGGGGGACCCATCTCCATGATTGCCTTCGTCTTCTCAGGGTCTACATGGATGCCCCGTGCCGTGATGATGAAGCCTAAGAATTTCCTGCTGGATACGCCCAAGAATGATTTCGTAGGGTTCATCTTCAGGTTGTGGGCTCTCATCAGGTCGAATACCATTCTCAGGTCGTGCAGATGATCTTCCTTATGGAGACTCTTGACGGCGATGTCGTCGACATAGCATTCTACTATTTTGCATAAATGTTCTCGAAAAATGATACTCATGGCCCGCTGATATGTAGCGCCAGCATTCTTTAGACCGAATGACATGACTGTGTAGCAGTATGTACCAATCGGCGTTCGGAATGATGTGTGCTTTTCGTCGTTGGGAGACATCTTGATTTGATTGTACCCCGAGAATCCATCCATGAATGACATACGTTCAAAGCCGCATGTGTTATCGATCATGATGTCTGTGATGGGGAGGGGAAACTCGTCCTTCGGACATGCCTCATTCAGATTACGAAAGTCGATACAGATTCGGATCTTTCCATTTTTCTCAAGGTCCGGAACTATGTTGGCGACCCAGTCAGGATGTTGCTCTTCACGAATGAAGCCGCTGGTTATTAGCTTGTTGATTTCAGCTTCAATTGCGTCCATGACGCCTGGCAGAAGTGTCGTTGTTGCTGTTTGACTGGCTTTGCATCTGGCCGTATGTTGAGTTTGTGAAGAGCGATATCGGGGTCTAGCCCCGGCATGTCCTCGTAACTCCACGCGAACACGTCGATATATTCTCTGACGAGTTTCAGCAGCGATTCTCGTTCTTCGTTTGTCAGGCTTTTACTGATAAAGATCGGTTTTGGAGAAGATTCGCTGCCGAGATCCACTTGTATGACCTCATCTTCAGTAGGAGGTTCTCTCAGTTCGAACCGTTTTTCCCATTGCGCGTTTAATTGCAGGGTCCATGGTTCCAGCTCAAGGATTTCGGGGATGTCTTCATCTTCCTCGTAAGCGTCAGCGAACGCCATGTTGACTGACATGATTTGTCTGAACACATCTCCGATGCTGGTATCTGAGTCGGAAGTCGGTGATCCGGTTGAATGTGACTGCCAGTCGTATTCTTCATCTGAGCTTTCAGGGGTCGTAGTAGGCGTTACATATCCTAAATCGCATAGGGTTTTGTTATAGTAGTTCCGTGGTTTGCCCGTCGGGGCTGGCGTCTTCAAAGGTAATCGTCGTCCAGTGCCGTAGTTCAGTCCTGGCATTGTCTCTAGATCATACCCCTGTTTCTGCATGAGATATTTCGATTGAGGGCTATAGAGATACAGAGGCAGTCTTCCGACATCTAACCCTAAGTCGACTTCTTCCATAGCGGGGGGATGTGGGTTGTTCGTCCGGCCGAAGATGATCGGGTGGTCCCCTCCCTCGACTATTCGGTAAGTGTCTTCTACTGGAGTAAGTCGGATGGCGGTGTGCACGTTTGTCACCTGTGTATGTAGGTGAGTGCCAATACCGTGTTCCATAGCGTATATTGTACATAGCTTATTGAGCTCGATGTAGTTCAAAGATAACCCTTTATTGATGAAGTAAGGTATCTTTTCTAGAGGGATTACATCATCTGCGGAGGGGGTATCGGAGTGGACAGCCACATACTTGGCCAATTCTGGTTCTTCTTCGGCCACCCCCTGTATAAATGAAGACTGGGATTACATCATCTGCAGAGTTGTCTACGATCTGAAGTGGGACCGCAGGAGAATCCTTCTCGCCGTCTTGAGCAACAGAGGGCATCCCATCGAGGGCTTGAGGAGGAGCAAATGACTTCGGTCTCCATTCTTTGCGAGCCTTCGTGGTGCGGGTGCGCTTCTGGGCCGGGCCAGCGCTGCCTTCAGAGAGCATCTCTTCGAACGCCTGTTGGTCGAAGCGGACGACCATCTTTTTTTGTGTGGAGCCAAGTTTGGCTGCATCTGATTGCGTCACCAACTCCTCAGCCGTGGAAAAGTTAGTCCCCAGCAGAGTCGCCATCGTGTTTGCCATTGATTGTAAAAGAATAGAACAATTATCGAAGGACTGAACTTAGACTCACAATACAAACTCGCTCGTACAAAGAAAGCCTAGGGACGAAAACCTAGGTACAGCAGACTAAGTACGATTGTTTATTTTTGATTCTGGGGGTTGACGATAGAGGCTCGGGAAAGCGACGGCCGCTCTGCCTTACTCCTTGGACGATCAGTATGCAGTCTTGGCTCGGGGAAGATCTGCTCGACGTTGATGAAGAAAAGCTCTTCTTACTCTCCTCGGATTGCTCTCCTGGCTTCTCTCTCTCTCTGTGATTATCAAGAAGGAAGGGGGAGCTCTCTCTGTGTAGATCTCTCTCTTCTTATTTCTTTTGGTGCCGACCTCTCTCTCTCTTCTTCCTTTTTTTTTCAAGGGAATGATGCTGGCTATTTATAAGAGTGGGGGGTGATCATTAGGGTTTGCTAATGATTATTTGTTTGGAATGTCGGTGCTCCTTCATTCTATCTGAACCCTTGATCCTGATTATAGTGAATCTCGGCCATTAGTGCGGATAGCATCATATCTCATGAGCAATTAATGCTAGCTGCTTTAAATCCTTATGATTGATTATGCCAATGTCTGATTGATCGCCACGTGTCCCATTAGCTTGATGATAAATGATATGCCCTGATCTCAGTAATTATGACGATGATGTCAAATATATATTTGTTGAGATTCGGTTAAATCTCTTATTGATCCCATGCCACGTGTCTTAATTGTGAGTCCTGTCAGAGCCGCATAGGATTGACTATCCTCGAACCGCAGAGAGATACTCTTCCTGAGCAGCATGAGACAGTGCCTCATCGAGCCGCAGGGGACGAACCATCCGTGAGCCGCATATGCATAGTCTTTGCGAGCCGCATGAGCTAGCATTGTATTGAGTCGCAGGGATTGAGCTCTCGGTGGGCCGCATATGGCTGATTTCTTCTAACCATATAGAGTGACTTCTTCGTGAGCCGCATGGAGCTGTTTTCCATTTAAGCCGCATGAGAGTTGCCACATGGCAACCTAGGATTTCTGACGGTTCGGGTCAGAGATCTTCTTCCTTTCCCGGAAAGTCTGTCATTATGGCAGAGCCATTATGACACTTTATGTCAGAGCAGTCACAGTCGCCAAGTCGTGTCAGAGCATTAAATGAGGCCACCCCCCAAACGACCAGCTGTAGGGAAGGATCCCACATGGCATCCATCGAGCCGCATATGCCTTGCTGAACCGCATACGCTCCCGAGCCGCATGCGATTGAGAGTCTTCTTTGAACCGCATAGGGCCGCTCCTGTGTGAGCCGCATAAGCTTCTTACTCCGAGCCGCATGGATCATTATTCTAATATCTACAATAGGGGTTTCTTGAAAGAATATCTTTTAATACTTTTTATAAGTTATTTTTGTCTGATTTAACTACTATTACTCTGGGATCTATGACCGATTTATTTTTATTGGTTATGTTATCTGGCAATTCTTAAAAAAGTTGTAATTGTTTTTTTTTTTCCAATAACGAATTGTTTTGTAATTGATGCCGATTGAACGAAATAAAGTATTTGTAGTCTATGAGTTTTTTTATGTAAACTTACAAAATGTGGAATTACTATAAAAAAACGTAACGGTAAAAATTTTGAAATTTTTTTTTATGTTGTTAGGTTATCTGGCAATCCTTTTTTATTTAGATGTTGTAAATAGTTCTTTCCCGAGCAAACGTTGGATATTTGCAATACAATACAATACAATACAATTAGGGCTTCATTATTTTCTTGAAATATAGGGGTTATAGGGGTTTCTTGAAAGGATATCTTTTAATCTATTGACACAATGGTATTACAGTGCATGAAATATCATTGAGACAAGGATTCAGTCTACAAAGAACTGAATCAGTGGTATTACCAAGAAAATTTATTTAGATAATGATTCAGTACCTTAACCCATACTAATCTATTGACACAGGTTCACATTGAACAAGGCTGGCCCTGTGCGGAATTGTTGGTTACTCTCTTGGCTGGAAGGAATTGCTGGACAAAGGTTTGTAATCATGTCGCATTCTCCTTTCAAGTATTTGCTCTTCCATTTCGTAATGCTAAAGCTCTATGCAACTTGAGTGTTCATATTGTTTATTGGAATTTTAAGTCAAGAGACAGTGAGACAATCGAATGATTCATTTTTTTGTGAACTAATGAATTATTTTTGTTGCTTTTTGTAAAGTGAAATGCAAAATTTGAGTATAAATTGATCAACTGTAGAGAAAGTATTTTTGTTGCTTTTCGTAATAGTTTATGACATTTTATATTAATAATATATGATATTTTTGGAATTATACTTATAATTTATTATTATTTTAATAGTAAGCGTTATGCCCCCTGGAATAATATTCTGGCTACGCCACTGGCAATAAGGGTTTTTTTAATTGACGCGTCATTGAAGTTTTTTTGGATGTTCTATTAGGGTTTAACAAATGTTTAACATTTTTGGTAAAGTAATTTGTAGCCTGTAAGTTTTTTCTGATGTCAATATATAATATATTAGTTATAGTACTACATTTTAGATTGCAGTTGAGGTCAGGATAGACCCAATTACCAATCAGATATGGGACTAAACTTGGACGGGAAATACAAAATAGATATGTTACATGTAGAAAAACTTGAGTGGATTTATAACCAAATAGTTTTTCAGATATGGTATGCGTAGAAAATCTTGAAAGTGGATTTAAAACCAACCAGTATTTCGAGTAATGATTCGATAAAGAAGGCTAACTTTTTTGCGTGTGAAGAAAACATAGGTTCAAAGGTTTCCATCTCCTTGCCTTTAGTCCCATGTCCATGATTATTCGTTTCTCCTCGTGATCTTAATCCATTGGAAAACCATCGCTGAAAAGATATGGATCAGAGGAAGAGAGATGGACATTCGAAATGTTGCAAGGACGCTCTCTGGAGCGATCATTGACAGTAAAAAATTAGCAAGTATAATTATGATGGATAGAGCATAGATCAGAATTTAGTAAAGGACAGTGGAGGGAACAGTATTCCTGTGTGGTTTCTGGCCATTAGTATTTATAGGAATCATGCAAGTTATTGAATCTAACAGCCCCCATTGCCTATGTTCCCATGTCCCAATTGAAATTTTTGATCTTTGGACTAAACTTTGGAGCGTGTAGACAGATCTTTGGAATTTTTGAGCGTATAGACAGATCTAAACAGCCCCCATTTCCATTTCAGTGGAATTATTTTTTCTCATAATTTTAACATTTATTTTATGTGATTTAGTTGGACGTTGGTATTACTTGAAGAGCCTATCGATTTTTTCGGGTCGCACAAAGATGCTACCGGTATGGAATTTGTTAATAGACTTCAATGAATTCTATACTTCATTTATCATTATTAACCAATTTTATATACACACACTCTAGACATCTGCTGATAGTTACATATCGAAAAGACAATTAGCTCAACGCAAAAGGAGAGAACGTGAACAATCACAGAGAAATGTAGCTCAATATCAGGTGATCATCCACTTGATTGTACATATGGTCTAATCTAATCTACTTTAATTTAATTATATTTCAGTTTTGGTTTCATTTGGATAGGTCTTTAGCTCAGTTTAGAAGGCAAGAACGCGAACGTGAACAAATAACCATATCTCGGTATATGACTCCTACTAGCATACTTGATGTACCTCGGATAACACCTACACCGTCCACTTCTCCAGTGACACCTGGTTTACCAACTTTTCGAGTTGAACGAGAATATGAGGGCGCAGCTCAACGTAGACGGATAGAACAAGATCAAGAAACACATCATATAACACCTGGTTTGTCAACTTCTCGAGTTGAACAAGAAGATGGATCAGCCTCGCAATTAATATGCAGGCGTGTTCAACCTAGAGTTGGACCACCAACACAGCTGGAGTCTGATCGACATTATCTTGGATTAATGAATATCGCATGCTTTCATTGCTCAGCTTTACATTGGTTGGATGAACAATTGTCGAATTCAACTTTAACAACACATCGATTTGGAACTTGCTGTTTACAAGGAAAAATAAAACTAGGGGCACTTATCGAACCCCCTCCAACACTTCGAGATTTATATGATGGTGATAGTGTGCAATCAAAATCATTTCGACAGTATACTCGAGAGTATAATGCGGCTAATGCATTTACCAGTCTTGGCGCTTCCTTTGAACGAAGATTGATTGCTGGAAGAGGTCCGACATCATTTACAATTCATGGGGAATTACGTCATCGAACTGGCTCGCTTCTACCATAACACAACCAAGATCCAAGTTATTGTCAACTATACATTTATGATCCGGCTGCTGCTACAGAGCTACGGAGTAATAGAAACCGTCATTTGAGAAGAGATGTCTTACAGATTATTCAAGATTGTTTATTACACGTAAATCCATTCATCAATCTGTACCAGCAAGCTTACACTATTTTAACTCAAGGGGATTTAGCTGGTCAAGATCTCCCCGTATATTTGCACTATAGTACAAACAAGGATATACGACGGTATAATCTACCAACTGTAGATGAAATTGCAATTATTTTACCTGGGGATGGCCATCGACCTTCTGGTATGAGAGTTATTATTTTACATCTACGTGGAAATAATCAACTAATGCAAATCAACGAGGCTCATCCTGCATATTTGCCATTGCATTATGTATTATTATTTCCACATGGTCAACTTGGATGGGAACCTGATTTGAAGCAATGGGATCCTTTGCTAAAACAATTCTCACATAGACGCCTTACATTATGTGAGTATTATTGCTATCGTCTATTTGAAAGATATACAGAGTATTCTTCAATTTTGAGAGCAGGAAAGTTGTTTCAAGAGTTCATAGTTGATGCTTGGGCACAAACTGAGCAAAATCCTTTGACATACATCAAACTTAATCAGCAGAAACTTCGTTCAGAACTATATTAGGGCCTTACAGATATTGATGCATATGTCAGTGGCGATCAGATTGGACAGCGCATGATACTTCTATCATCTTTCACTGGTAGTGCACGTCACATGTTTGAAATCTTTCAAGACTCGATGTCTATCACACGGTATAACAAACATCCAGATATATTTCTTACAATGACCGCAAATCCAAAGTGGCCTGAAATAATTTCAGCTCTGCTGCCCAATCAAAATGCTATCGATCGACCTGATTTAGTTGCACGTGTTTTTGAGTTAAAAAGAAAGGCTTTAATGAAGGAGATTGATGTCAATAATGTATTTGGTAGGAAAGTAGCACACGTCTTTACAATTGAATTTCAGAAACGCGGGCTTCCACATATGTATGCTCTTTTTTTTTCTTTTTGGTCCAGATAAGATCCACACATGTGATCAAGTGGATAAGATTGTTTCTGCTGAATTTCCCGATCCTACTCAGTGTCCTGCATTATTTGAAACCGTTATAAAATGTATGGTTCATGGACCATGTGGTGCTCGAAACCCAAATGCGTCATGTATGGAGAATGGTAAATGCACTAAGAGATATCCGAGAAATTACGTAGATTCAACAACCATGGATCGTGACGGCAATGTCGGACAAATCTACACTGTAAGAGGGCATCAGGTTGATAATCGAGATGTTGTTCCATACAATATGTATCTCTCCCTACGCTTTAACTGTCATATTAACGTCGAAGTCTGTGCTGGAATAAGATGTGTCAAGTACATTCATAAATATATTTATAAAGGCCATGATCGAACCACAATGGTACTGGGGGCAGTAGATGAGATCCAACAATACCTTGATGCAAGATATATTGGACCGCCAGAGGCAGCTTGGCGAATATTTGAGCATCCTTTACATCAGGAGATTCCGTCAGTACAAAGACTGGTCCATTTACCAGGTCAACACCGTGTTACTTTTGATCCAGATGAAGATCCTGCTACAATAAGGGCTAGAGCTGATAATGAGAAGACAACTTTGACTGAATTTTTTACATGTTGTGCTTTACATGAGTCAGCACATGATCTTACTTACCAGGAATTCCCCCAAAAGTTTGTGTGGAATAGATCCACAAAGGTATGGACTCCAAGAATATCGGGATATGCGATTGGCAGAATGTATTTTGCACCTCCTAACTCTGGTGAGCGCTTCTATCTGCGACTGTTACTTACAGTTGTTAAAGGACCAACATCATGGAAATATTTACGCACATTCAATGACGTAGATTACTCTACATTCAAAGCAACGTGTGTTGCAAGAGGTCGGCTTGAAGATGATTCAGAAAGGAAACAATGCCTTGACGAGGCTTCAATTATGAAAACGAAATATCAATTAAGAAGATTGTTTTGTATTATCCTAATCGAATGTTCACCGATCGATCCACTTGCATTGTGGAATCAATTCTCAGTTCATATTTGTGATGATCTTCAACATAAAATTCCTACTTTGTTCGCCATTTCTACTCCAACTCAATGTCAAATTGAAGATTATGGTTTATTCCTTATCAATGAATTGCTTCAGGAATCTGGTAAGTGTCTAGCTGACTTTCCGCCGATGCCACTTCCTACACAAGATTGGAATGCAATTGTTGGCAATAGACTGTTGCATGAACATCAGGAACTCATAAATGCAGCTAAACAAGTGGATGCACAGAAGGATGTGGATTGCCTAAACCATGCACAACGTAGTGCTTATTTAGCAATTACTTCTTCTATTTTCGAGAGTAAAGGAACTACATTTTTTCTGAGTGGTGGTGCCGGTACTGGAAAAACTTTTTTATATAATGCAATAGCAACAAAGTTGCGTAGTCTTGAAAATATAGTCATCACTGTCGCATCTTCTGGTATTGCATCGTTACTACTTATTGGAGGTCGCACTGCACACTCAACATTTCGTATTCCGCTAGACGTGCGTGATAATTCACTTTGTAATTTTAGCAAGCAATCTATACATGCACAATTATTCAGAAAAGCAAAGTTGATAATATGGGATGAAGTTTCGATGCAACATCGCCATTGTGTTGAGTCAGTAGATCGAACGTTGTGGGATATTTGTGATAACGACAGAGCATTTGGTGGAATTACGGTTGTTCTTGGTGGAGATTTTCGACAAATATTGCCAGTCATACCAAAGGGGGTTCGCGAAGAAATTGTTGGAGCCTCATTGAGACGATCTGCATTGTGGTGTTCTATTCAAGTTTTGATATTGGATAAGAATATGCGGCTGGCTAACTCTTCTATTGAAAATACAAATTATGCAAAATTTATTTTAGAGGTATTTATAAGTATTATCTTTATCACCATTTTAGAATTATACCATTTTAGAATTATGGACCTTTAACTTAGGTATTTTTTATTCATGTAATAGGTTGGCACAAATCCTACAGAAGTTGTAGAGCTTCCCTCCCATATATTCAGATGTAATAATTTAAAAGAGTTAGTACTAAGAATTTATCCACAGCTAGATGTTGAGGGCATGGTGACTCCGGCGTACCTGACTGAACGAATAATTCTTTCCGCACGGAATGATGATGTTAATTTAATAAATACTGTTGCTTTACAAATATATCCTGGAGAACAGATTACGTATTTAGCTGCAACAAACTGGCTGAAACTGAAGAAACTGATCCTGCAATTATAAATCGTTATCCTGCCGAGTACATAAACTCTTTGGATCCTCCTGGGCTACCACCGTTTAAACTTGACCTTAAGGTTGGTTGTCCAATTATTTTGATTCGTAATATTGCACCTAAAGATGGCCTCTGTAATGGCACTCGCTTGATGGTTGTCAGATGTGCTTCCCGTGTGATTGAAGCTCAAATTTTGAATGGTGATAAAGCTGGCAGTTTTGTATTTATTCCAAGAATATCTTTATCACCATCAGCTTCAGAGTTGCCTTTTCATATGACAAGACGACAGTTTCCATTTCGTGTAACTTATGCAATGACAATTAATAAATCTCAAGGGCAATCTGTAAAGTATGTAGGAGTTGACTTGCGTAACCCAGTTTTTAGCCATGGACATCTTTATGTGGCACTTTCAAGGTGCACATCTTTCGATCGTGTTAGTGTTCTCTTGCAGACTAATTCAAATGACACATTAAACATCGTCTATCCAGAAATTTTGCTATGTATCTCATTGATGACTATTTTATGTAAGTAAATATAGTTTTATTTATTTTATTCCTATAATAGTTGACATTTTGCAGTTTGTTATACTTGATACATGTTTCAACTTAATGATTTGTATTATTTTTAATGAAGGGCTACAAGATGTGGACAAGCCTGACTATTTATGGCAATGTAAGAAATTTTTTAACAGCTGTGAATTTTAAGTGAAATTTTAACTTTAGTTTGCTAAAATATTGATTTACTTTTTATGCAGAAGAATGCTAAAAATGATGCTTATCTGCGTGAAATTGTAAGTTGCTAAACGTACTTTATACTATACTATATTTGATCTCATTTGTTTTATTATTATTTTTTTAATTATAGGTTAACTTACTTCGAAACATTAATAGATCTGTCAAGTTTCGTCCTTATACGAGACTTTTGGGTGACAAGGTATGCATGCCATTAGAGGTGATCATTTTCTTAATAAGAGTGCTTATATTAGTAACTATTTTATAATTATTATTTTCAGATAGTTGAAAACAGAATGGTACATGCAAATATGACGGGGCTTGATCGCCATCATTGGATGATTTTTCTCACTGAGCGTGATTGGGTACTCAAATCTCGAACATCGACGCTCCCACTTAATATGGTAAATAAGTTTTTTACTTTATATTTTCAATATTATCAAATAAAAATGGTGAGTCACATTAACAATTTTGTAATGTTAATGTATTTAGGTTGTTGCTCATCCAAATGGCACTTCTTTATGGATTCCGATTGAGACTCGATCTCTTTATTATGTGATGAATAAGATGTTTTCTGCGAAAGCATTACCATGGCCAAAATAGTGAGTTGTATAAACCTTTGTAGCTTTACTTTATGTTACAACAAAATATCTACCAAAAGGGGTACTGATGTGTTTTCTATCAACTTAGGAAATTGGGCTTGGAAAGGAGAATCAACACTTTTGGAAGCGGATGAGGAAATTTAGAATGATCACAACTCATGTCTTGCCTTAATTCCCCCAACTCTTGGGAGGGGTTTAAGGGGTTGGGTTGACATTTGATTTTGACGACTTTTTGTTGTTGATTTGGGATCCTGGGCTATCGGAATTTGGTAATGAGGGCTTGCCGAGATTGAATGATTGAACATCTGATCACTTTTCTATTTGAAATTTCACATATTTCTACTAGATACCAACAAAAAAGATGCAATCTTTTTCTGTTCTGGGAAATTGAAAGATTCGTTTTGTTTGGAAAGTTGGCATCTTTTTGGTAAAAAGAACTGTTGTATGAAGTTATTGATTTGGGATCCTGGGCTTTGAGAATTTGGAAACGTGGACTTGCTGAGATTGAACATCTCATCACTTTCCAATTTGGCTACTTGAAATTTGGATTTTGGGAATTGCTGATTGAGAATTGTTTTTACGAAGATTTTGTTGTGTTACGTGGGCAAAAGAGATTTTGATATCTTACTGAGCATTCATGGAATTTGGCTGGGGTCTGCCTTACCCCATCCTTTCTCTGGAAAAAGAAACCTATTTGCTAATTGATGTATGAAATAAAGGATAGAACTATATGTTCCCTTGTAAAAGAGATTTTGATATCTTACTGAGCATTCATGGAATTTGTCTTAGATAGTGATTTAATTTACTCTTTTAACATGTTCCCATGTCGAGTTTCTTACGTTTAGGAGAATTGATTAGGTATTTTACAAGGAAACTTGCTGAAATTGACAATTCAAATATTTAATCTCTGTCGCAGCGATTATTTTTAGTTAATGTATCAAGACGATTTGGCTAAAGCTTTCTTTTGTTATCAATCTGTATCCTTGCAAAGAATGATGTTTGGAAAATAATGGCAGAACTTTCTTATAAGCTACGTTTTAAGTTTTTCTATTCCTCTTTTACTGTCTCCGCATCGATTCTCTCGAATGTATTCTTTGCAATCATTTCAGAGCATGCATGATACCGAGTTCTTCACTGAATATGGTGAAGCAATACAAGAGGTGGTTGGGAAGGGGAGCTATGGGGTGGTTGGGGCTGCAGTGGATACCCACACCGGAGAGATGGTCGCAATCAAAAAGATTAACGATGTCTTTGAACATGTTTCTGATGCCACTTTGACTTTGCTGATACTACTTTGCTGGTTTCACAACGAATGTTTTTCATCGTGATTTGAAGCCAAAAAATATCCTTGCGAATGCTGATTGTAAACTAAAAAATTGTGACTCTGGTCTTGCCCGTGTATCATTTGATGATGCTCCGTCAGCTATTTTCTGGACAGTATGTGATTCTCTTCTATTTGCAATGATTTTCTTTTCCATTATTTTTAACATTGTTGTTGGCAGCATATTCCTTTCTTTATGTGTGGGTGAGGCAGTGTTAGAGATATCTGCCCATATATCAACCAATATGGTTTGAGGTCTAAACTAACATATGTTGGCTATCTATATATATCATATCGTATTCAGAAAAATCGGCTGTTATATCGAATTTTGACTGACATGACATATTGGCCGATATGATATCGGTTGATTTCCTAATATATGAAAATATTGGATATTAGAGGTGAATGTGTTTTTCGGTCGGGTTGAGTCGGTTAGTTGGTTTTTATATTGATACGATATTATTCAAAGGTTTTTGAATACTAGGGCTGACTGTGCCAAGATAAAGAGTGGTTGGGATTTAATTTTGATGAATCAATGGTTGTGGATGAGTGGGGTTTTATGGAGAATCCAAAGAGTGAGGTTTGCACTCATAATGGTTGTGGATGAGCATTATTGAGAGTGGGGTTTTATGGGGAATGAGCATTATTGAGAGTGGGGTTTTATGGAGAATCCAAAGAGTGAGGTTTGCACTCATAATGGTTGTTGATGAGCATTATTGAGAGTGGGGTTTTATGGGGAATCCAAAGAAAATTCACATCCAGCAGTGGTTGGGATTTAATATTTTATTGGGGCGCTCATAATTATTATTGTTCGTTTAAAATTGGGGGTCCAAAATTTTGAGGGGGAATACCTTAAATGAACCGTGCCCTATGGGCACGGGTTATGACTAGTATATATATATATATATGGAGTGAATGCAAGAAAGTGTGGAATGCATATGTATGAATGAATGTATATGTATATATATATATAGTGTGACAGTTACCTAGGTAGAAAGGTACACACACACACACACACACACACACACACACACACACATATATATATATATATATATATATATAGGACGGCCTATATGTTAGAGTACAAAAGGGGGTCCACATAACAGTTAAGTGTTAGAGGAGATAGGGGCTCGGGTTGGGAAGCCAATGACAACAATTAACTGATAGTTAGGCCTTGATATTCATTAATATATCCTATATATAGATAGAGACAATGTTTCAATCGTCATTTCACTAGTATTCATAACTGATATATATATAGGAAAGGCTCGGGTTTATCCTTAATACAGTAGGAGTAGTAACTAGGAATCAATTGATAAGAGAGGGAGGATAATATATTGGTGGTATAGTATGAAGGGGCCTTTTAAGGTATCTGTCAAATAGAACCAATGTATCAGTCCTAAATTTAGTTATATAGTATCAGTGATATAAAGGGGTATCCTTAGCTTAATATGTGTGTGTGTATGAGATGTATGCTACTATACCTGTGAATTTGAGTAACTTAGAGTTTTTATGGAAGTGTCAAGGTAAAACATGGGTTGCATATAGACAGGTAGGCAATCAGTAGTAGCATGCTAGGGTGGCTTGGTTTGGCCTGGCCTTGTGTTGGCCTGCTATACGAGTATAGGTTCGAGTGTTCTATAGAATGAAGGGTAGGTATCCTCTCTATGTGTGTCAGAGATAGGTGAGTAGTATGTGACTTGGACAAGTGAAATAGATTGTAGGTGGTAGGTGATCCTATGATGTTACCTGTACATGGGAGTTCACTCCTTGTACAACATGTTGGTAGGAGATTAGGGGATCCTATTGGACCTATGTGCAAAGGAATTAACAACCCCCTGCACTTTAAATTGACGGGTCTCCAGGAGAAGATAGGTTGTTAGTGAGATTAGGAATAGAAAGAGTGTCCTGTGACCGTGCTGAGAGTGAGAGATGATTGCGTGGGTGGTTGTGTGGCATAAATAGGCAGTTGTGTGGCTGTTCATTAGTAATGTGTGTGCGTGTTCCTGTTTAAGCAATATGAGTTTTAGTGTGTGCCTGTGTGAGGGAGTTAATTTCCTAAGTGCATACACAGGCTAGGGGAAGGCGGCCCCTATATGTCACTTGAGTGTCATGAGAGAGGGATGAACAGCCCAGGTGGACTGACCTGTTGGCCTAGGCTCTTGGTAGCTATAGGTATGAAGAGTAAATGGTTTGGTGCCGCCTAAATGATTGTATCATGTCAACTCCTATACGTATATGCCTATATAGATTGGGTTGTATTATTAGTGTATCATAGATTGTGTAAAGCATAAATATATATATATATAGGGAGAGTATATGTGTGTGTGTGTCTTGATACATATATTACATATATATGTAGGTTGAATATGTGTGTCTTGAGTCGTAGGAGAAATAAATTCATGTGTGGTGGATGTGTCTAAGTGTAATGGTAAATAGTAGAGGGGATTTGGGGGTTTCCATCTTCCCTATTTCTAATAGGGTGTATAGGGTGTGAGGGATTCAAGTGTGTTAGAAAAAAAAAGGAAGAGACAAAGAGCAGATAAAGCAGGGCATGTTGGTCTAGATACCTGATCACACAGGTTTGAGTATGTGTGTGTCTAACACACACAATTGTGCGTCAACCCAGTTACTAAGAGGTGAGTGTGATCCTGTGTAGGAATAGAGAGCAGGTTGTATATGTGGGTTCTGCAACACATAGGTAATATGCTGGGAATGAGTGCAACAGTGGTTTGGGCTAAAAGGATATCCTATTAATAAATATAACATATTTAGTTACCTATATGTTGAATAGGGTAATACCTTAAGATTAGGTCACGTAATAGATAGGTAATAGGTTAATACCTACAAGTTAGAGTAAGATAAAGGTTTACATATATATAAAATAGGTAATGTCTATATATATAACATCTATAGGTCATAGGGTATTATCTATAACTAGGACAATATAACATATAGGGTTACCCATACATGAATATGTAGGTAATGTATTTGGGTAGGTAATATGTTGGGCTAAGTTAACTTAACCTAGATTTACTCGATTTGACCAAGGTTGACAAGATTGACCTAAAACTCAACCTTTAAGTCAAATTGACCTAGTTTGACCCCCGAAGCCTAGAATTGACCTAGTTTGACTTCCATGACCAAGAAAGAACCTAGAAGTATTTAATCAATATATTTAAATATATTATTTACTCTAGAACACCAAGTAACTCTGTAATTTCATATTTAGGTCATTGTGACATCAATTTGGACCTCGATCCATATTTACGGGTCAGGACCGCAGGCGAGTATATTCTTTGGTAGTTTTTATTATCTGATAATTATTATGATTCAGCTTCTAGTACAGTATTACCTGATTTTTTGACATGACATGGATTGGTATTTCTAGATTAATTTATTTACGACACATGCATCTTACTTGTCTAGCCTCTATTTCTGGAATCACCTACGGGAATCACTTACTTTCTGGCTGGACTTGTACTTGATTTACGTGTCGGGATATGGATTCACTTATACTTATTGGAGTGGGGTTATACTCGGTTAGACATGTAAATATTCTTAAACATGTTGGCTTCACCCCTACTGGTCTAATGTAGAAAGATAGATGTCGCACACTAGCCAAGTGTATGATGTGTCATATTTATCCCCTAGCCGTTTATATATCGAAAGCGTTATTTCAAAGTACATTGGTTTAGTGTTTTCTTGCTGGACTCATATTTTTCTTGCTGGACTCATATTTTTCTTACTGGACTTGTATTATATTTGTTGGACTCAGATTATATTTGTTGGACGCACACTATACTCATTGGACTCACATCACATCTTTTCTAGCTTAGTTACCTTCATTTACAATCTTTATTGCCATATTTTTCGTGGTTCACCATATCTACTTTTCTTGTACTTTGTTAGATGTTGTTCTATTTCGTTCCCTGACTCATTATTTTCCTACGCATCAAGTATTACTACTATTTTATAGTCTTTGTCATTTAATTGGAATTGCTAGAAGAGGTATGCTCGTTCCATCCTGACTGGATATATTTTTTAGATGACTGCTCAGGTAACTTGTGTCCCATAGTCTACGGATCCGAAGAAGGGATAGCAACCATAGGTCCTGATACTCAGGGGTGTTTACCGAGGGGCTTAGTTACTATTATAGTTTTGTGATAGATTCTTTGTTAGAAATCTTGGCATGTATATATAATGGAGATTTTGCTATTATATTTGATATTTGGATATGGATATTGTATTTAGAAGTTGTTGATGTTTTAGACTTTGTAGTTTATTAGCCTTCTTTGATATCTTATCATGCTTTAGATTGTGATTGGGTATTTAGTAATATTATTTGTACTTTGTCCTCCATTTCGGAGTTGAGATCTATGACAAGTACATTATATCATTGTGTGAGATAGATAGTTAGTGATCTAGACAACGTTCTACCACCGATGCTGTGACGTAGGCTTGACGTACCCATGGCCTCGTGCCCCTATACCAGGTGCGGGTCGTGACAAGTTTTTAGTGGTGGTCCATGCTGGTCGAGATTCATATTTTGTGCGATGTCGTGGTAGTGCAATGGTTTAGTTGTACTATTGCGAGCCTGTAATTCAAGAAAGAGAATAGGCTATAGAATGAGAGGTACTCAATCACACTTAAGATTCCTTGAGAGATTCTTGGGACAACCCCTATGAATCTCACTGTAAACTTCTATCTCGGAGTATGTTTCAACTTGTCTCTTTCTACTCTCCAGTGTCCGTTGTTGAATTTGATTCTTGGTGTTCATTTTTTACTTTGATTATTATACCAAGATGAATTTTATGGACTAAGTTGCCTTGGTTACAGAATCTAGAATTTACAACACCCATATTAGCTGGCATGACGAAGACATAGGACCTGATTTTGGATATTATTCTCTTGGTTATAGAATTTAAAGTTTTCGCAGCCAAGCACACGACGGGGAAAAATTCTAAATTCCTTGAATCTAGACATATATATCTTAGTTGTGGACTTTATAGTTTATCACAGCCATTTTTACTGGTGTGACGAGGATTCTCGGTAATATAATTCTTGATAGACGTGTATAGTTATCAGATTGTATAATAGATACCCTAGGTGTCACGACCCGCACCCGCATTTCGGATACAAGATGTGTCCAAGCCAGCCTACGCCGCAGAGTCGACAGTAGAACGCTGTCACGGCCAAGATGCTCAAAATCATAAAATGTAACATATATAGCTCATTCACAACACCAAGTTAAATCACAATTTCAAAGATTTACATTTGATACAAGGTACATGGTCTCACAATTTGTAAAGAACAACTGAATTAAATACTCAACTATCTAACTAATCTCTAGGTCTGCCCGGCAAGTTCACCCGTATCTCCCAATGCTAAGTGAGGCCACATCTAACCTGAAAAATATTGGTTTCCAATCAAGAATGGAACGAGTACAATTCACTGAATGCAGTTTCAATATATAAAAATGACTATGGGACAGAGGTTAGACATCAATTATATGTTTTTAAAATAAACAGAAAAAAGCGTGAAAAGAGACAAAAAATCAACAACAAATAAATAAACTAAAATATCTTCCCAACTTTTAGAAGTACCTTTGATATGTGATCAGTCTGGGACACTACACCGCGAGGTCTACAAGGTCTACTTGCATGAAAAATCACCAATGTCTACGAGGTCTACTTGCAGAAATTAAACAACGTCTACGAGGTCTACTTGCAGAAATTAAACAATTCCTACGAGGTCTACTTGTAGAAAATAAACAATGTCTACCGTCGGATCAAACATATTTGGTACTTCTCATTCCTGACTCAACAAATTATGACAAAAACACATAACCAATGGCCAACAGTGAAATATAGTGAAAATCAATATCGAAAATAGATAATAAAATGTACTCGCCTGAGGTCCTTTGCTGGTGAAACTGATAATCCAAACCACTCAGTGTGCCATAACAGTCAAACTCGTATAACAGTCTTCGGATGCTGAAACAGACATTACCAACATTTTCAGAATAGTCAAATTAGTTGGTATTGCCTCTCCTTAAGTCCAATTCTGGACACAAGGGCAAAACGGTAATTTTTGGTCAAAACGGTGTCCGCCGTTGGACCCGCTTTGCACCGAAAAGTGTGCCAATATCTATGGTCTATAAATTCATCAAACTATATGTCTACAAGTCCGATTTTCCGATATAAATCCAACCGTGTGTCCTAAGTTGAATTTCGATGGGCCGTACACAAAATCGCCCGTTGAATCGGATCATGGGGCCCGCGAAATGGCGATCCGATCAACTGTCTCAGAATTAGACCAAACTTGGCATACAGGACCAAAAAAATGATACAGTGTCGTTGGCACAAGTTTTGTCTCGATCTGACGAACGTGCACGAAGTAATTGGAAAATTTGCAAAGGGGCCGATACGGTAAATTTTGACGGATACGCATCAAATTCGTCGCGCACACGCAACCAATTTGAATTCTGTCAAAGCCCGTACGTCCACGAAGCCAGTATGCACCTTTCGATGCTTTGGTTTTGCGACTATGTCGCCCGGATTGGTGGGACGCACGTCGTATTGAAGGAATTTTCTAGATTTTTAATATTTTAAAACAGTTTTTCGTCAAGATTTGGAAATTGATTTCTCGGCATATAGTCGATGAAATCGACTTCTATAAAATACGTTACGAAGGCCTATAGGTTGGATGGGACTGTCATCATTTTGTTTCTCAAAACCGTCGATAGATCGACAGGAAGTGGCCTTCGAAACAAAGGTTTGGGACCAGTTTCTGTGTTTCGCCTTTAAACGGAACTCAAAATTATTTCCTAGATTTTGGGTCGATTTAGTTGGCTATTCTTTACGAGTTAAATCTAACTAATTACTAGGGTTTGTAGATGTTAGGGTTGTTATCGAATCCATGAAAACGGTTTACGAATTCGTCGGGAGACGAAGGAGAAATCGTACCTCAAAAGAAGTGTATCCGCTGTTGCGTGACAGGCTTGGGCAGGCCTGTGCGCGGTTGCAGTCGCTCCGCCGTGGCATGGCGGCGATCCCAGGCAGCACGGCGAGGTGTAAGGGAGTCGGGGTGGCGCACACAGATGTCCATGGGCGGCGCTGGGTTGTAAAGTTTAGGGTTTTTGGTTCATCCCGATTGTTGTGTACATATATACCCATCCGTTCGTTTTAGGAACCGAGTAGGGGAAGGTCGCGGGTTCCTTGGGAAGGCTTCTTGCGAGAAATTCAGGGAATTTCGTACGAGAAATTGCTTAGGGATTTGTTTTGTTTCTTTACTTTTCTATTTATTAGTTAACTATATATTCATATGTACATATATTTAGAAGCCTATATTTACTCCTTAAGTAGTTATAGAAAATAGGCTACAAACTAAATACGACATAATATTTGTAACATCTATCTAGATAAATATTCTTGTGTAGTAAAAATATCCTTATATTTAGTAATACACAATTTCTTGTAAAAGCTATTTCAAGAAAATAAATAATATTAAAATATAACAAATTATAAATTACAAAAATAAGATGTTTTAAAATTTAGGGGGGGGGTTGAAACCTATATATATTTACATAACAGAAATTCCCCCTTAGTATTTATATCAACTCTATTAGTCTAATTTCATATAAAATATATGGAAATGTAATTCTTTTATCGCATTTAAAACTCAAACATAATTAAACCATATATACTTAAATATGGAACAAGTATATATTTATGAAAATACTTTTAACCCATATATCTAGTTACTATATAAAAGTTTATTTAAATATAACTCAAGATTTTATTTTATCGGGAATATAAAGTAAAATCTAGGGTCACTATTATATAAGAAAAATAATGGAGTAACATTAATAAAATTAAATTAAATTAAATTAAATTAAAACAAAGAAGATAAAATATTTAGTCAAAATAATTCAGGGGGTTTACATCCTACCCAACTTATAAGAATTTCGTCCTCGAAATTACAATAAGTCTTAGTATGAGTAAAAAATAACGAGATTTAATACAAGGGAGGGCAGGTATGTCAAATCTTAGCTCAATTTTCGAAACGGAAAAGGAGATGGTTATCACAAGAATCCAAACCGACGCCATATTCTACACGATGGGGTATTCTCCATTCGAGACTCTACCCAACTTATAGAAACTGGCTACCCATACAAATTATCGTTACAAACCTTGAGTAGAACAATTTCTAAGGGGAGGCACGAGGGTTTTGGACACTTCTGACTGTGGTCATGGATTCTAAATGAACCTCGATACTGCCATGACGTTCGTGGTCAATAACTTCTATCGGAGAATTCTCACAATTTAAGTTCTTATCGGTCCGACTTTCAACAAGATGGTAGGAACCTCTTGCTCGAGTAATAATAGAACGTGTCGATTCAAGAAATTTTAGTTTTCGCCTGGCATGGGTAACTAAGAGATGAGAGTCCATAATAGTTCAAAACTTTGCTATAGATTTTTGATTGACAAGGGTCTGGAATCTTTAAGTCATAGTGACTTGTGTGTTCGGGATCGATGTTTGGTGTCGTGTAGGAGGCATGTGTTTGCTTGGGTGGAATACGTACGTCATAGGTGTGTTGTGTCTTGCACGGGTCATGGACATTCAGTTTAGTTAAGGACATGGGTTGATATTTACATGGTTTAAGATCAAAAGGGACAGAAATTGGCATATATGATTTGTTCTAAGGGAATTATGTCATATACGTGGTGTACTTGAAATGGAGCACAGGAAGGAAAAGGCTAGTATTTGGCTTCAGATATCAAAGTCATGGTAGAGGACATCGGATGATACAGATAGGAGTGGACGTTATAAACTACTATTTATTAGTTCAATTGGAACCAATCTATCCCAATCATTTGCTAACTCAAAGAAGCCCTAGGTTCTATGAGAGGCTTGCAATCTATGCATTATAAAATTCTCGTTTTTCAAAATTTAAAACTAAAGCTCGATAATACGATAGAATAAAATTTGAAAAACAAAGGTTGCAATGTCTTACCGCGGCTACCTAAACGCACGAGTAGGTGATAAAAGCAATACGAAGATTGTATCACAACTTCCAAACAGATGGAAGAACAGTTACGAATGACATTCTATTTAATGTGATAGAGTATACTAAGTTCAAGGTTCTACCAACTTACATAAATTAGTTAATCGTGGAAAACACAATAGTAGGACTTCTAAGAAGGTCAAATTTTAAGAAGAGTTATGAGGATATGAGGTACTTCTGATTGTAGTCATGGAAACTAAGGAAGCCTAGGTATTACTCATTTAACATTGCCCATATATTGACCATGTTCCATCAAGGCAGTAGGATGGTCTTGGTCAAACATAACCGGGAATAAGTTGGTACATCGGGATTCCATTTATCGCATAACATATGCTATAAAGGGATACGGTAAAGGGATTATGGAAGGAGGACAAGTGGATCATGAGATGGATACAACATAATAGGCGTAGGGACCTATTTCATAAAGTTTGATTTTATAGTCCAAATATGGCGATATGTATGGATGGGTTTAACTGGGTCTCAATGGGTTTCCTAATTGGACACCAATCTTTGGTTGAATGAACCCTGGATTTTAATCTGTATTGGCCAGACAAGATCCCATGAAATCAATCTGAACCATTCCTACTAGGTTAGGGTAACCTAGAATAGGTTTCAAGTCAAGTGGTTGGGCAAATTGCCAGTCGGGTTGGTTAACTAGGTTCCTAAAGCCCAAAAATTTGCCTTTGTGACTTTTGGCTTTAAGCAGCACAAGAAGACTCAAGTGAGTGGCACACTCATGGTATGTGCGTAGTGAGCTTCGAGTAGATCACAACCATATATTGGGTCGAAAGGTTTGAGTCAAGGTTGAGTCTCTAATTGAAGTCAGAAAGTATAACGGTATATGGTAAGGGTTTTAGTTAGCCTTTTTGACCTGAATGTCGTGTCATAAAAATAGGGTACATGGGGACATGTTTGAGAGGGACATGATATGCCTAGATAAAGGCTGACTCGTCTAGGTCTTGCATATGGAATTTGTTGGAAGGAACCAACTGATCTCACGCTCCGAATATCTATGTCACGGTAAGGGACACCCAAAAGATCTAAATAGAAAGTGGGTGGCACTAATTTATCATCCTGGTGGGATCCTACTCCTCCAAATCAGTCGTAATCCCAGAAGTCCTAAAATTCAGAAGGGCTTATAATCTATTCACTCCAGAAACTAAGAAACAATTTTTTGATTAGTGAGGTTAGAAAAATTCCAAAGTAGTGATATGGTACCTCGACTCTCGATTATAAAAGAATATTACACGACATAATGGACAATGTTATATGGTAGATATGCATCAAGTTCAAGATCGTTGTTCGATTCCAACTAGATGGTAGACGGTTGTGTATATATAGCTTTCATGGCTGTAGGTGTAACACCCAATTTTCTAAATAAGGGTAATTTTGAAATTTTGTGTTTTTAATTATTTAATTATGATATTTAAATAATAATATAATTTTTGGTGATTTTTAATCATTTAGAACTATTTAAAAATCATGACTTGTGATTTTGATGTACAGCTAGTGAAACCGTAAAAACTGTCTGACCTAGAGCCTAACCCTGTGATTTGGAATATCTATTTATCATTTTTAGCCTAGGGGTAACTTGGTCATTTTGACTTATTAGAATAATTTGATTAATTATTAGATTGATGGTTGTTGAATTTGACTTTGACTAGTTAAGACCTTGTAGACTAGCCTAGAAGCTAACCCTAGCTATGGTGACCCTAGCCTAACTTAAGTTAACCTACTTTCAGTCCTTAAAAATTAGTTTTAAAGTAGGAAGATTAAGTTTAAGTGAAATGGTTCATGACTTATGACTTAACTCAATGAATTATGATTTACCAATTCATGACTTATGTAATTAAGCCATAGGCCCATGACTTAAGCCCAAAACCCAATCAAACCCACCCATGGCAGCCACACTTAGGGTTTCCCTTGTCTATAAGTATTTTCATAATGTGTTCTTGCGTCTTTTGTTCTTGCCTAGATTTTAAAGAAAAGGTAAATTTCCATTCTCCTAAAATCCTATTTAATTCATTACAACTCCTTTTTAACCCTTGTTTTTTGCATTAGGATCTAATTATTGTGTGTTTACTGATTCTGGAAGTTCACCTCAGTTTTAGTGCCATTTGGAGCTTGGGAGTTGCTATTTGGAATCCTTCCATTTGATGCTTTCTTTGAGTTTTGACACTCAATAGGTAAACCACTCAAACCCACTATTTTTCCTGATTTCTTTGCATTTAGGGCTAGATCTAGGAGTCCCCTAGTTGTCCCTAAAATTTGGGCACAATTCGTGTCCATTTAGTATCCGTATCGGACACGTATCAAACCCATAGGCTAGGTGTTCGATGAAATGCCCGAACCATTTCGAATTGATGATTTTGCAAATGTTTTTGAATAGGATCCTAGATCTAGGGTTTTCTTATTGATTTATTTCATTTTTTCCTGATTTTAGCTTCGTGTCGTGTCCACACGGGGACACGAACACGCTGCCGTGCACTGGGCACTGTGTCCTGCATCACGGGGTCTATATCTCCCGACATAGGACACGTGGACGTGCCATTTTTTGCGAGAGTGTTGGGGCATCGACTGACATCATCCTTCCAAAAGATGGGAGCGTATGGTGGAGTGTGCTTGAAGAAATCCTCCCCGCACTGGCCGTGCAACCTGTCGTACGCGCATAGAAAATGCCACTGACACAGGGTCGGACACGCTGCGATACGTGTCTAGGATACAGTACAGGCTATCCTAGGGGTAGCCCTACCCCTAGCGCACGTGTATGCAAGGCCACGTGTCACCATGTTGCCTGTGTCGCTCGCGGGACACGCGTGCACGATGCTGTCCCCACGTTACCTATACACTGTTAGCTAATTTTAGGGATTCTCGTTGCCCTCACATTGACACTCACTCACTGATTTTAACTGCCATTGCTTGTTTTTACTATTTTGCACATCACTTAATTAATTGATATTGCCATGTAATATCTGAGAACACAGGACACACACACACTCTTGTGGTATCACACACTCTTTTGTTCCATGTACACACACATTGCAATGACACTAATAGCTAGCTGTCACTTGACACTTACACCCTCATATGTACCCACACATACTGTTTTTCCTATTATCACACACACACACATGTACACATAGGCACATTAACACATGTGCCTTACCCTATCACTCTATGCATATATATATAAATATGTATATACATATCTATATGTAATATTAATATGTAGCCTATATATGTATAAATGTGTGCTATTTAGATAAATTAAATATATTTTAAATGTGTGAAATATGTCGGAATATACATGTGTGTGGAATGCATGTTTAGCCTATGGCCTATAGCCTATGGCTCCTAACAGGTATGTGTGTAAAACCCCTAAATTTCTACTATTTTTTTATTAATTTTGGTACTGATTTAAAATTTTGTATTGTACGTCACGAAATCGTATTTTACGTTACACGCGAAATTCGTTTTCGTAACTACTCGACGAATGCGAATATGTTCGAGCGTACATATGTTGTTAAAAACGTTTTTCCTATTTTAAAATTTCAAAATAATATACAATAATTATTTTATTAAGGTTGGAAAAAGCGTCGCAACCAGTTTCAAAAATATTATTTAATTTTATTATTATAAAAAGACGAGTTTATTTTATTGGCAATTTAGAAAACTATGTTTCATAAGAATACCATCTTCTCAAAAGGTAATTTATGTATAAATTGATTTTCAAAATTTTATTAAATTATCAAAAAGGTATTTTTGAAGTAGTTCTTACTAAATATTTAATCTGATTTTCAAATTTATTAATATTGATATTTTATTCAAAAAGATATTTAAATATTCATTATTTTCGAAATTTTTATTATTGGTATTTTGAAAAATATTTTTGGAAGTTATTGTATCCATTTAAACCTTGATTTAATTTTGGATTATTTATATAGATTAAATTTATATCTATATTTGGAATTTGATTTGTTTGAATTGATTTTAAACTAGGGGATATAATTTAAATAAGATTCGTATTTGGATTTGGATTTGAATTAGAATTAAATTATAGCTTGAGTTATCTAAGTTGGGTTTTAAACAAACCCAATCCCTATCCAACTGGGAATTCCCACCTCCTATAAAAGGAGAGGTACTCCTCCAGCAAATATTTGATCCACAACCACAGGTGCATCATGTCTGTGCCTCATCCCCTCCACTATATTTTTCCCATTACATTTACAACTCTCCCAACTCCATCCGACAAACCCGGACCTCGACACCAATTGTGCCACGCAGGACACAACCCTATAATTCGCCGCCATGTTCCAGCCATCCTCCGAGGCCTCCCGGCCGACCAGCAGACTTCCCGCCACCACAACCACCGTCTCAGCCCACCACCACCATCATCCCGACCATGGTCGATACCCCCGCCCTCAGCCACAAAACAACCACCGCCATGGCCGTTCCCGGCCGCAGCCACCACCACCAATACCCTTCTCCGACACCCCTGTCATCTTCAACAACCCCCCTTCGCGGTCGCGGGAAACCCGACCACACCCAAATCGCCACCACCAAAAATCCGAAACCCACCACCACATCCAACGAGAAGGCAGAGAACCTCACCTGGGTCCGCCGCGCTTGGATGAGCCAGTCCGCGCGAGTCCAAGACTCCCTCCGCGCGTGGAGTCGAGATCCGCCGCCTCTCCGACTTCCCGGTCCCGCTCGCAGCCGAGCCCTCCCTGCCGGGCCACCATCGCCATCGATTGGCCTCTTTCCCCGCGCGCCAGCGTCCAGATACCGTCGCCGTTCTCTGGCGACAAGACCGGCGCCGCCCCACATGCGCCGATCCGCCGCCCCACACGCGCCGATCCACAGCCTCTCCGCCGTTTCCCCGGTCGGGCGCCCACCGCAGCCTCTCCACCACCGTCTCCATCCGCTTCCGACGCCGCCGCGACCCGAACCTCCGGCGCCGCCTTCTCCCAGCCGAACCTCGGTGAGACTCGCTCCCCCACTCTCTCTATTCTCTCGATTTCTTCTGCTCCTCCCAACCTTTCCATCACTCTCTCTCTCTTTAACTGTATATTTGGGGAAAGTAAGGAGAAGTTAACACTGTTATTTGTATATTATATTATTATTATTATTATTATTATTATTATTATTATTATTATGATTATTATTAAATATTCTGATTAATATCATTAGATCATATTATTATTATTAAGATAATGATTATTATTAGTATATATCATCATCATTATTATTAGTATTATTATTCCTGTATTTTACTAGAATGGTGTAAATTTTTTTATATATTATTACTAATATTAGCTTGATGATATGTTAAATATATTATTTACAATATTATTATTACTATTATTTTCTAAGCAAAAGTTGCAAATTAGTTTTTTTAAAAACACTGAAATAGTCTTTTCGATTTGGCCAGTTATACTTGTGGTCTATATGATTTAGAAATATTTTTAACTGTTTATCTAAAAAAATATATATATATATATATTTTAAATTGTGAAGTATAGTATCTACCTTAAAAAATCATATTTTACAACTTAGAATATTTTTGACTAATAAGATGAAACTTTCAAAATTATTACATATAAATATTTTCAAGTATTTTCCTACAAATCCTTTGACTAAGGAAAAACATATTTTTAAAATAGTAGGAAAATTTTCTAAAATATCTAAATACTCTTCTCCACAAATTCCCGTTATTTGTCAACCTTACTTAAGACTGAATCATGTTTTCCTATTTTTTTGCAACCTCGAACCATTACACCCCGAACATGGCCATTGGACTATCGAAACCTGCTGGATTATTGCACCACACTCGACGTCAACCGGCGTAACACCAGGCAAGACACCTTGCCTTTACTGTTTAAATTTTCTGCTCAATATCATGCATGTTTTAGTTGTTTCTTTTTAAATTATATGTAAGTGCAAATTACTATATTTTAAGCAAATGACTTAGAGTTAAGGGACTACCGTCAAAGTTAGTGTGTCTCATTGACTTGTCACGATTAAACACGAGTTGTGTGTGTGAGTTGCGAGTCGCATATAGATACGGACTTGCGTACCGACCGTACATCGGTGCGTATAGGCCGTACGTTAGGATATAACTGTCAATAGATTATGTAGAAGACTTGGCGGTTATTAAGGATTAAACAGTGTCGTGGAGACGACGCATGTATAGTATCATTTGGGGGGAGGGGACAATTATTAGCGTAGGGGCTACATTTATTTTTTACACACTTTTGGGGCCGAGAGTGACTCATATGAGTATCACTTTCTGTCCCCGGGCGATAGTGTCTCGGATGAGCGCTACTTACTGCCTCTCTTATTACTCTGCTGATCTTACAGCCCCTGCGTAGAACGTTGTCCTCAAAGTGCATATCACCTAGAATGGGTAGGAACCTTTACTCATGCATACTTTTCTGTTGAGCTTATTTATTCAGTTTGTCGGCATGATATTATGTGTCTTGTTACGTCCCTCTGAGGACCTGGTTTTTCCCCAGGTGTGTGTTTCGTGATTTCTTGCAGGTGCTCTAGCTAAGGCCATGACTTGCGCTCTATTCCGTCGTGGTGATTACTCTTGGATTCGTCACTTTCTCTCGCTTGCTAAATTCTTTCCTTGTATATTTTTCCATGTTTAATTTAGTTGGTAGTGGACTTTGTCTCCGCCCAACTATTGTGTACATGACAAACTCAAAAGTTGCTTTATATTATTATTTCCCTTTGTGGATGAGATTTAGTGTCTTGGCTTCTACAATTACAGCTTATGTATATATATACGAGTCGTATATTTACTCGTATGTATACAGCTGGCATGATGCGTATCTAGTCTCAAGTATTTTGGGACTGGGACGTTACATGTTTTTGTGGTGGCCCATGCAGGTCTAGTTTGCCGTTTCGGTTACATAACTGTACCGAACGGGCCTGCAATATAGGAGTAGAGTTTAGAATCTCATCCACCTACTTGACATCCTTTCTTGACTTCAACTTTCGAACTCTCGCTCGACCTCCTTGATTTACATCCTGCTTGAACTCCTTCTACTGTAAATTCTCATCTTTCGTGCTTAGTAACAGATAGAAAGATGACTACACTACTATATACTTATTGGTCGACCATATGGCTAGAAGGGTTACATTGGCAATTGGAATACATTTAAGTCTCTAATCGAATTAAAAAGGTATTTTTTTAAAAAGGTGTGATTTACCTATTGGTGATTTGTAAATAGGATAACAAAGGAAGTTGTTCTTGAGATTTCTAGGTAGTGATCATCAAAGGATTGAAAGGATTTTATTTTATTTTTGATACTGCAGGAAAATAGTTGGAATCTATGCACAATTGATTTATTTTCGAATTTTGATATTTTATGATCTATTGGATTATAGCTATACGTCTTTGAGCAAATATAAAACCGATTTGATTTTTCAAGTCGTGATATTTTATGATTTATTGAGTTATAGTTATACGCCTTTGGAACAGTTATAAATTTGGTTTGAAAATGATTTTAGATTTTAAATGTAGCATTAAAAATTATTGTCGTGCAACTTACAATTAGCATGTTTCTTAAATTTCAAATTTTAAACTGGAAGCATTGATTTTAAATTTTAGTTTAAAATATTTGGAAGTTATAAAAATAATTTTTGAGGAAGAATTTTAAATTTTAAATTGTGTCATGTGATTATGATTACAATTCTATTTAGATTTTGAGTTAAAAGTTTTGATTAGGATTATCAATAAATTGGTAAAAAAAAAAAAGTTTTGATGTGAAAAAAAAAAAAAAAAATTTGAACGTTTTTAAATCATGTTGTCGGTTATGGTTGATAAGTGCATTAAAATATTGAACTTCAATTTTGAGATTGCTTTTTAATATGCTAAGAGTTTTCTAGGGTTTTTCTGGAGTTGTTTGAAAAATTTGGGTTTTAAAATTTTATTTGATTATGAAATTTTTTTTGGATTCATGAATTATGAACTCTTGCTTTAAATAGTTGGTTTTTAAACGTTAACTTTTGAAAAAGTTAGTTGTAACATAGTAAAAGCTTACTTTGTGATTATTAAAGGAAATTAAATTGTTGGCTATGATTTAGTTGAACAGCTTAGAGTAAATACAAATTTAGTAGTTTATATTTTATTGAGAAACTTTTGGAGGAAACTCCAGTTAATTTCTTAATTGTAGGCCACTAAGATAACTTTAAGGAGTTAGGAGTATTCCATACTAATTGCCATATCCCTCATGACCATGGTAGTAGTATATACACAAGTGTTGTTAATCATCTACCAAATTTACATGACTGTATCTCTATCTTGACACACTCGATTTCTCTCGAATCTCGATCTTTTATGGTAACCCTCTAACCCAGTTGCAAATCGAATGATGGTTAATTGTTCATTGACTGTATTCATTTAAGAGGCTTTTTCTCTCTCTCTAGAATTGTGATCCTAAATTAGTTTGCTAGATTTCTAATTAGTTTGTTGCATGCATTAACTTGATCGCCTTATTTTTGAGTATTATTATTCACTTCATGAACTCCCACTTTCTATTTTAGATATTTTGGTGTCCCTATCGTGACTTTGATATTTGGAGCACAATACTAGACTTTTCCTTCCAACAACTTTCGCAAGCAAGACCTACACGAGCCCACCTTCATGTAGGTATATCACGTGCCACTAGAACACGTCGCCTTGTACTTTATTTTTATGATGCGACTTACGGATCATAAAGACTGGACTCTAATCCCTACCGTGAAACCAATATACTTTTTTAAACTATAGATGAGACTCGACCTCGACTCCATTCTTTCGACCCAATATACAATTTCGTCCTACTTAATTCCTTACATGCTTCACCTTGCATTTTATCTTGATTGCTGGATCTATCACACCATTAGGTAAATTCTTTAAGTTGGGTAGAATACCTTATGAACTGGCAACCCCTTTTGACCTAGTGGCCTGTATTAGCAAGCTTATTTAGATCCTAGAATCTAGAGGACCTAACCCGTCTAGCAAACCAAGGACTTGGACAAGAAGACTATATGACGACTGTATAACTTAGAATCATTCTACCTTCTTTAAATCTTAATCTTTCGTGCCTATGTATTTACCATTTTGACCTATGATGCTAAAATAGCTTAGTTTTGCAAGCGTATTCTTTATCAAGCTTGATCATGACATATGCCTTATTGGGTCGCTCCCACTAACATATTGTCTAATCAGAACCGGTGCATGATGGTCTGATCAACCATAGTGCATTTGGTTCGCTTTTTGTATACTGCTCAACATGGATAGAGACGTAGTTAAACCTGCCCTAAAGTCTCATCCGCGACTGCCTTGACAATTCTACTTGAAATTATTCAAACGTCGTCGAACCAATACTAGTATTCAAACCATAATCTTTGAACTCGTGTTGGCCTCGTCTTTCACCTATTCTATGATTGCCCTTAATCTAGTCGACCCCTTGTCTCCTTATTTTATGTCGTTCTATGATTGTACTTTAACCCTTAATTCTTCTTTATTTCATGGTGCTAACTAGCAATCCTCATTCGGTTTCGTAACCGTGAAATATTCTTCGTAAATTTCGAGGACATTACTTACGAATTGCATGCTTGCGTTAAACGTCATTATTTGCCTCGTTCAATAACCTAATCTTATCTTCCCTATCTCCTCAACCCTACTATTCCTAAATTTCGAGGACGAAATTCTTTTAAGTTGGGTAGGATGTAAAACCCCTAAATTTCTACTATTTTTTTATTAATTTTGGTACTGATTTAAAATTTTGTATTGTACGTCACGAAATCGTATTTTACGTTACACGCGAAATTCGTTTTCGTAACTACTCGACGAATGCGAATATGTTCGAGCGTACATATGTTGTTAAAAACGTTTTTCCTATTTTAAAATTTCAAAATAATATACAATAATTATTTTATTAAGGTTGGAAAAAGCGTCGCAACCAGTTTCAAAAATATTATTTAATTTTATTATTATAAAAAGACGAGTTTATTTTATTGGCGATTTAGAAAACTATGTTTCATAAGAATACCATCTTCTCAAAAGGTAATTTATGTATAAATTGATTTTCAAAATTTTATTAAATTATCAAAAAGGTATTTTTGAAGTAGTTCTTACTAAATATTTAATCTGATTTTCAAATTTATTAATATTGATATTTTATTCAAAAAGATATTTAAATATTCATTATTTTCGAAATTTTTATTATTGGTATTTTGAAAAATATTTTTGGAAGTTATTGTATCCATTTAAACCTTGATTTAATTTTGGATTATTTATATAGATTAAATTTATATCTATATTTGGAATTTGATTTGTTTGAATTGATTTTAAACTAGGGGATATAATTTAAATAAGATTCGTATTTGGATTTGGATTTGAATTAGAATTAAATTATAGCTTGAGTTATCTAAGTTGGGTTTTAAACAAACCCAATCCCTATCCAACTGGGAATTCCCACCTCCTATAAAAGGAGAGGTACTCCTCCAGCAAATATTTGATCCACAACCACAGGTGCATCGTGTCTGTGCCTCATCCCCTCCACTATATTTTTCCCATTACATTTACAACTCTCCCAACTCCGTCCGACAAACCCGGACCTCGACACCAATTGTGCCACGCAGGACACAACCCTATAATTCGCCGCCATGTTCCAGCCATCCTCCGAGGCCTCCCGGCCGACCAGCAGACTTCCCGCCACCACAACCACCGTCTCAGCCCACCACCACCATCATCCCGACCATGGTCGATACCCCCGCCCTCAGCCACAAAACAACCACCGCCATGGCCGTTCCCGGCCGCAGCCACCACCACCAATACCCTTCTCCGACACCCCTGTCATCTTCAACAACCCCCCTTCGCGGTCGCGGGAAACCCGACCACACCCAAATCGCCACCACCAAAAATCCGAAACCCACCACCACATCCAACGAGAAGGCAGAGAACCTCACCTGGGTCCGCCGCGCTTGGATGAGCCAGTCCGCGCGAGTCCAAGACTCCCTCCGCGCGTGGAGTCGAGATCCGCCGCCTCTCCGACTTCCCGGTCCCGCTCGCAGCCGAGCCCTCCCTGCCGGGCCACCATCGCCATCGATTGGCCTCTTTCCCCGTGCGCCAGCGTCCAGATACCGTCGCCGTTCTCTGGCGACAAGACCGGCGCCGCCCCACATGCGCCGATCTGCCGCCCCACACGCGCCGATCCACAGCCTCTCCGCCGTTTCCCCGGTCGGGCGCCCACCGCAGCCTCTCCGCCACCGTCTCCATCCGCTTCCGACGCCGCCGCGACCCGAACCTCCGGCGCCGCCTTCTCCCAGCCGAACCTCGGTGAGACTCGCTCCCCCACTCTCTCTATTCTCTCGATTTCTTCTGCTCCTCCCAACCTTTCCATCACTCTCTCTCTCTTTAACTGTATATTTGGGGAAAGTAAGGAGAAGTTAACACTGTTATTTGTATATTATATTATTATTATTATTATTATTATTATTATTATTATTATTATTATTATTATTATTATTATTATTAAATATTCTGATTAATATCATTAGATCATATTATTATTATTAAGATAATGATTATTATTAGTATATATCATCATCATTATTATTAGTATTATTATTCCTGTATTTTACTAGAATGGTGTAAATTTTTTTATATATTATTACTAATATTAGCTTGATGATATGTTAAATATATTATTTACAATATTATTATTACTATTATTTTCTAAGCAAAAGTTGCAAATTAGTTTTTTTAAAAACACTGAAATAGTCTTTTCGATTTGGCCAGTTATACTTGTGGTCTATATGATTTAGAAATATTTTTAACTGTTTATCTAAAAAAATATATATATATATATATTTTTAATTGTGAAGTATAGTATCTACCTTAAAAAATCATATTTTACAACTTAGAATATTTTTGACTAATAAGATGAAACTTTCAAAATTATTACATATAAATATTTTCAAGTATTTTCCTACAAATCCTTTGACTAAGGAAAAATATATTTTTAAAATAGTAGGAAAATTTTCTAAAATATCTAAATACTCTTCTCCACAAATTCCCGTTATTTGTCAACCTTACTTAAGACTGAATCATGTTTTCCTATTTTTTTGCAACCTCGAACCATTACACCCCGAACATGGCCATTGGACTATCGAAACCTGCTGGATTATTGCACCACACTCGACGTCAACCGGCGTAACACCAGGCAAGACACCTTGCCTTTACTGTTTAAATTTCCTGCTTAATATTATGCATGTTTTAGTTGTTTCTTTTTAAATTATATGTAAGTGCAAATTACTATATTTTAAGCAAATGACTTAGAGTTAAGGGACTACCGTCAAAGTTAGTGTGTCTCATTGACTTGTCACGATTAAACACGAGTTGTGTGTGTGAGTTACGAGTCGCATATAGATACGGACTTGCGTACCGACCGTACATCGGTGCGTATAGGCCGTGCGTTAGGATATAACTGTCAATAGATTATGTAGAAGACTTGGCGGTTATTAAGGATTAAACAGTGTCGTGGAGACGACGCATGTATAGTATCATTTGGGGGGAGGGGACAATTATTAGCGTAGGGGCTACATTTATTTTTTACACACTTTTGGGGCCGGGAGTGACTCATATGAGTATCACTTTCTGTCCCCGGGCGATAGTGTCTCGGATGAGCGCTACTTACTGCCTCTCTTATTACTCTGCTGATCTTACAGCCCCTGCGTAGAACGTTGTCCTCAAAGTGCATATCACCTAGAATGGGTAGGAACCTTTACTCATGCATACTTTTCTGTTGAGCTTATTTATTCAGTTTGTCGGCATGATATTATGTGTCTTGTTACGTCCCTCTGAGGACCTGGTTTTTCCCCAGGTGTGTGTTTCGTGATTTCTTGCAGGTGCTCTAGCTAAGGCCATGACTTGCGCTCTATTCCGTCGTGGTGATTACTCTTGGATTCGTCACTTTCTCTCGCTTGCTAAATTCTTTCCTTGTATATTTTTCCATGTTTAATTTAGTTGGTAGTGGACTTTGTCTCCGCCCAACTATTGTGTACATGACAAACTCAAAAGTTGCTTTATATTATTATTTCCCTTTGTGGATGAGATTTAGTGTCTTGGCTTCTACAATTACAGCTTATGTATATATATACGAGTCGTATATTTACTCGTATGTATACAGCTGGCATGATGCGTATCTAGTCTCAAGTATTTTGGGACTGGGACGTTACATGTTTTTGTGGTGGCCCATGCAGGTCTAGTTTGCCGTTTCGGTTACATAACTGTACCGAACGGGCCTGCAATATAGGAGTAGAGTTTAGAATCTCATCCACCTACTTGACATCCTTTCTTGACTTCAACTTTCGAACTCTCGCTCGACCTCCTTGATTTACATCCTGCTTGAACTCCTTCTACTGTAAATTCTCATCTTTCGTGCTTAGTAACAGATAGAAAGATGACTACACTACTATATACTTATTGGTCGACCATATGGCTAGAAGGGTTACATTGGCAATTGGAATACATTTAAGTCTCTAATCGAATTAAAAAGGTATTTTTTTAAAAAGGTGTGATTTACCTATTGGTGATTTGTAAATAGGATAACAAAGGAAGTTGTTCTTGAGATTTCTAGGTAGTGATCATCAAAGGATTGAAAGGATTTTATTTTATTTTTGATACTGCAGGAAAATAGTTGGAATCTATGCACAATTGATTTATTTTCGAATTTTGATATTTTATGATCTATTGGATTATAGCTATACGTCTTTGAGCAAATATAAAACCGATTTGATTTTTCAAGTCGTGATATTTTATGATTTATTGAGTTATAGTTATACGCCTTTGGAACAGTTATAAATTTGGTTTGAAAATGATTTTAGATTTTAAATGTAGCATTAAAAATTATTGTCGTGCAACTTACAATTAGCATGTTTCTTAAATTTCAAATTTTAAACTGGAAGCATTGATTTTAAATTTTAGTTTAAAATATTTGGAAGTTATAAAAATAATTTTTGAGGAAGAATTTTAAATTTTAAATTGTGTCATGTGATTATGATTACAATTCTATTTAGATTTTGAGTTAAAAGTTTTGATTAGGATTATCAATAAATTGGTAAAAAAAAAAAAAGTTTTGATGTGAAAAAAAAAAAAAAAATTTGAACGTTTTTAAATCATGTTGTCGGTTATGGTTGATAAGTGCATTAAAATATTGAACTTCAATTTTGAGATTGCTTTTTAATATGCTAAGAGTTTTCTAGGGTTTTTCTGGAGTTGTTTGAAAAATTTGGGTTTTAAAATTTTATTTGATTATGAAATTTTTTTTGGATTCATGAATTATGAACTCTTGCTTTAAATAGTTGGTTTTTAAACGTTAACTTTTGAAAAAGTTAGTTGTAACATAGTAAAAGCTTACTTTGTGATTATTAAAGGAAATTAAATTGTTGGCTATGATTTAGTTGAACAGCTTAGAGTAAATACAAATTTAGTAGTTTATATTTTATTGAGAAACTTTTGGAGGAAACTCCAGTTAATTTCTTAATTGTAGGCCACTAAGATAACTTTAAGGAGTTAGGAGTATTCCATACTAATTGCCATATCCCTCATGACCATGGTAGTAGTATATACACAAGTGTTGTTAATCATCTACCAAATTTACATGACTGTATCTCTATCTTGACACACTCGATTTCTCTCGAATCTCGATCTTTTATGGTAACCCTCTAACCCAGTTGCAAATCGAATGATGGTTAATTGTTCATTGACTGTATTCATTTAAGAGGCTTTTTCTCTCTCTCTAGAATTGTGATCCTAAATTAGTTTGCTAGATTTCTAATTAGTTTGTTGCATGCATTAACTTGATCGCCTTATTTTTGAGTATTATTATTCACTTCATGAACTCCCACTTTCTATTTTAGATATTTTGGTGTCCCTATCGTGACTTTGATATTTGGAGCACAACACTAGACTTTTCCTTCCAACAACTTTCGCAAGCAAGACCTACACGAGCCCACCTTCATGTAGGTATATCACGTGCCACTAGAACACGTCGCCTTGTACTTTATTTTTATGATGCGACTTACGGATCATAAAGACTGGACTCTAATCCCTACCGTAAAACCAATATACTTTTTTAAACTATAGATGAGACTCGACCTCGACTCCATTCTTTCGACCCAATATACAATTTCGTCCTACTTAATTCCTTACATGCTTCACCTTGCATTTTATCTTGATTGCTGGATCTATCACACCATTAGGTAAATTCTTTAAGTTGGGTAGAATACCTTATGAACTAGCAACCCCTTTTGACCTAGTGGCCTGTATTAGCAAGCTTATTTAGATCCTAGAATCTAGAGGACCTAACCCGTCTAGCAAACCAAGGACTTGGACAAGAAGACTATATGACGACTGTATAACTTAGAATCATTCTACCTTCTTTAAATCTTAATCTTTCGTGCCTATGTATTTACCATTTTGACCTATGATGCTAAAATAGCTTAGTTTTGCAAGCGTATTCTTTATCAAGCTTGATCATGACATATGCCTTATTGGGTCGCTCCCACTAACATATTGTCTAATCAGAACCGGTGCATGATGGTCTGATCAACCATAGTGCATTTGGTTCGCTTTTTGTATACTGCTCAACATGGATAGAGACGTAGTTAAACCTGCCCTAAAGTCTCATCCGCGACTGCCTTGACAATTCTACTTGAAATTATTCAAACGTCGTCGAACCAATACTAGTATTCAAACCATAATCTTTGAACTCGTGTTGGCCTCGTCTTTCACCTATTCTATGATTGCCCTTAATCTAGTCGACCCCTTGTCTCCTTATTTTATGTCGTTCTATGATTGTACTTTAACCCTTAATTCTTCTTTATTTCATGGTGCTAACTAGCAATCCTCATTCGGTTTCGTAACCGTGAAATATTCTTCGTAAATTTCGAGGACATTACTTACGAATAAATAGTCATGTGAACAATTCCAAAGTAGTATATTCATGTGTGCCACTTTAGTATATTTATGTGCAAATCCAGCCATTCATATGTCGACTTGTACTCTAAATCACTAGTCACTGGTAGCTCTCTACTTATAGTAGATATTTCAATTTCAATTCTCTTTCTATTTATATCATGTACTTTATTTCTGTTTTATGTATCGTACTCTCTTGCATGTTTATATTTTCTAACCTGTTATGATCTGCGTGAGATGTATTGTGCTCACTCCTGTCCTGACTGAACCTGTTGAAAATTTTACAGAGGACGAGGATGGCTCTGGTGTCTACCTATTATGGTGCATCTATAGACAACACTTGTGACTTGGACCCACCTATAGTAGATGATCTACCACCAGTGGTTTAGACTGCTAGCTTAGTCTCTTACCTTATTTTTCTCATTGATACATTATTGTATATACTGGGAGTTTGTTTTATCTGATGTTTATGGAGATGTTATCTTAGACACTTAGACTTCTCTGGTTGTATCTCTGTGGATCTTATTTCATTTTCATATCTATCTATCAATCTTTTTATCTTATTATTATGCCTTAGATGTGATTGAGACTGTATTATGCTATGTCACCTCCATTCGGAGTGTATATACTGTACAGGTACCTTTATATTGTTAGATGATTGACCTAGGACAGCGTTCTACCGTCGACACTGCAGCGTAGGCTGGACGTAACCACTTCTCGTGCCCTTACTCTAGGGTGTGGGTCGTGACACATTTTTAGTGGTAGCCCATGCAGGTCGAGTTTATGTAGTGGTATTCGAACTAGAGTATCACTACAGCCTGTAGTAGGATTTGGATATTTTTGAGGGTACTCAATCACACTAGGAAAAACTCTTAATCAGATTCCTTTTATCTAAAAAATTACTGCTTATTGTCTTTCCTTGAATATAAACTGTCCTCCTTTGATTTTTTGCTTCATTCTCAGTAATTGTTTCTTGTTTTGATCTGTCTTCATGATGGTTATGGAGACACGATCTCATCGCTTCGGTCCGGGGGATACTATCGAGAGGCTGGCCACCTTTCGTCCTGTCACCCCTAATTTCCTGAATAAGGCTAATATGGTCATTGCATTATTTTATTATTTTTAATATTATTTAAATATTATTTTTAGTGTTTTATATTATTATTGAAATAAGTATTTTTCTGATAGTATTTTTATTTATAAAAGTTTAATATATTTAATATATATATAAAATAAATATTTAGTATTTGTTTATGAATAAATTCTGATTTTTATTATATATATATTTAGGTAATATTCCATTTATGGGATATATATATAAATATATTTATTTATATTAATGGATTATTTTATATAATAAATATATGCATATATGTGTAAATATATAATGTATGTATGTATGTACGTATGTATGTATGTATGTATGTATGTATGTATGTATGTATGTATGTATGTGTTTGTGTATATATAATATATATATATATATATATATATATATATATATATATATATATATATATATATATATATATATATATATATATATATATATATATATAATAGCTTAAGGTTAAAGGTTTAATGAATAAAGAAAAAAAAAACAAGGACTATTATACAAAAAAGTAACAAATACTAACAAGCCCTCCATAAAGCAAAGCAGCAGCTGCCGCTGCTTACGAAGTCCGAGCTTTCAACCCGCGGCCCCCTTTCCGTTTACTAAACCGAAAGGGAATAGTATATATGTATATATGTATATATATATATATATATATATATATATATATATATATATATAATATATATATATATATATAGAGGAAAATTTTGAGAAAAACTAAACCCTTGCCGTCACCTGCAACCCAACGTGCACCCCGACGTCGTCGGCGACCAGCCCGTTGCCGTCCATCGCCGGGAAACGTGCAACAAGCATCCCACCCTCGCGCGGAAACTGTCAGCGAAGGGCCAACTTCTGAAATAGATTTCTCCTTCCTCGCTCCGCCGTTTTGCGAACCACTTGGTCAGGTATGATCCCAACATATATACCTTTAATTTTCTTCAAATAGTTCGTGCCGATTCGCACCATATGCGACGAAAAATGAGTTCCAAAATCGAGAAAAAACTCAATTTTCTAGGTTTAGAAACTGTCCCGAAACCCCAACTTTGTAGCCGATTTGTGGCCAGCGTGTTACGATTTTTCAAAATCAGTCTAAAGAGACTTGTAGACAACCTATAGTGCTTTAAAACCTTTCTTGTAGAACTAAATTTCATGCATTGTACAGAAAGTTATTGATTTGTAAAGTTGGAGAAAAAACTGATTTTCAAAAGTGGATTTTTAGAAACATTGTCCCGATACACCGTCCGTTCCATCAATCCGGGCGACGTGGTCACGAACCGAAAGCATCGAAAGGTGCGTATCGACTTCGTGGTCGTGTGGGCTTTGACGAAATTCAAATTGGTCGCGTGTGCGCGATGAATTTGATGCGTATCCGTCAAAAAATTCACCGTATCGGCCTTTTGCATATTTGTCAATTACTTTGTGCACATTTATCAAATCGCGACAAAACTAGCGCCATTGGACTTGAAATATTTTTCTGGTCCTGTATACCAAGTTTGGTCCGATTCTGAAACCGTTGATCGGGATGCCATTTTGGCGGGCCCACAAACCCACTCAAAGAGTGAATTTGTGCACGGCCCACCGGAATCAATTTTTGGACATACGGTTGGGTTCGTCGCATCAAATTGGACCTGTAGACATATAATTTGATGACTTTAGAGACCGTAGGTTCTGGCACGTTTTTCGGTGCAAAGTGGGTCCAACGGCGGACACTATTTTGACCCAAAATTACCGTTTTGCTTCCGTGTCCAGAATTGGACTTATGGATAGGCATTTCTAGCTAATTTGACCATTCGGAGAACGTTGGTAATGTCTGTTTCAGCATTAGGAGACAGTTGTGCGAGTTGACCGTTCGTGGCTCTTTGAGTGGGTGGTAGTTTCGATTTTCTCAGCTCAGGACGACAAGCGAGTACATTCTCTGATAGTTTTCATTGTCTTGATATCTACTATATCCGATTCAGTTGTAGTGTTATACTTGATTCTCGACACGAGGATACATGGACTAGTATACGTGAATCTCGTCATGATCCTTATACTACTTGTGCATAGCTTTCCATTTTGGCCGGCCTGATCCCTACATTATTATACTACCTGTGCATAGCCGGTCAAATGGAACAGCCTGATCTTGACCCAAGCCGATCACATAACGCTCTAATATCTCATGGCACTTATTTTTATGTTTACATCATACCACAGATTACTTTCCATTTATTTATACTCCAGTTTTATCTTATATCTTACACATAACCTGATATCCAGTCTCTTGTACTGTTTACTTTCAGTCTTGATACGCTATCTTGTATTTCATTATGATTATCTCTTATAGTATTTGTTAATTCACGTGGAACTGCTGCTGGCATTTGTACTTGCTCATATCCACACAGGATAAACCCCGTTGTTTTTCAGAGGATTTAGATGCAGATTGCCCGACCTACTACGAGTTTAGCATAGATGGAGCCTACGAACAAGACCAGTCTGTGGACCCGGTGCTCGTAGAGGACGCACCGCCAGTAGTGACCTAGTTCACCTAGATTTTGTCTTGATTACATATCAGTTTGATACTTTGAGACTTGTAGTATTTATTTTGGGATATTATTTTATGTCTTGGTCTCTGAACTTGTGATTGTGGCTCAGCACTATTTCAGACTATTTATCTCATCTTCATCTTTATCTTTATCATCGTATTTATCTTCCTTAGAATTATGTGATTGAGTTGTGGTTATATTCCTCCGTGCGGAGATGACAGGTTATATTATTGTGTCTTAGATTCTATATATTCTAGATGACCTTTACAGCGTTCTACTGCCGATACTGCGACGTAGGCTGGACGTACCCACGTGCTCGTGTCCCTAATCAGGGTGCGGGTCGTGACATATTTTTATGGTGGCCCATGCATTTCAGAGTCGCAACTAGTGCGATTTCGTAATGGTGCTCGACTTAGAGTGCTAATTACGAGCCTGCTCTTAGGATATAGGTTTTAGGTTATTATAGGAGTTACTCAATCACATAGTAGGAAAATTCCAACCTTTTGATTACCATGACAAACTCTTCTTGCATTTCGAAATAAATTATCCTTCCTTGACGATATATTATCATGTGACATATTGATCTCTCTGCTTAGGACTTTTGAGAGATTCCTGGGATGACCCTTGAGAATCTTGGTTAAACGTCAATTTGAAATCCTTTTCTCTTGTTTCAGTTCACCCTTGCTCCTTGTTATTAAATTTGATTTTGATGGATTATCATTGATTTTTATTGTCATATCGAGATGAATTTTATGGCCCGAGTTATGGTATCTTTTGATAACATATGTTGAAGGAATAACATGGAAGGTAAAACGTCTACTTTGTTATGGAACCTGGAATTTATTACAGCTATATTAGACAGGCGTGGCGGAAACGTAGGGACCCAACTTCGGATGGACATATCTTGGTTATGAGATTTGGGATTTATCGCAGCCATACTAGTCGGCGTGGCAAGGATCCCAGACGACATGATTATAGAGGTGCATACCTAGTTATGGAATCTACTGTTTATTGCAGCCTTGCTTACTGGCGTGGCGAGGACTCTGAGTATCACGATTTTGGACAGACGCGTATGATTATCAGATTGTGTCTTGATAAGGGTCGTAACATATCATCTCTATCATTTCACTTCTCTTATATATTCTGTTCCATCCTCAATTAGGAGTAAGTATACTTTCGGTTCTTTAGTCCAGATCCTTGTAGATTCTCATTTGATTATAGGTTCTTCGTAGTGTGATGTCTTGATGATTTGTAATTGGTCTGTGTCCTTGAGTAATTGTGTTAATAGTTTAGAGTATAGTTAGAAAGTATTGTATATGATTGTTGATAATAAAATATAGATGAGAACCCTAGAGTGATTAATAAGTGTTAAGGTAGGAGTTGCACCAGGTATAAGAATAGGAGGAGTACCCTAGTAGCTAGAGAAGAAGTAATTCAAGTGTTATAGAAGTTTAGGCACCAACAGTTTAGTGTCTAGTTGGAGGAGAGACATGAACAACCTAGTATATGGGTACCATCCAAGTATCATATAGATGAGTTAGTGCCTTGTGTAGACAACGTCAAGACTTGGGTAGACACCCTAGAGAGAGTATCCTAGATAGACGAATGTTCTTCCGTGACTTTGATTTCTGGAGCGTCAGAGATGTCAATCTCTGGAAACCTCCTTCATGATCTTGTAGTAGACAGGATTATCTTCATTTTGATATATCGCGTCCCACTCAAACTCATTTTCTTGTACTATCTTTGTATCGCACAACTTTGAGATCAAGTTAGTCCATTGACCATTCCCACTTTTATTTATGATTATCATATGCACATTGTCATGACTTTTAATTTAGGAGCACAATACCAGTTGTTTTCTCAAAACCAACTTCATATTGATGATCTAGACAAGACACCCTATGCCCATAACCTTCATGTCCCACTCAGGCACACCATCTTGTGCTTTATTTTATCACACAACTTTTCTGACACAAGACCCAATCTTGATTCACCCCATGAAGTCACTTTTATTTCTGACTCTTTTATTTCTGACTCGAATTGGGGACACCATTCGACCCAAACTTGTTGACCCAAAATATGGACACGACCCACATTAAGACTACTACCCATATGACACTTGTGTCACATTCAACTGAGCCCTACATGCTACTTATTTACCCGCATTCATTTGAGGAAGACAATAGAAGGTAGTATCCCATAAGTGTAGTATAGTACCCTAGATAGAGTGTGCCAGTAAGTTGAGATCTTTACGGATCACAAGAGCTTAAAGTACGTGTTCACCCAGAAGGAATTGAACATGAGGCAGAGGCGCTGGCTTGAACTGATGAAGGACTTCGATACCTCTTTGCAGTACCATCCAGGGAAGGCCAACATAGTTGCAGATGCCTTAAGCAGGTATCCAGTCGCTATGTATTTGACGGCAGATCGTCATCTATTGGCCGATCTGGATAGTGTGGGTATCGAGGTTATCGTCCCGGGGATGGTGGTTCAGATATGTGGTTTACAGATTTAGTCTGCGTTGATGGACAGAGTCAGATCAGCACAGTTTGATGACGTGACCTTGAGGAGCATCAGGGAGCAGGTGCAAGCCGGATTACTAGACAATTTTTCTATAGCCAAAGATGGGTCGCTGAGGCACGGTTATAGATTGTGCATTCCGAGTGGAGAGCTTCAGGAGGAGATTCTGCAGGAAGTGCATCGTTTTCAGTACTCTATGCATCCTGGAGCCAACAAGATGTACAAAGACCTGAGGGAGCAAGTGTGGTGGTATGGCATGAAGCGAGAGGTAGCTCAGTTTGTATCTCGATGCTTAGTGTGCCAGCAAGTAAAAGCCGAGAGACAGAGGCCAGGTGGTCTGCTTCAGCCACTACCCATTCTTGAGTGGAAGTGGGAGCACATCACTATGGACTTTGTATTGGACTTCCACGATCTCCAAAAGGAAAAGACGCGATTTGGGTTATCGTTGATAGATTGATCAAATCGGTCCACTTTTTACCTTTCAAGATAGGACTATCCACGGAGAAGCTGGCAGAGATGTATGTGCGCAGATAGTCAGATTGCATGAAATTTTGCTGAGCATAGTCTCGGATAGGGATAGTCGTTTCACTTTCCACTTTTGGAGGAGTTTGCATACTAGCTTGGGCACCCAGCTCAAGTTCAGTACCGTGTATCACCCTCAGACGGACGGAAAGTCAGAGAGTACCATCTAGACACTCGACGATATGCTTCACATTTGTGTATTAGATTTCGGGGGATCTTGGGAGGACCATCTTCACCTGGTAGAGTTTGCTTACAACAACAGCTATCAGGCCAGTATAGAGATGTCGCCATTTGAGGCTCTATACGGACGAAGATGTCGCACTCCTTTGTCATGGGACGATGTCGGTGAGAGAGTTTTGCCTGGCCCGGAGATGGTGGTGGTTGCAGCAGAGAAGGTTAAGTTGATCATGGATAGACTTCGGGTGGATCAGGATAGACAGCGGCATCGGGTCGATAGCCACCGGAGACCGTTAGAGTTCGAGGTTAGTATCAATTTTTTTTATTTGTGCTTGTCGGTGATTGTTTGCTTTAGGATCTTGTATTGAGTCTTGTCTTGTGTCTAGGTTGGCGATATGGTGTTCCTGAGGATTTCTCCGACACCGGACACGATTCATTTTGGCAGAGGCAGGAAGCTTAGTCCACGCTTCATCGGACCTTTCACTATTCTTGGAAGGGTCGGTGCAGTGGCCTATCGACTAGACTTGCCGCCTACGCTCGAGTGAGTCCATAATGTGTTCTATGTGTCGCAGTTGCGACGGTACGTGGCAGACCCTAGTCACGTATTGGATCACTCCGAGTTAGAGGTGGGGCCTACTCTCCGCTATCCAGAGTAGCCTGTGGAGATTCTGGATCGCCGTGAGAAGGTTCTCCGGAACCAAGTTATTCCTTTGGTTCGTGTCGCATGGAGGCATCACTCTCCAGGAGAGTCTAACTGGGAGAGGGAGGACGAGATACGGGAGCGTTATCCTTATCTCTTCGAGCCTTGAGGTATTTTTTTTTCTTGCTACTGTTATTGTGCTAGTTTGCAACAATTTTGAGGACAAAATTTCTTTTTTAGGAGGTTAGATTTGTCACCCCCAATTTCCTGAATAGGGCTAATATGGTCATTTGCATTATTTTATTATTTTTAATATTATTTTTAGTATTTTTATATTATTATTGAAATAAGTATTTTTCTGATAGTATTTTTATTTATAAAAGATTTAATATATTTAATATATATATAAAATAAATATTTAGTATTTGTTTATGAATAAATTCTGATTTTTATTATATATATATTTAGATAATATTCCATTTATGGGATATATTTATAAATATATTTATTTATATTAATGGATTATTTTATATAAATAAATATATACATATATATGTAAATATATAATGTATGTACGTATGTATGTATGTATGTATGTATGTATGTATGTATGTATGTATGTATGTATTTTTTATATATATATATATAATTTTATATATATATATATATATATATATATATATATATATATATATGTATATATAAAATATATATATGTATATATATATATATATATATATATATACAGTGACCAGCTCACTCGATATCGAGTCAAGTTAGGTTTTTCAGTTGCTTTTTCGAATGCCAGGGGTAACATATGGGTGATGGCAAGAGCAAACTGTGATATTACTATGGTGGAGTCCTTTGATCAGGCAGTATCTGTTCGTCTGGTAGACCCATGCTACCGGTGGAGACGCTGATTTCGATTGTGCACGGGGACAATAAGAAGGAACGACGTAGGCTTTTATGGGATAGGCTCCTGCAGCTGCAACATTATCATAATATTCCATGGATAGTTGCTGGGGATTTCAATGCTGTGTTAAATTCAGAAGAAAAACTTGGGGGTAGGAGAGCAGATGTAGTGTCAATACAGGAGTTTGCAAATTTTCAGATGGCGGCAGGTTTGATTGACTTGCCTTATACAGGGAGCTCCTTTACATGGGTTAAGTCAGAGAAAGCTGATCGGCGTGCGTCTCGATTAGATCGTGCGTTCTTGGACTCTCGTTGGCAACAGTTAGCCCCCTGCTCGATTCAGGAACATCTTAATAGAACTGAATCGGATCATGCCCCAATCCTCCTTCGTTTATTAAATCAACGACAAGGAGGTTTTAAGCCATTCCGATTTTTGGATTTCTGGACAAAACACCCAGATTTCCAACAGCTCATTTCTGAAGCTTGGAACTCAGTGGATCATCGACATGGCCTTACCAAGTTGGCGCTTTGATTGGCTGCGTGTAGGAAGGTTCTTTTGAAATGGAGTCGGGCTACTTATGGGGATCTTTTTCAAGATGTTAAGGATGCGGAGGACAAAGTGTTAGCAGCAGAGCTAGCAGTTGAGGCAGATGGCTCGGAGACGAACTCAATTGCGCTCGGCCAAGCCATTGCATTACTAAAACAGAGAGTGAAGACTGAGGAGGACTACTGGCGTCAAAAATCAAGATTGAAATGGGATTTAGAGGGAGATAAAAATTCGGCGTATTTTCACGAGTGTGTGAATTATAAGAAAAAGGCTCTCCGGATACACAGTATAAATACACCGAATGATACCTTGCTGGTGGAGAATGAACACATCAAAGCATATGCGGTAGAGCATTTTTCAGCACTATATCAGAGGGGAGAAATCAGTGAGGACAATGACTTTCTTTCGGTGATCCCCTATTTGGTGGAGGAAGAAGATAATGATCTTCTTATTGCATTGCCAACTAAGGAGGAGCTATTTGCAACGATCAAATCGTTGGACATAAATAGTGCATCAGGCCCAGATGGGTTTACTCTAAAGTTTTTTATCAGTTGCTGGGGAATAGTTGGAGAGGATGTTACAGAGGCTGTAGGTATGTTCTTCGAGGGGTTATCGCTGCCAAGGGAAATTACTAACACCTCATTAGTATTGATCCCTAAGATAAAATAGCCTAAGTACTTCACAGATTATAGACCGATCAGCTTGTGCTCGGTTCTGAACAAGATAATTTCGAAGACCTTAGCTATAAGGTTAGCTTCTATTCTGCCGAGACTTATTTCTCCTGAACAAAGTGGGTTTGTTCATGGTCGAAAAATAGTGGACAATATTGTACTGGCTCAGGAGATAGCTGCTAAGATGAACAAGAAGCATTGGGGAGGTAATGTGGCAATCAAATTAGATATGATGAAGGCTTATGATCGTGTAGACTGGAGATTCCTATTGAAAGTTCTGCACAAGTTTGGTTTTCATAATAAGTGGGTTGATATGATGCTTAGAATCCAAAATAACGTATGGTTTGCTCCACTCATTAATGGGGAATCGACGGGATATTTTCAGGCATTTAGGGGGGTCCGTCAAGGAGACCCATTGTCACCTGCTCTGTTTATCCTCGCGGCGGAGGCTCTGTCCCGTAGATTGAAGTTACTGCTGGCTTCAGAAGGGTTTACCCCTTTCATTTCTCCAAGGGGATGTTTCCCTATCACGCATTTAGCGTACGCTGATGATGTATTGTTATTCTCAGCAGGGGATCTGCGTTCACTGGCCTTGATTCAGGATACATTGTGCAAGTATAAGGAAGTTTCAGGTCAAAGAATCAATGCTGCAAAGATGACGTTATACGTCTCGACGAAGACGTCACCTGAAAGGGTTGCCGAATTGGAGGAGCGCACAGGGTTTACAATTAGCTCGCCACCTTTTACATATTTGGGGTGTCCACTGGCAACTGGACATCAAAATTCAGGTATGTATAAAGATCTTATTAATAAAATTCGATCTAGAGTTGATGGCTGGCACAACAAGCTTTTGTCTCCGGGTGGGAAGTTGGTTTTACTCAAATCAGTTCTTACTTCGATTCCGGTCTATACTCTTGCTGCTTGTAACCCTCCAAGTGCAGTCCTGAAGCGAATTGAAGCAATTTTTAGCAACTTCTTTTGGGGCTCGATCCAAGGAGCTCCAAAACGTAGATGGTTGGGATGGGCGAGTATTGCCAGAACTAAAACAGAGGGCGGTCTTGGTGTTAAAAGGCTAGAGGACATTATGAAGGCATTTTCAATAAAATTATGGTGGAAATTTAGATCTCAAGACAGTCTATGGGTGCAATTTTTCATGTCCAAGTATTGTTCTCAGATGCATCCGAGTACAGTCAGGAACACTTCTAACTCTTCTCATGTATGGAAAAGGTTACTGGAAGGCAGGGGTTACGCTGACCAATATATATTGCATGACGACCTGGGGATACATTGGCGTCGATAAACGGGAAGATTCACTCTAGCTTCGGCGTGGGATATCTCACGTAAACAATGGCCTCTTGCACCTGCTTTCATTCACATATGGGGGACTTGTATCCCGTACAAATGGTCGATATTGCTATGGCGGGTTTTACATAACAAACTTCCTACATATGATCAAATTATGAAGCTGGGTTTTAGTATGGCTTCCCAGTGCCACTGTTGCATGCATAGCTCGGTTGAAACAGTTGAACATATACTTAACTCAGGGGAAATGGCTAGGGAAGTTTGGGTTACTTTGCAAAGAGTTTATAACATCTCTTGTCCAGGTCGGTCTCTTGAGCATAGACTGCAACGATGGTGGCGTGGGGGTCGGCTCCATCACAAGCAAATTTTGTGGGTGGTGTAGTTTGGGTACTATGGAAAAATCAAAATAAGTGGAGATATGAAGGGTACAAATTTTCAACAGACATGTTAGTGAAGGAGATACAAAGGCAGATAGGCAAAGCTACAGTGAAATGCAGACACTAGAGAAGCTGGTTGTATTTTTATTTTGGGTACCCTTGTAACCTGAGTTGGAACTCCTTAAATTCAATAAAATTCTAGTATTCTCTTAATATATATATATATATATATATATATATATATAAAAACTAAACCCTAGCCGTCACCTCCAACCCAACGTGTACCCCGACGTCGTCAGCGACCAGCCCGTTGCCGTCCATCGCCGGGAAACGTGCAACAAGCATCCCACCCTCGCGCAGAAACTGTCAGCGAAGGGCGAACTTCGGAAATAGATTTCTCCTTCCTCGCTCCGCCGTTTTGCGAACCACTTGGTCAGGTATGATCCCAACATATATACCTTTAATTTCCTTCAAATAGTTCGTGCCGATTCGCACCATATACGACAAAAAATGAGTTCCAAAATCGAGAAAAAACTCAATTTTCTTGGTTTAGAAACTATCCCGAAACTCCAACTTTGTGGCCGATTTGCGACCAGCGTGTTGCGATTTTTCAAAATTAGTCTGAAGAGACATGTAGACAACCTATAGGGCTTTAAAACCTTTCTTGTAGAACTAAATTTCATGCACTGTACAGAAAGTTATTGATTTGTGAAGTTGGAGAAAAAACTGATTTTCAAAAGTGGATTTTTAGAAAAATTGTCCCGATACGCCGTCCGTCCCATCAATCCGAGCGACGTGGTCATGAACCGAAAGCATCGAAAGGTGCGTATCGACTTCGAGGTCGTGTGGGCTTTGACGGAATTCAAATTGGTCGCGTGTGCGCGACGAATTTGATGCGTATCCGTCAAAAAATTCAACGTATCGGCCTTTTGCATATTTGTCAATTACTTTGTGCACACTTATCAAATCGCGACGAAACTTGCGCCATTGGACTCAAAATATTTTTTTCGTCCTGTATGCCAAGTTTGGTCCGATTCTAAAACCGTTGATCGGGACGCTATTTTGGCGGGCCCACAAACCCACTCAACGAGTAAATTTGTGCACGGCCCACCGAAATCAAATTTTGGATATACGGTTGGGTTCGCCTCATCAAATTGGACCTGTAGACATATAGTTTAATGGCTTTAGAGACCGTAGGTTCTGGCACATTTTTTGGTGTAAAGTGGGTCCAACGGCGGACACCATTTTGACCCAAAATTACCGTTTTGCCCCTGTGTCCAGAATTGGACTTATGGGTAGGCGTTTCTAGCTAATTTGACCATTCTGAGAACGTTGGTAATGTCTGTTTCAGTATTAGGAGACAGTTGTGCGAGTTGACCGTTCGTGGCTCTTTGAGTGGGTGGTAGTTTCGATTTTCTCAACTCAGGACGACAGGCGAGTACATTCTCTGATAGTTTTCATTGTCTTGATATCTACTATATACAATTCAGTTGTAGTGTTATACTTGATTCTCGACACGAGGATACACGGACTAGTATACGTGAATCTCGTCATGAGATGTCATTCCTGGTTTACCTGGTATATGAGTACATTGTTCGATATTGTTTCATGTACTTGTATAGAGACCGATTTGGGAGTGGGCTGGCCCCCTGCTCTTCGAATCCCGTGTCATGACCTGTCATGTATGGATTCATTATACTACTCGGGGATGGGGAAGTTATTAGAGGTCATGTGATCATTACCCCTACTTGTTTATTACTTGTGCATATCTCCACCCTCATCACACGTAGGGTGTAGCCTGACCTTATACTACTTGTGCATAGCTTTCCATTTTGGCCAGCCTGATCCCTAAATTATTATACTACCTGTGCATAGCCGGTCAAATGGAACAGCCTGATCTTGACCCAAGCCGATCACATAACGCTCTAATATCTTATGACACTTTATTTTTATGTTTACATCATACCGCAGATTACTTTCCATTTATTTATACTCCAGTTTTATCTTATATCTCACACATAACCTGATATCGAGTCTCATGTACCGTTTACTTTTAGTCTTGATACTCTATCTTTTATTTCATTATGATTGTCTCTTATAGTATTTGTCAATTGACATGGAACTGCTGCTGGTATTTGTACTTGCTCATATCTTGACAGGATAACCCCCATTGTTTTTCAGAGGATTTAGATGCAGATTGCCCGACCTACTACGGGTTTGGCATAGATGGAGCCTACGACCATGACCAGTCTGTGGACCCGGTGCTCGTAGAGGACGCACCGCCAGTAGTGACCTAGTTCACCTAGTTTTTGTCTTGATTATATATCAGTTTGATACTTTGAGACTTGTAGTATTTATTTTGGGATATTATTTTATGTCTTGGTCTCTGAACTTGTGATTGTGGCTCGACACTATTTCAGACTATTTATCTCATCTTCATCTTTATCTTTATCATCGTGTTTATCTTCCTTAGAATTATGTGATTGAGTTGTGGTTATATTCCTCCGTGCAGAGATGACAGGTTATATTATTGTGTCTTAGATTCTATATATTCTAGATGACCTTTACAGCGTTCTATCGTCGATACTGCGGCGTAGGCTGGACGTACCAACGTGCTCGTGCCCCTAATCTGGTTGCGGGTCGTGACACGTCCTGTTCAGCAGGGCCTCGAGACCGCAGCTTCTGTTGTGCCGACTCAGGTTGGCATTTCTGCTACATTAGAGGTGCACCTCCGCCAGTATAGAGACCTTCCCCCGTCATTCCCGATTTCTCTCAGCAGCAGAGGTACATGCAGCATCAGCAGCAGGCCAGAGGAAACCAGCAAGTACGAGATTTCGCCAGGACAGTCGAGGATGCACAGGCTATTGGAGATCTTGCTGCAGGTTCCTATCTTCTTGATTCTATTTCCACAATTGCCTCTTATAACTATCTTGAAATTCGATTCCATCTGCTCCTTGTTGACTGATTAATTTTGTTCTATTGTTTTTGTGTTATGTTTATTTTCTTCTAAAAAATTATATGGGCTAGGTCACCTCAGTTATGGGATCTAGAATCTTTGATAGTCGTGTTAGCTGGCATAGTGAGGACATATAGTCAGATTTTGGACATATTTCTCGGATGTGGGAATTTAAGGTTTTCGCCATCGCATGTGGCAATTCGAAAATTTTAAATACCATGAACCTAGAGGTATGTACCTTAGTTAAGGACTCTGTGATTATCGTAGCCTTGCTCACTAACATGACGAAGACTCTAAACAATATGATTTTGGATAGACGCATATGATTATCATACCCTTCTGTTGTTATAAAAATTGTATACCATCATCAAATAACTTAGGAGTAGGGATATTTAGTTTTGTAGAGCTTATTCATATGTAGTTCTTTCATAGTGTAATGATATGATGACTTGTTGAGTGTCTGTACCCCAGATATGATAGTTAGCATTGGTATTAGAATAGTAATCCATTGTAGATGATTTCTCTGTTATTTATAATACCAACCAGATTACATATAGTATTTTAGTATGCCTTACAACCTTGATGATTGTTATTATTTTTCCATTACCTTTTTCCAGTAAGGCACACATGACTAGAGCCTGTCCTTGAGTATGGTTGTAGTTCACCTAAGACTGAGAGCTCTATATATACATATAGATTACAGATGATATTGGCAAATGGGATATGGATTGGTTGGTATCTATAGGCTATTGTTGTATAGGGTATTGATATGTTGTTTTGCCTATATTTGGTTCAGTTTTCTATTTTAGTTAAGTTCTTTTATGTTGAGTTCAGTCATGTTTGATCAACCCTTATAGGCAGTGTGCAGACCCTTCACTAGATACCCTGTCCCCTTGGTTCAGACTTGTACAAGTTGTTCACTGCAGTCAAATTTTATTACCTACCATATTGCACCATAGATTTTAATTGACCATAGTTCAGACCCCAATTATTGACTCACCAATATAACCATCAACCCGTTACCATATTCTGCATATCTGGAGAGTTAGTATCATGCTTACTAGAGGTCTGCACTCACCACTTGGGACAATTTACAGCTCTGTCCCAATACACCCTACAGTATCTGACCCTTTCATTGGAGTGATAGGCATGTGGTAGGGAGTGTGTGTTATTAGACCTTGAGTAGAGTTAAGGTGATGAGGGTTAATATATATATAGTTTGTATATATATGTAATGTATTTTGATTTGGTATGTAGCCTGCACTCATTTGCAGTATACTGCCTATTGCATTCCCTGTACACCAGTTTGGTTCACTTCTTTCAGACCACTGTTCTGCATGTAGTTAGTTCAGCCAGATAGAGAGGAGAGGCCAGGTTGATCTAGAGGCAAGTTTCAGTCACCGTGTAGGTTTCCTTTCACTTTGACTTTACAAGTGGACCCAAATGTCCTATCCTTTAGCTTATAATTTCAGTCTCCTCAGCATCATTTTCCTTTTTCCTACACTGATGATTCAGACAATTCATCCTTAGCCTAATTCTAAGCATTTGTTTCAGTCCCTTATAAGATTAGTCTACTTTAACCCTTGGTTGATCAGTCATTTATATATATATATTGCCAATACTTAGATAGCTAGCATAGGTAAAATCCTAAGAAGTTGACCAGCTGATGACCAAGTACTTTGATGTTGAGAAATTGACTAGTGATTGACCCTTGACTATGTTTGACTTAGAAGGAGTACTACCATCTTAAATTTCGAGGACAAAATTATTCTATGGTGGGTAGACTTGTAACACCCTATTTTCTAAATAAGGGTAATTTTGAAATTTTGTGTTTTTAATTATTTAATTATGATATTTAAATAATAATATGATTTTTGGTAATTTTTAATCATTTAAAACTATTTAAAAATCATGACTTGTGATTTTGATGTGCAGCTAGTGAAACCGTAGAGACTGTCTAACCTAGAGCCTAATCCTGTGATTTGAAATATCTATTTATCATTTTTAGCCTAGGGGTAACTTGGTCATTTTGACTTATTAGAATAATTTGATTAATTATTGGATTGATGGTTGTTGAATTTGACTTTGACTAGTTAAGACCTTGTAGACTAGCCTAGAAGCTAACCCTAGCTATGGTGACCCTAGCCTAACTTAAGTTAACCTACTTTTAGTCATTAGAAATTAGTTTTAAAGTAGGAAGGTTAAGTTTAAGTGAAATGGTTCATGACTTATGACTTAACTCAATGACTTATGATTTACCAATTCATGACTTATGCGATTAAGCCATAGGCCCATGACTTAAGCCCAAAACCCAATCAAACCCACCCATGGCAGCCACACTTAGGGTTTTCCTTGCCTATAAGTATTCTCTTAATGTGTTCTTGCCTCCTTTGTTCTTGACCTAGATTTTGAAGGAAAGGTAAATTTCCATTCTCCTAAAATCCTATTTAATTCATTTCAACTCTTTTTTAACCCTAGTCTTTTCATTATGATATAATTATTGTGTGTTTACCGATTTTGGAGGTTCACCTCAGTTTTTGTGCCATTTGGAGCTTGGGAGTTGCTATTTAGAATCCTTCCAATTGAGGCTTTCTTTGAGTTTTGACACTCAATAGGTAAACCACTCAAATCCACTATTTTTTCTGATTTCTTTGCATTTAGGGCTAGATCTAGGAGTCCCCTAGTTGTCCCTAAAATTTGGGCATAATTCGTGTCCATTTAGTGTTCGTATCGGACATGTATCAAACCCATAGGCTAGGTATTCGATGAAATGCCCGAACCATTTCGAATTGATGATTTTGTAAATGTTTTTGAATAGGATCCTAGATCTAGGTTGATTTATGTCATTTTTTCCTGATTTTAGCTTCGTGTCGTGTCCACACGGGGACACTAACACGCTGTCCGTGCACTGTACACTGTGTCCTGCATCAGGGGGTCTATATCTTCCGACACAGGACACGTGGACACGCCATTTTTGGCGAGAGTGTTGGGGCATAGACTGACATCATCCTCCAAAAAGATGGGAGCATATGGTGGAGTGTGCGAGGAGAAATCCTTCCCGTACTGGCTGTGTGACCTGTCGTGCGCACGCAGGAAATGCCACTGACACGGGGTCGGACACGCTGCAATACGTGTCTAGGATATGGTACAGGCTGTCCTAGGGGTAGCCCTACCCCTGGCGTACGTGTATGCAAGGCCACATGTCAGCAAGTGGCCTGTGTCGCACGCGGGACACGCGTGCACGCGTGCACGACGCTGTGCACTGCGGGTGCACTCGTGTGGTGTTTGTATGTTCTGGACACGCTCGTGTCGACTTGGTTGGACACGAATGCTTGGGTTGACACGTGTACACTTGTCACATAGTTAACAACCTTTGATTCATCATATTATCATGATTTGATAGATCGAATTCCAAATTCCTATTTCAACTGATACGCATGTACTGTTTTCTCAATATTCTGAAGTTTAATTCCTTGTAAACTAAATTTTGATGTTAAATTACTATGTTTAAATTCATTTGCATATGTATTAGTTGCTGCTAGGGTGGTTACATGAGAGTTTGGGTTTCGATTGGTCATTGTTTGGATTTTCGAATGTGGAATGGTATGCTTTATGTGTTGACTGATACCAATTAAGGAATTGAAATTCTGTTTTATTTAATTCCAGTTTTAGACTGATTTGATGTCAATAGCCATGTGTAATCCATTTACATTTTTTTAGTTCACTGTTAGTTGGGTTCATGCTAGTTGATGTCATCTAGGTGAAGGGGTTTTCGAATTGGATGGGTGATTTGGTCTTTGAGTTAACTGATAGTTTAATATAAACTGTCATTTGTAACACTATGCCGTGTTAGTAAATCCTGAACTTTCATTCCCTGTTAAACTGTTTTGGTGTTTCATTGTCATGTTTAGTCCCTATACATGTGTGCTAGTTACTTAACTGTTAGTTTAAGGTTGAACTGTCATTGCCTTCTCCCTATGAATACTTGAATTTTCCTGAGTTCCTAATGACATATATACACACAAGTTAACTAGACACCTATACACTGTTAGCTAATTTTGGGGATTCCTATTGCCCTCACATTGACACTCACTCACTGATTTTAACTGCCATTGCTTGTTTTCACTGTTTTGTACATCACTTAATTAACTGATATTGCCATGTAATTTCTGAGAACACAGGACACACACACACAATCTTGTGGTATCACACACTTTTTTGTTCCATGTACACACACATTGCAATGACACTAATAGCTAGCTGTCACTTGACACTTACACCCTCACATGTACCCACACACACTGTTTTTCCTATTGTCACACACACACACAGGTACACATAGGCACATTAACACATGTGCCTTACCCTATCACTCTATGCATATATATATAAATATGTATATACATATCTATATGTAATATTAACATGTAGCCTATATATGTATAAATGTGTGCTATTTATATAAATTAAATATATTTTAAATGTGTGAAATATGTGGGAATATACATATGTGTGGAATACATGTTTAGCCTATGGCCTATAGCCTATGGCTCCTAACAGGTATGTGCCTATAGTGAATATGTACATGTCTACATAGGAATTGTGTGTTGTTGGCTTGTATAGCCTAGATAGTGTGTGTGCTTGCTAGAATAGACTGGTTAGGGTTAGTAAGACTTGTTTGGGTTAGCCTTGACCTAGTTGACCTAGTTTGACTAGTGTAGTTAATTAGAGTTGACCAAGGGTTGACTTTAGCCTAGATTGACCCCAAACATCATGTAGATGCATTGTAGCAGTCTGTTATATCATTTTAGACTTGTAGTGACTTGTACTGTTCTATAGGAGGCAGACACCACTCCTCGGACAGTAGATTCTCTTCACATACTCAGGATACCAGGCGAGTACATTCTCTGATCATTTCATAACTTGCTTAGAATTATATTCCTGCTCTAGTTTACCTTATTTGATGCTGTCACGATATTATCACGGATTGGTACTATATGGATTCCTACATTAAGATGTTATTCCCCTCGGAAGCATCGGATACATCATGTCGTGTGTTTCATATACATCATGTATTCCTCGCTCTCATGTTATTCATGTTTCTCATGTGCTTCATGCTCGTTCATGCATGCTCGTGTACTCTCATGTGCTCTCATGTTCGGTCATGTTTCTCATGTATCTCATGTATAAACTATACTTCATGTGCACTCATTTATGAGCCTTCATGTGAATTTCATGTGCACCCATTTATGGGCCTTCATGTGAATTTTATATGCACTCATTTATGAGCCCTCATGTATACTTCATGTGCACCCATTTATGGGCTTTCATGTGAAAATCATGTGCGTAACATAACTTGTCTGGATCCTTGTGTATTGATTGGGGGTATGGGGGAGTATAAATAGTCATGTGAACAATTCTAAAGTAGTATATTCATGTGTGCCTCTTTAGTATATTCATGTGCAAATCCACCCGTTCACATGTCGACTTGTACTCTAGATCACTAGTCACTGGTAGCTCTCTACTTATAATAGATATTTCTATTACAGTTCTCTCTCTATTTATATCATGTACTTTCTTTCAGTTTCATGTATCGTACTCTCTTGTATGCTTATATTTTCTAACCTGTTATGATCTGCGTGAGATGTATTGTGCTCACTCCAGTACTGACTGGACCTGTTAAAATTTTTACAGAGGACGAGGATGGCTCTGGTGTCTACCTATTATGGTGCAGCTATAGACAACACTTGTGACTTAGACCGACTTGCAGAAGAGGATCTACCACCAGTAGTTTAGACTGCTAGCTTAGACTCTATCCTTATCTTTCTTATTGATACATTATTGTATATACTGGGAGTTTGTTTTATTTGATGTTTATGGAGATGTTATCTTAGACACTTAGACTTCTCTGGTTGTATCTCTGTGGATCTTGTTTCATTTTCATATCTATCTATCTATCTATCATTCTATCTTATCATTCTGCCTTAGATGTGATTGAGACTGTATTTTGCTATGTCACCTCCATTCGGAGTGTATATACTGTACAGGTACCTTTATACTGTTAGATGATTGACCTAGGACAGCGTTCTACTGCCGACACTGCAGCGTAGGCTGGACGTAACCACTTCTCGTTCCCTTACTCTAGGGTGCGGGTCGTGACAGTAGGTGATATGGTGAACTAAGAAAGACATTCTATGTTTATCCTCTCTCAATATACAAGCATTTTTTTCCTGAAGTAAGTAAAGGGAAAAACAATAAAGAGTTTAAAGGAGAGGGAATTGAATGCGAATACGGGGTTCCAAGGTGATTGAATAATTCAAAAGGAGTTGTCAAGACAGTTTCGGATGAGATCCTAGAGACATCTATTTCTCAATCCACGTCGGTTAATCATATAAAAAGAGAACTGAGTGCACTAAGGTTGATCAGACCATAATACACCGATTCTAATTAGACAATATATTAGTGGGCGTCCCCAATAAACGTATGTCCTAAACAAGCTCGATAAAGAATAAGCTTGCAAAAACTAGGCTATAATAGCGACGTTAGTCAAGATAGTCCAAAATATAAGTACGCAAGATTTGTGATTGAAAGAAACAAGTAGTTCAAGTTTCTTAAGAATCTAAGCTTTATTCGGTGTTCGTGCCTCTATAGTTGTCCTGCTAGTCTTTTTGTCTAAGGTCTTTGTCGACCAATAGGTTAGGGACCTCCAAACTCTATAGTCTAGGTAAACTTACTAGTGTCAGTCAACTACTTCGTTAATAGGTCACCATGATAACAAGATGCTTGGTTGGGAGGCATGCTACCCAACTTATAAGAATTTCTACTAGTATTGGCTTTGAATCAATAGGACATACCGGACATTTTTCTAACCTCTATAGTATCCGAAAACAGTAATCATGTCTGAAGTCATTTTACCGAGAATTTATGTCTCGCCAGTATATACCTGGCTGTAGTAACCCTTGGTTTCGTGACTCAAATATGAAATAATATTGGATATTTTATTAACCCTATCCAATATTGACATAAATATAACTAAGATCAAAAGATGACAACTAAGACATAGTTTTAACAATATTCGACAACCTACGTTTACTTGAAACAATTTCAACTTTAGGGGTCGTGCCTCACAAATGTGCTGCTGGCTACAGTAAACTGACAGTCTATATAATTCGAATAAATAACGACAGTGTGCTGCTGTCTTGCTATCATGAGTCAACGAATATTCTTCCAACTATATCCGTAAAATTCAACGAAGCTTCTAAAGATTCAAACAAGTTGACCATGATAGAAAGATGTAAGTATCTATCCCTGAAGTAAAGTATCATTTTTTTAAATTAAATGAATAGTTAGGAAGAAGATGATCGAAGACAAGAGATTTGCAATTTTTAATTTCTATTTCTCTACTACTCAAGAATCGAGGGAAAAACCATATATCTATCTTGAATCCTCAACAAAACTAACTTGGAATAAGTATATGGATAATCGAATTGAGTTAGGTTCAAACTCAGTAGGTGGAAGTAAAATATAGACTCTTAGGGGGACAATTACTTATCGCTAACGGAAGGTAAATAAACAATACGGACCTTACGATATACGATGTTTAGAGAAGGTAAAAGATAAAATTGCACAGATGATTGAGATTAGGAATTGAATCATAGAAATGCCTAATTTACTAGTGATTAGTCTCCCCTCCTCAGATCGTATCATCATATCTAATACAGTAGTATATCACTCTAGGAAAATTCCCTAAGTTACCTAATAGGGGTTTAGAATAAATCATTGGCTAAATCACCCGACCTACGTAGTAATCTTAACTACCCAACAGTCAATTTGTATAGGGTTTTCCTAGTCCTAGCCATTCTCCTAAAATCAAATTAACCCTAACTTGTGAATGAGCATTTCCTAGGCGCAGGCTCGTAATAGTACGATTGACTTAAGTAATATCGCGAGTTCGCATATTTTGCGAAAACTGACCTGTATGGGCCACCACTAAAACTTGTCACGACCCGCACCCGCATTTCGGATACGAGACATGTCCAAGCCAACCTACGCCGCAGAGTCGGCGGTAGAACGCTGTCACGGCCAAGATGGTCAAAATCACAAAATGTAACATTTATAGCTCATTCACAATAACCAAGTTAAATCACAATTTCAAAGATTTACATTTGATACAAGGTACATGGTCTCACAATTTGTAAAGAACAACTGAATTAAATACTCAACTATCTAACTAATCTCTAGGTCTGCCCGACAAGTTCATCCGTATCTCCCAATGCTAAGTGAGGCCACAGCTAACCTGAAAAATGTTGGTTTCCATTCAGGAATGAAACGAGTACAATTCACTGAATGTAGTTTCAAAATATGAAAATGACTATGGGACAGAGGTTAGACATCAATTATATGTTTTAAAAATAAACAGAAAAATGTGTGAGAAAAGACGAAAAATTAATAACAAATAAATAAAATAAAATACCTTCCCAACTGTTAGAAGTACCTTTGATATATGATCAGTCTGGGATACTACACCGCAAGGTCTACGAGGTCTAATTGCATGAAAAATCAATAATGTCTACGAGGTCTACTTGCAGAAATTAAATAATATCTACGATGTCTACTTGTAGAAATTAAACAATATCTACGGTCGGATCACACGTCCTTGGTACTTCTCATTTCCGACTCAACAAATTATGACAGAATATAAAAATAACAAAAACACATAACCGATGGCCAACAGTGAAATATAGTGAAAATTAATATCAAAAACAGACCAAAAACTGTACTCGCCTGAGGTCCATTGCTAGTGAAACCGATAATCCAAACCACTCAGTGTGCCACAACAGTCAAACTCGTACAACAGTTTTCGAATGCTGAAACAGACATTACTAACGTTTTCAGAATAGTCAAATTAACTAGGATTGACTATCCTTAACTCCAATTCTGGACACAGGGGCAAAACGGTAATTTTGGTTCAAAACGGTATCCGTCGTTGGTCCCGCATTACACCGAAAAGCGTACCAAAGTCTATGGTCTCTAAAGTCATCAAACTATACGTCTACAGGTCCGGGTTTTCGATACGAACCCAACCGTATGTCCAAAGTTGGATTCCGGCGGGCCATGCACAAAATTGCCCGTTGAATCGGATCGTGGGGTCCGCGAAACGGCGATCCGATCAACTGTATCAGAATTGGACTAAACTTGGCATACAGGACCAGAAAATGGATACGGTCCCGTTGGCGCAAGCTTCGTCTGGATCTGACGAGCGTGCACGAAGTAATTAGAAAATTTGCAAAGGGTCCGATACAGTAAATTTCGACGGATACGCATCAAATTCGTCGCGCACACGCAACCAATTTGAATTCTATCAAAGTCCACACGTCCATGAAGCCGATACGTATCTTTCGATACTTTAGGTTCGTGACCACGTCGCCCGGATTGGCGGGACGTACGTCGTATCGAAGGAATTTTCTAGATTTTCAATTTTTAAAACAGTTTTTCGTCAAGATTTGGAAATTGATTTCTCGGCGTATATTCGATGAAATCGACTTCTATAAAATGCGTTACGAAGCCCTATAGGTTGGCTGGGACTTTCATCATTTGGTTTCTTAAAACTGTAGATAGATCGACAGGAAGTCGCCTTCGAAATAAGGGTTTGGGACCAGTTCCTGTGTTTCGTCTTTAAACGGAACTCGAAATTATTTCCTAGATTTTGGGTCGATTTAGTAGGCTATTCTCTATAAGTTAAATCTAACTAATTACTAGGGTTTGTAGATGGTTGGGTTGTTATCGAATCCATGAAAACGGTTTAGGAATTTGTCGAGAGACGAGGGAGAAATCGTACCTCAAAAGAAGTGTATCGGCTGTTGCGTGACAGGCTTGGGCAGGCCTGTGCGCGGTTGTAGTCGCTTTGCTGTGGCATAGCTGCGATCCCAAGCAGCATGGCAAGGTAGAAGGGAGTCGGGGTGGCGCACACAGATGTCCATGGGCGGCGCTGGGTTGTAAGGTTTAGGGTTTTTGGTTTATCCCAATTGTTGTGTACATATATACCCAATGCTGGGTTTCAGTTTTGACACTTGTGCTAGTGCATATTCATATAAGTTATCATTTTGTATATTTATTTAGTGATGTTTATGGGAATTGTATATTTTATATAGCTTGGGAGAATGTGGACTGTTTTGGATTATATATGTGTGTGTTAGAGGGGAAATGGCTCGGGTTATCAGAATAGAGCAGGGGTAGCATTGCTACTTAATAGTAGCAGCATCAGTTAGTCATAAGCCTGGGAAGATGCATTAATGGCATGTAATGGGAAGAGAGAGGAGTGAGGCCTGTTGGCCAGTGCCTTGAGTGAGCAGTGCAACAACACTGTTGATAATTAGAACAAAATCAAATTGGCCCCTAGCAGCACACAGGTTTGTATGTATATATGAGTGTTCATGTAGGATATATATTTGGGCTGAATGTAAGAAAGTATGGAATGCATACGTATGAATGAATGTACACATATCTAGTATGTCAGTTACCTAGGTAGAAGGATATATATATATATATATAGAGAGAGAGAGAGAGAGAGACAGAGAGAGAGAGTGAGAGAGAGAGAGAGAGAGAGAGAGTCTCCGAGGAGCAGAGCAGTTTTGTGAAAGGGCGGAACATCGTGGACAATATCCTGCTCGCTCAGTAGATAGTCACTTGCATGAAATTCCCAGCTAGAGGGGGGAACATCGCCATTAAGCTGGACATAGAGAAAGCCTACGACCGCCTGGACTGGCAATTCATGATCTGGGTTTTCAGGGCTTTTGGCTTCTCTGAACCCTGGATTGACATCATCTTCAGGTCCATCAACATTTCTTGGTTCTCCGCCGTAATCAACGGCCAAGCCGATGGCTTCTTCACCGCTAGTCGTGGCATTCGCCAGGGGGATCCTCTTTCCACCACTATCTTCATCATCACTGCTGAGGCCCTCAGCAGAAACCTTAAGAGCATGTCCAATACCCCACGGTTCTACCACTTTCACACCACCACCGGCTGCCCCATCATCACCCACCTTGCTTACGATGATGATGTCCTCATTTTTTCCTCTGATGACACCGGCTCAATCGTAGTGGTCCTTCAAACGCTGAACAGGTACACCAGATGTTTCAGACAAAGTGTCAACAACAACAAAAGCGTCATCTACACCCATCACAAAATGGATAGGTCACACTCCGTGATGCTCTCCAACTTGACTTTATTTGCCATCGCATACCCCCCCTTTCATCTACTTAGGGTGCCCACTGGTCTACGGCAAGGTCAACTCGGGCATCTTCGAGTACATGGTCAGCGCCATCAGGAAAAGGATCGAGGGCTGGCACAATGCAACCCTCTCGCCAGGAGATAAGCTGATTATGATGAAGCACGTCCTATCCTCCATTCTGATCTACACCCTGGCGATCTGCAACCCTCCCAAAAAGGTTCTCGCTTCGCTTGAATCCCTCTTCGCCAGCTTCTTCTGGAGTCACAACAAAGGCAAAGATAAGCACCACTGGGCCAGCTGGACCACTATGGAAAAACCTACCTCCGAGGGCGGTCTGGGATTCAGTAGATTGGAACACATCGTCGACGCATGCTCCATGAAGTTATGGTGGAAGCTGCGCACTGACAATTCAATTTGGACTCGCTTCATGCAAGCGAGATACTTCAGATATTCCTACCCTAGGATGGCCTTAGTCAACAACCGTTCATCGACATCCTGGAGACGCATTAGCCGAGGCCGACAGCTTGTAGACCCCCTCATCCATATCCAGCTGGGCAACGGCTCCTCATCGATGAGCCACGATCATTGGCTGGATAGAGACCTCTGGCACCCCCCCGAGTCCCCACCGCGGGAGGGCCAGATTCGCGAGCTTTGGGATCCTTCGTGTGGACGGATTTGGGACCGAGTCAGGAACTGGCTTGGTTCAGCGGCCGCCGTCCATCTCGCCACTGTGAATCTCCGCCTCTCCGACACTCCGGACATCCCAAGATGGTCCCCTAACCCGGACGGCCAGTTCTTGCTGTATTTCACCAGGTCAGTCGTCGGCGGCATCGGGAACCCATCACCCCTCATCGCTCCTTTCTGGTACACGTGCATCCCTATCAAATGGTTGATCCTTATCTGGCGAGCCCACTTCCGGAAGCTCCCCACCGACGAAGCCATCACCTCGTTTGGCTACAGCCTAGCATCGAGATGCCATTGCTGCACTTCCCCTCAAGCCGAATCTACAGAGCACATCCTCACCTTCGGCGATCTAGTAACGAATATTTGGGCGAGTCTCAGCACCAAGTTTAGGAAGGTTCTCCTCCCTAGGGACTTCAACGATCTCCTGTCCAGCTGGGGCGTTTCCCACGGACATCAGATCGTCGTAGCTGCGGGCATTTGAGTCCTGTGAAAAAATAGAAACAAGTTCCGATACGAGGGCCGACATCTTCCACCACCCTAACTGTACAGAGAAATCATCAGACAGATTCTAAAGATCCATAGGCGCTGTTGGTACTCCACGCCCAAGTTCTGGGAGACCCTAGATTAGTCTATGTCTTTTTGTTTCTGTTTTGTCGGCTAGCGTAGCCATTTCTTTTTTCTTGCCAGCGTACGGCGCTCTTCTTGTATAGGCTTTGGCATTTTACGCCTGATACATCAATAATATTCCCCCTTCTAATATATATATATATATATATATATAGAGAGAGAGAGAGAGAGAGAGAGAGAGAGGGCCCTATATGTTATGTAAAGGGGGTCCATATAGCAGTTAAGTGTTAGAGGAAATAGGGGCTCGGGTTGGAAAGCCAATGGCATTAGTTAACTGATAGGTTAGGCATTGATATTCATTAATGTATATTATATATAGAGAGACATTATTTCAGTCCTCATTTTACTAGTATTTAATTATAACTAATATATATAGGAATGGTTTGAGTTTATCCTTAATATAGTAGTAGTAGTATCTAGGAGTCAACTTATAAGAGAGGGAGGATAATATATCAGTGGTATAATGTAAAGGAGGACACTTAAGGTATCAGTCAAATAGAACCAATGTATCAGTCTTAAATTTAGTTATATAGTATCAGTGATATGAAGCGGTATCCTTGGCTTAACATGTGTGTGTGAGAGGTATACTCCTATACCTGTGAATATGAGTAACTTAGAGTTTATGTGGAAGTGTCAAGGTGAAACATGGATTGAATATAGACAGGTAGGCAATTAGTGGCAGCATGCTAGGGTGGCTTAGTTTGCCTGGCCTTGTGTTGGCCTGCTATATCATGAGTATAGGTTCGAGTTTTCTATAAAATTAAGGGTAGGTAGCCCCTCTGCGTGTGCTAGAGATAGGTGAGTAGTGTGTAACTTGGACAAATGAGATAGAGTACAGGTGGTAGGTGAGCATGTGATGCTACCTGTACAGGGGAGTTCATTCCTTGTATAACAGATTGGTAGGAGATTGGGGGATCCTGTTGGACTTGTGTATAAGAGAATTACCCCCCCTTACACTTCAAATTGACATGTCTATAGGAGGAGGCAGGTTGTTAGTGAGATTATGAATAGAAAGAGTGTCCTGTGACAGTATTGAGGGTGAGATTATTGTGTGGGTAGTTCTGTGGCATGAATAGGCAAGTGTGTGGCAGTGCATTAGTAATGTGTGTGTGTTCCTGTTTAAGCAATAGGAGTTTGAGTGTGTGCTTGTGTGGGGGAGTTAATTTCGTAAGTGCATGCACATGCCAGGGGAAGGCAGCCCCTATATAATACTTGAGTGTCATGAGAGAGGGGTGAATAGCCCAGGTGGACTGACCTGTTGGCCTAGGCCCTTGGTAGTAGTAGGTAAGAAGAGTAAATGGGTTTGGTGCCCTCCAAATGATTGTATCATGTCAACTCCTATATGTATATGCTATATAGATTGGGTTGTATCATTAGGGTATCATAGATTGTGTGAAGCATATATATATATATATATATATATATATATATATATATATATATATATATATATATTTACACACTAAATATATATATATATATATATATATATGTGTGTGTGTGTGTGTGTGTGTGTGTGTGTGTGTGGATACATATATATATAGGTATGAATATGTGTGTCTTGGATCGTAGGAGAAATAAATGCATATGTTGTGGATGTTTCTAAGTATAATGATAAATAGTAGAGGGGATTTGGGGGTTTCCATCTTCCCTATTTCCAATTGGGTGTATAGGGTGTGAGGCGTTCAAGTGTGACAGGAAAAAAAATAGGAAGAGACATGGAACAGGTAAGGCAGGGCATGTTGGTCTAGATACCGGATCACACAGGTTTGAGTATGTGTGTGTGTCTAACACACACACCTGTGTGTCAACCTAGTGACTAAGAGGTGAGTGTGACCCTGTGTAGGAGTAGGGAGTAGGTTGTATATGTGGGTTGTACAACACATAGGTAATATGCTAGAATGTGTGCAACAGTGATATATATGGCCTGAAAGGATATCCTATTAATAAATGTAACATATATAGTTACCTATATGTTGAATAGGGTAATACCTTAAGATTTGGTCATGTAATAGATAGGTAATAGGTTAATACCTACAAGTTAGAGTAAGGTAATGGTTTACGTATATATAAAATAGGTAATGTCTATATATATAACAGTATAGGTTATAGGGTATTATGTATAACTATGACAATATAACATATAGGGTTACCCATACATGAATATGCAGGTAATGTATCTAGGTAGCTAACGTGCTAGGATAAGTTAACTTAACCTAGATTGACTCGATTTGACTAAGGTTGACCAGATTGACCTAAAAGTCAACCTTTAAGTCAAATTGACCAAGTTTGACCCCGGAAGCCTACAATTGACCTAGTTTGACTTCCATGACCTAGAAAGAGCTTAGAAGCATTTAATTAATGTATTTAAATATATTTTTTTACTCTAGAACACAAAGTAACCCTATAATTTTATATTTAGGTCATTGTGACATCAGTTTGGACCTCGATCACGTTTACTGCTCAGGACCACATGCGAGTACATTCTTTGATAGTTTTTATTATCTGATAGTTATTATGATTCAGCTTCTTCTATAGTATTACCTGATTTTCTGACATGACACGGATTAGTATTTATGGATTTATTTACTTACGACACATGTATCTTACTTGTCTGGCCTCTATTTCTGGAATTACCTACTGGAATTACCTACGGACATCACTTACTTTCTGGCTGGACTTGTACTTGATTTAAGTATCGGGATATGGATTCACTTGTACTTGTTGGGGCAGAGAAATACTGGAGTAGACATTTAAACATTCCTAAATATGCTGGAATTATTCCTACTGGTCTAATCTGGAAAGATAGCTGTCGTGCACTTGCCAACTGTGCGATGTGCCATATTTATCTCCTAGCCGTTTACATGTCGAAAGCGGTATTTTAAAACACACTAGTTTAGTGTTTTCTTGCTGGACTCATATTTTTCTTGTTGGACACATATTTTTCTTACTGGACTTGCATTATATTTGCTGGACTCATATTATATTTGTTGGACACATACTATACTCATTGGACTCATATCATATCTGTTCTAGCTTAGTTACCTTCATTGAGAGTCTTTATAGCCATGTTTTTCTTGGTTCACCATATCTACTTTTCTTGTACTTTGTTAGATGTTGTTCTATTTCGTTCCCTGACTCATTTTTTTTATACTCATCAAGTATTACTTACTATAACTGTTTTATAGTCCTTGTCATTTAATTGGAATTGCTAGAAGATGTGTGCTCGTTCCATCCTGACTGGATATATTTATCAGATGACTGCTCCAGGAACTTGTGTCCCCTATTCTACGGATCTGAGGAAGGGATAGAAATTGTGGGTCCTGATACTCATGGGTAATTACTGATGGTCTTAGTAACTATTATAGTTTTGTGATAGATTTACTGTTAGAAATTTGGCATATATATATAATAGAGATTTTGTTATTATATTTGAGATTTGGATATGGATATTGTATTTAGAAGTTGTTGATGTTTTAGACTTTGTAGTTTATTAGACTTCTTTGATATCTTATCGTACTTTAGATTGTGATTGGGTATTTGGTATTATCATTTGTACTTTATCCACCATTTTGGAGTTGAGATCTATGACAGGTACATTATATCATTGTGTGAGATAGATAGTTAGTGATCTAGACAGCTTTCTATCACCAATGCTACGGCGTAGGCTGGACGTACCTACGGCCTCGTGCCCCTACATCGGGTACGGGTCGTGACAAGTTGATGGGTTTATGACGGCAGTGGGAGAGAATAGCCCCTCGATGGACGCTGAGGGGAAGTCGACCTCCTCAATCCATAGTTATTTTTGTCAAAGTCTTTGTGCTATATCTCCGAAAGCGGTACTGGCTGCCTTTTTGATGATATGTCTACGAACCTGTGTGGTTCCAAGAAGTTATGGGTCCGTATGGAGAGTGAGCAGGAACCTTAGCATGCCAGTCGTGAGGCTAGTGTTTGGATATCATCTTGCCCTATTACTTGCCATGGTCTGCGATATTTTACGAGGCCTGCAGGAGTTCTCTAAGAGGATAATCAAGCATGGTGGGAAGGATGGTGAGTTTCCCCTGGTGGAGCTTCCCTACCATTACCTGATGTCTTGGTTTATGCTACATCACCCAGGCCTGATGGACCCTGGTTCAGAAGAATGTCACATGGCCGGGGATGACTCAATGTGCCGTTATTATCAGAAGAAGTGGATTCACCAAGGTGTCCCTGTTTGTAGATGGGTGCTGGGTCACTTGACCGACTACAACTTCTTCAAGATTTTCCCTTCTTACTCAGAATTCTTTGCGGGGGATAAATTAGAAGATAAGGGCAATCAGGTGACTCCTCTGACGCTTGGAGCTTGTCATTGGCTACAATCTATCTGATCGTTGCATTTGGTGTACAGTCAGTTGATGATAGATAACCCAAGCACCTGCTTGGGTTATGAGGGAAGTTTACTGGACGGCGTATGTGCGATATCACTACAATGTCGGGTGCACTGGAGCAATCTTTATGTTACTTGAGGGTAGGCCCGAGACACATTTTGTATTCTGTCGTGAAGTTATACTACTCGACGAACAACTTTTTTTGGGCTATAATCGGGAGCGAAGCTTCATCTTTTGGACCAAGATGAAGGCCTCCCAGGCCATTCTCAAGCACATCTGAGATCGGCTACCTTCAGGTGGCAAGGCATCATAGGGGTCAAGTGCCTCCCCGGAAGAAGAAGAGGCCCCCATGGTTCCGCCCTTGAAACGTCGGCCCCCAACAGAGGTGAGCTCTTCACCGTCCAAAAGGGTGAAGCAGGTGGCTCATAAGTTGACTATATCGAAGAAGCCAGCTTCATCGCCCGTAGAGTAGAAGAAGGGACCATCTGTAGGGTCCCCTTCAAAGGTATCCTAGCATAAAAAACTCGTCTATTAGTTTTTGGGATTTCCCTTATTCTTCTTGTTTTCCCTTTATTTGCACATCTTGTGAAAAAGTCAAAACGGTCAAAGAAGGACTTGACCAATTGAGAGTTTGAAGTCTTCGGGGACCTTCCCGATGCAGCTGCTGCCAGGGTACCCTCCAGGGTACTAGCAAGTCTGTCGATCAGGGTTGAGACCATTGTACCGCCCAAAGGCCCTCCATCGACGAGGGTTGAAATAGCTACCCAGGCCGAGGGCCCATCCAGGTTTGAGGTTCCAGTGACTGCGGAGACTGAGAAGGCTGTTGATCCAGAAGAGGTTTCGGTGACGGATACTGTAGGGGCTGTGCCGATTAAGGAGTCTCTCATTACTTTGATTGTCTCCTTTGACGATGAGCACATAGATTTTTCAGAGTTAATGGATAAGACAACTGGGGTTATTCTTGTAGTGGAGGTAATAGCAGATGAGCCCCTCGCGACACCCAGGGTTATTCTTGTAGCGGCCGAAGGTAAAGCAAAAGAACCCTTCACTGAGACAGGAGAGATAGATAAGACAACCGGAGATACTGATGATGTAGTCCAAGAGACTCCAACGGAGTCTCCTTTCCTTACTGACGAGGCGGCTAAGAAAGTTGTCGAAGATCAAGTCCATGAGTCGGCCAAGGAAAGCTGGTTGACCCGGCAGCTACAGAGAAGGTCGCTGCCGAGGCAGTGGATCAGCCTTTGTCGGCTGGGGGACCAGAGAAAGATCCTAGGGTGGGGTAGTCCTCAACTCTGGAGGGTCCCAACCCAGTGTATATCCCTTAGGAAAGCACCAGCGGGGCTTTCTTTGAATTGATAGTATCAGAACTTGGACATGCAACACCAGGAACTAGAATGGCTGTCCCATGACGCGGGCTCCGTTCCTGTGCCAGCCATAGATTCTTCAGCTCATATGACAGCCTCGAGTTCTATAACACCCTTAGCTGCTCCTGATCCTACTTATCTTCCACCAGGACCTTCTACCGCACTATCTCCAATAACGCCCATGAATATAGCTGACACAGATGACTATATTAGGCTCATTATTGAGATGATTTACACAACTTTAAGGCACAGAGTCACCAGTGTTTTGGAGCAGGGTTACAACTTTGATCTTGTTTGTGCCACCATGGCACTCTAGTTGGTTTCTCTCAGGGTTTTTCCAGGCTGGGAAGCAACAACTAATGTCTTGGAGGCTTCGATGGCTAAACTGAAAGCTTGCTTTATGGAGCTTAGGGGCCTAGAGCGTGATCTCTCGCCCTTGGTGCACAAGGAGTTGGACAAGATAAATACTTAGATGTCTCAGTATCGATCCGGTCGGGAAGCCCTTGCACATGAAGCAACTGAGATTGGAGCGAATGTGGAGGTTGAAGAACAGTTTGGCAACTCTAGAGGGGGGGTGAATAGAGTATATATATATATAATGACCAATTAAAAAATTACTCTTTCATGAACAATGAATAATCAGAGTAAAATGCGGAATGTAAATGAAAGACAAGAGAGCATACGCAAACACAGCAATTTTAACCTGGTTTCCCTCGTGGTGGACTAGTCCAGGCCTGAGAACTCTAGCTCAGGATTAAATCCACTATTTGTGAAATAGTAGCTTACAACCCGTGCCTTTACTTCAGAAGAGCACGTCAACTTCTTACAGAGAATCGCAGTGGCGATTGCTTGGAATTGTCCAAGCGATTTCTTCACTCTTGCACAAGAATCCTAACTGAGAGATGCTGAGCACTCGAGACTTAGGAGGCTTGTGGCTAGTAGATGGGAAGGGTATGGCTTATAGAGCTTGTAGGAGAGAAGAGAAGAGAAGATTGAGTGATTCAAAATGAGAGAATTCATGCCCTATTTATACTGATTTTTGAGGCAGAATTCGGCCAGAATTCGGGTAGGAGAATTCAAAAATTTGGCCGTTGGACAGCTAGCAACCAGCTAACCCTAAAATTAGGGTTCCTGATTTCTAGGGGACAGAGTTCGGCCCGAACTCTGTGTGGAGGCAGAGTTCGGCCCGAACTCTGTCTCCAGAGCACAGAGTGATTCTAAGTGGGACTTGTGGGCAATTTTGTTTTGGTGGAGCTTGGGATTTTAGGTAGGCTTGTAGACCAAGTTCCAAGAGCTCAGCATAACTCAGAGTACATACTTCTAGACTCAATGAAATGTAAAAGTACAGACTCGAAAATATACTGAGAGTCGAAAACTGAGCTGTCGTTTGTCCCGAACTGAAAGCAGACGTCGTGTGTCGTATTGAATTTATACAGATATTATTTAGTCAATGTAGTCAATATTTGGTTGACTGTGACTTTGTGTCAACAATCTCCCCCATATTGATAATTGACAAAATAATATATGTATATTTCAATATTCATACCTTGACACAGTTGATTACAACATAGCTCCCCCATAACTGATGCAGAGCTAGAATCGGATAGCTCCCCCGTAATCAGTGAACGGTTCCGAGCTAGAAGTAGTAGCTCTCCCCCGTAAACAGTGCATATACCCTGTAACCTGATAGATAACATATTCCCAGAATGAGCACAGATATACACAGATGAATGCATAGAACCTGCATAGAACCTGTAATAGTTTCCCAAAACAAGCCAGCACAAAAATATACATATGTTTCTCCCCCTTTTGGCAGTTAGCAATATAAATAAGCAATGAATAGTAATGCAACCACACCAAGAGAAAAAAATAGTATAATACTAGACAAGAGAGTGCATTGGCATAAAAGAAACTACGAGAAATAGCATAAAATGATATCCACCAGCCAGAATGTCAAACACATCATCAGGGTTCTAAGATAAAAATCCAGTACATAAATCCATAACTAAATAACTAAAAACATAAAGCAACTAAGACCATCAGCAGTGGCAGCAGCATAACAAGCCAGTCTCCATCACGGAGCACCAGAAGGTCCTGGAACATCTGAAGGACCAGGAAAAGAGCGACGAGGGTCCACGAAAGCATCATCCGGATCCATATACCTCATGACCCACGGATCGTCTATACGATGACCCGCTCGATCTGGATCCCGCTCAATAGGCACATGCAGATCAGGATGACGAGCGAGTGAATACCGCATATCATGCAGAGAGTTCCCAAGGGCACTAATCTGCAGAGTGGTACGGTAATCCTGCTGCGTCCAACGATCATCCCCAACAGCAAAGCGATCGCGAAGCATAGTCTGTATAGACTCCAGGGTGGCAGGAGGAGGAGGTGCATCCTGACCAAAAGGAGGGGCGTCAGGCTCCTCATCCTCAGAATGCTCAGATGCCTCAGGAGAGGCGACAACTACCTGAGTACGGCGTGCCTTGGACAAGAAGGCAGGAGCGGGCAAGAATGGACAGTCATGAAGAGGAATGATAAATGCACGAAAAACCATAGGAAGATATAAAGGATAAACTAACGCCCTTGGTTTCTTCCTACAATTTATCATCCAATCCATCATTGTCCTAGGAAGATTGAATGGAATACGATAATGGAGATGATATAAGGCTGAGATCTCAAAGTATGTAACTTCATCAGTTGATCCAGCCTTGGGTAAGATGGTGTTAAAAATCATGCGATGAAGTTCATAGAAGTAGGGATTGAGATGCTTAGCCATAAGCTTGCGAGGACTTATGTTAGGAGCACATAGTTCCTCCTTGAATCCTTCAAGAGAAGTATCGCCAACAAATTGGAATTGGCGTGCTTCCACAAGTTTATCCCAAGCATCAAGATTAATAAGTTCAAGAAACTCCCCCAACTCCGAATCATTGAAGGCGATGTCAATACCGGCAACCCGGGAATAGATGTGGGTTGCATCAAAAGTTAAATTGCAATAAAACATTTGGATTGCACTACGATAGATGACAAAATTTGAAGCAACTAAAGCATCCAAACAAAGATCACGGAATAAAGACTCATATTGAGAAAATATGGTAAAGTTTATGGGATGACCCCCAAACACCGGGCGAGTTCTAAAATCGCTAAACCGTTCATTTGAGGCTTTTAGCGACACAAAAAGACGGTCGTCATAAGTGTTAGGGTCATCGGGACATGGTGGATTGAACAACGGATTGAGGGGATGTTGTTCATCTACTTGTTCAATCGGAGGAGGAGGATTCGAAGAGGAAGCACCCTCGGTTCGGATCCTCTTCCCACGATTGGGCAAGCGTGGAGCCATTTGCAAGAAATTTGATAACTTGAAAAGGAGAGAAAATGAGAGTTATACCTGAAGATAATGTCAAACAGTTGAAGAGAACGTTGAAAAACCCCTTTCCCTTGAGTTTGAGAAGAAATAGAGCCCTCTATCTCAAGAACTAGGGTTAGGGTTTTGAAGGAAGAAGATGGAATAGGTGGAGAAGAAGGAATTATGGGGGGAAAGAGAGGGAATCCCGAAATAAAGTAGGGCTTGGTCTTTGGTCGGGTGAAATATTGACCATAGGATTAGAATTGATCCAACGGCAGAGCCAGATCCCGACCCTGGAACCAAGGGACCGAACTCGGCCCGAACTCGGATAGGAGCAGAGTTCGGCCCGAGTTCTGGATTATTGGTCTAGAACAGAACAAAGGCTAAAATGAAAACAAAAGTTGAAGAATAACAAGAAATGATAACAAAGATTTAAGAGTTAAACAAAAGAAAGTTGAGGACACCAAAGAGAATAGAATAGATAGAGAAGGAGAGGTACACAGAAAACAGAATGAACTTTTTAGAAAATATCAATTAGGCAATATTAAATCGAAACGAGCCATATAATAAATAAAGATATATATTGTGGTTCAATAGTCCAAATTTGCCATGGGTTAGCTGCAGGAGCCGGATCCCAGCTAGCGGTAGTCCTGAGGACTAGTGCACCGTGTCGCTTAGGCTTTTACGCCTTGTTGTCAGAAGGACCCTTTCGGCTTGTACCCATACCAAATTCTTCGTAAAAGAATCACAATATACTCGATATTTACGCAGGTGAGTTTCAATTTATGACTGCTTCATCTAAGATTCCAAGTTCACGACAAAGAAAATTGAAACGCCCTTCGGATAGTGGCTTAGTAAAGAAATCTGCCAGCTGATGATCAGTGTCAATAAATTCTAAGTTAATCGTGCCATTTTGCTGATGATCACGCAAAAAGTGGTGTCTGATCTCAATGTGTTTAGTGCGTGAGTGGCATACAGGGTTCTTAGTCAAATTGATGGCACTAGTATTGTCACAGAATATAGGAATATGCATGAAAGATAACTTATAGTCTTCCAGGGTTTGCTTCATCCACAGAATTTGTGCACAACAACGCCCAGCTGCTATGTATTCAGCTTCTGTTGTGGATAGTGCAACAGAGTTCTGTTTCTTGCTAAACCAGGAGACTAAAGCTTTTCCTAATAAATGACACGTGCCGCTCGTACTTTTACGGTCGACCTTGCATCCAGCGAAGTCAGCATCAGAGTAACCAATAAGATCAAATGATGTTGACTTGGGATACCATAGGCCTACTGTAACCGTACCCTTAAGGTATCTAAAGATACGCTTAACTGCGGTCATGTGTGATTCCTTAGGATTAGCTTGATATCTAGCACATAGGCAAACACTGAACATGATATCGGGACGACTAGCAGTTAAATAAAGTAAGCTGCCTATCATACCTCGATACTTACGTTGATCAACAGGTTTGCCGCTCTCATCTGGTTCGAGTTTGGTTGAAGTGGCCATTGGCGTGCTGATTGGTTTGATGTTGTCAAGATCGAACTTTTTCAGCATGTCCTTGGTGTACTTTGATTGGCAGATGAAAGTTCCATTAGCCAGTTGTTTTACTTGCAGACCAAGAAAGTAGTTGAGCTCTCCCATCATGCTCATCTCAAATTCCGTCTGCATACACTTGGCAAATTTTTGACAAAGAGTTTCATCAGTAGACCCAAAAATAATATCATCAACATAAATCTGAATTAATAGAATGGTGTCTTTGAAAGATTTGATAAACAGTGTAGTGTCAATTTTCCCTTTAGAGAAACCTTTCTCAAGCAAGAAGCTGCTTAGCCTTTCATACCAAGCTCTGGGGCTTGTTTAAGGCCATAAAGCGCTTTCTTTAGCTTGAACACGTGGTCGGGAAATTTGTGATTTTCAAAGCCAGGGGGTTGTTTGACATAAACTTCCTCCTTAATAAAGCCATTCAAGAAAGCACTTTTAACATCCATTTGAAATAATTTAAAGTTCTGATGATTGGCAAAAGCACAAAGCATCCGAATGGATTCTAGTCTAGCAACAGGAGCATATGTCTCATCGTAGTCGATACCTTCCTCTTGGTTGTATCCTTGAGCTACTAGACGAGCTTTGTTACGTGTGACTGAACCATCTTCACTTACTTTGTTTCTAAACACCCATTTGGTACCAATTATTGAGTGATTAGCCGGTTTAGGAACTAGTTCCCATACTTGGCTTCTCTCAAATTGGTTGAGTTCTTCTTGCATAGCAGAGATCCAAAATTCATCAGTAAAAGCTTCAGAAATGTTTTTAGGCTCTACTTGTGAAATGAAGGCAGTGCTAGCAACAGAGTCTCTTAATGATGATCTAGTAGTAACTCCACGTGAAACTTCACCTATGACTAAATTTTCTGGATGAGAAGGTTTGAAAGAGAATTTCTTAGGCAAACCCTCCAAAGAATTAGTTTCGGTTGAAGTATTCATTGGAGTAGAAGTTGATGGCTCAATGTCATCATTAAGAGTATTTGCTGTACTGTTGTCTTCATCAAAAGTCACATTTGTTGACTCTTCCACAATAAGTGAGCGTTTATTGAAAACTCTATATCCCTTACTCTTGGCGGCATAACCAAGAAAGATACCATCGTCAGCTTTGGCATCAAATTTGCCTAAGTTGTCTTTGGTGTTAAGGATAAAACATCTGCAGCCAAAAACTCTAAAATAAGAAACATTTGGGTTCTCCCAAACCAAAGCTCATAAGGTGTTTTCTTCGAAATGGTACGAATAAGCACCCTATTCAAAATGTGGCATGCTGTACTTACAGCCTCTGCCCAAAAATATTTCGGAAGAGAAAATTTATTCAACATGACTCTAGCCATATCGCCAAGAGTCCTATTCTTCCGCTCCACAACACCATTTTGTTGAGGAGTTCTAGGACAAGAAAATTCATGATCAAAACCATTTGCATTACAAAAACTTTCAAAATCTGAATTTACGAATTCGCCTCCATGATCACTTCGGATTCGAGTAATCATGTAGCCTTTTTCGTTTTGAACTTTATTTACAAAAACTTTGAAAACAGAGATAGCGTCGCTCTTATTAGCGAGAAAGAAAACCCAAGTAAATCTCGAAAAATCATCAACAATAACAAAAGCATAAAGTTTGCCACCAAGGCTAGCTATTCTACTAGGACCAAATAAATTCATATGAAGTAATTGCAAGGGTCTAGTAGTACTTACAGAGTTGATGGAATGAAATGAGGATTTAGTTGCCTTGTTTAGTTCACATTCGGCACATACCGTGTCCTTTTTGAATGTGATGTCAGGCAATCCTCTCACTAGCTTCTTGGTAGAAAGCCTGGATATAGCATCCATGTTGGCATGACCGAGACGCTGGTGCCAAAGTAGTCGTTCGTCTTTGTGGGCATATAAACATCTACCTGCATGGTTAGTATTTATAGAGAGATAGAAAATATAGATATTGTCCTCTCTTTTCCCTTCAAAAGCAATGTCTCCTGTTGACCTATCATAGATATAGCAACAGTTTTGTCCAAAGTTAATATCATATCCATGATCAGCAAGATGGCTAATGCTGAGCAGGTTATGCTTTAACTCGGTCACTAGGCAGACATCCTTTATAACAGGAGAAGGAGGATGACCAATGATACCATTACCTATTATGTGCCCTTTGAGATTGTTACGGAAGGATACGTATCCTTCTCTTTTCATCGATAGTGATGCAAAAAGATTTGCGTCTCCCGTCATATGTCGCGAGCATCCACTATCGAGAATCTACTTACTCTCAGTTGAGGAGGGAAGGTCCACCTACATCAAGAGTAGATGTGACCTTTGGTACCTATTTTCTTGAGGGTCCTGAAAAGTTAGTTTTTGGAAACCAAGCATATATTTTCTTGTCTACCAATCTTCTAACTCTACACTGTGGTGAGATGTGTCCATGTATTCCACAGTAAGTACAGATAGCATTTTTATTTATACTAGGAGCATGAGAATGATATCTATAAGCAACAGGATGAGGATGATATGGAGAGTTAGCATGGTAATGATGACTATGCATAGAGTGAGTGGCATGATGATGATGTCTGTGTGGCATAGCATGATGATATTGACTGTGAGGAGTGGCATGCTGAGATTGTCTATATGGCATAGTGTGATGCTGTGGCATGATATGATGATTTTGCTTATGTGGCATAACATGATGATTTTGTCTACGTGGCATGGCATGTTGATGTGGTATGGTATGATGACTTTGTCTATGTGTAGAGTGATATTGGTTGTGTCTTTGTGCAGTATAATGAGTATGAGGAATATTCTTACGTGCACGTGGTTTGTGAAAGTTTGTGTATATAAATGCATGGTTATGTGCTGCATGAGAATGACGTGGTTGACTAGTATGAGTGGTGTTGTGCCCATGTGATTGGGTTTGAGGTTGAACAACCTGTTTACCTAATTTGGTTTCTAATCTTTTAGACATAGCTTGCAGTTCATCAATCTTGATATTTAAGCCATAAATCTTAGTCATGGAAATCTTGTGTCTACTCTTTTCTTCAGCAAGCAACGTGTTGAGAGTAGTGATTTCTTGAGTTTGTTGCTCAATGCGTGCTTCAGCATCATGTAAGCTTAATTTAAGCTTGGATACTTCATCAGTGTCATTTGTGGGTGATGTGTTTCTAACATTATCAAGAAGTAAAGAAATTCTTTGTATCTCATCTTCTAGACTTTTGATTTTGTCCTTGGCATGCTTGTATTTACCGATAACCTTTTTGTGATCATCAAGTAAATCGGTGAAAGCATCGCCAAGTTCATCAAAAGAGAAGTCATCTAAAGTTTCGTTTGATACCTTGGTGGAATTTGCCATGAGGCACACATTTGCTTTGTCTTGAGGAGAGTTCTTTTCTTCCTCGGAGTCACTTGCTTCGCTTTCATGCCAAATGCTTGTGTTGGCATACCTTTTTGATGAGTTCTTCTTGTAGGGCTTTTCATACCGGTTGCTTTTCTTTAAGAGCGGACAGTCTCTTCTGATGTGTCCAGTCTTTTTGTAACCATAGCAGGTTGGCTCTTCTTCATCGTCTTCTTGTGGTTCCTTCTTTCTTTGATTGAAGCGAAGGAATTTCTTGAAGTTACGTACCATGAGAGCTTGGTCTTCATCATCCGAGATATCGTCTTCAGTCTCATCGTGATCAACCTTTCGTCGATGAACTTTGAGTGCGATCTCCCTGGTCTTCGGAGCAGGCTCTTCGAAGTCCTTGAGGTCAAGCTCGCGAGTCATGAGCTTGCCCATCAAAGTCTCCATAGACATACTTGTGAGATCATTTCCTTCTATGATGGCTGTCACCTTAGGGTTCCAAATCTTTGGTAGCCCTCTGAGTAGCTTGCGGATCTTCTCATGGTTTGAGTACTGCTTACCAAGCGAGGATAACGGGTTGATGATGTCGAGGAATCTTGTAAACATTTGAGTGATCGTCTCATTTGGCTTCATCTTGAAGGCTTCGTACTCTTGAGTGAGACGGCTTATCTTTGATTCCTTGACTTGAGTGGTTCCTTCATGCGTCACTTCCAGAAGTCTCCATACTTCATGAGCAGTGGTGCATGTAGAGACCCTGTTAAACTCGTTCCTGTCTATAGCACAGAATAAAGCATTAATAGCCCTAGCATCTAGACTTGCCTGTTTCTTCTCCTCGATAGAATATTTGTCGTGTGGTTTCTCAGTGAGGTCACCATCGACAACTATTCTGGCGGGCTTTTTGTAACCGTCAGTTACGACAGTCCACAGGTCAAAGTCTAGAGACTTTAGATAAAAACTCATCCTTGTTTTCCAATATGTGTAGTTAGTCCCATCAAATAGGGGAGGCCTATGAGTGGACTGACCTTCACCATGATTGGAGATCAAGGATTGTGTGGTTGCCATGGATCAGCTCTTAGGATGTTAGTCCTTATAAAGAGAACAGAGCTTTGATACCAATTGAAGAACAGTTTGGCAACTCTAGAGGGGGGGTGAATAGAGTATATATATATATAATGACCAATTAAAAAATTACTCTTTCACGAACAATAAATAATCAGAGTAAAATACGGAATGTAAATGAAAGACAAGAGAGCATACGCAAACACAGCAATTTTAACCTGGTTTCCCTCGTGGAGGACTAGTCCAGGCCTGAGAACTCTAGCTCAGGATTAAATCCACTATTTGTGAAATAGTAGCTTACAACCCGTGCCTTTACTTCAGAAGAGCACGTCAACTTCTTACAGAGAATCGCAGTGGCGATTGCTTGGAATTGTCCAAGCGATTTCTTCACTCTTGCACAAGAATCCTAGCTGAGAGATGCTGAGCACTCGAGACTTAGGGGGCTTGTGGCTAGTAGATGGGAAGGGTATGGCTTATAAAGCTTGTAGGAGAGAAGAGAAGAGAAGATTGAGTGATTCAAAATGAGAGAATTCATGCCCTATTTATACTGATTTTTGAGGCAGAATTCGGCCAGAATTCGGGTAGGAGAATTCAAAAATTTGGCCGTTGGACAGCTAGCAACCAGCTAACCCTAAAATTAGGGTTCCTGATTTCTAGGGGACAGAGTTCGGCCCGAACTCTGTGTGGAGGCAGAGTTCGGTCCGAACTCTGTCTCCAGAGTACAGAGTGATTCTAAGTGGGACTTGTGGGCAATTTTGTTTTGGTGGAGCTTGGGATTTTGGGTAGGCTTGTAGACCAAGTTCCAAGAGCTCAGCATAACTCAGAGTACATACTTCTAGACTCAATGAAATATAAAAGTACAGACTCGAAAATATACTGAGAGTCAGAAACTGACCTGTCGTTTGTCCCGAACTGAAAACAGACGTCGTGTGTCGTATTGAATTTATACAGATATTATTTAGTCAATGTAGTCAATATTTGGTTTACTGTGACTTTGTGTCAACAGAGGTGCTGGGTACTGCCGAAGAAGCCCAAGACTGTCTCCAGGAAACCTTAGCATAGCGCGATGAAGATTACTGGGAGCAGATCTGGCTTTTCGAAAAAAAGTTGGCTGTCGTAGAGGGCAAAATGGATAGGACGACAAACGAGCAGATGTCTCTTCGTCGTTAGTCCGAGACTTTGACCCAAGCTGTCAAAGGTGTGAGTACCCATCGAGCAGAGTTGGAGGATGTTTATTCGGGCATATCTCAGTTTAAAGACGAGGTGGCAAGGCGTCAAAAGGCAAAGAGACGAGCCACGGAGTCTGTTACACCGAGAATCGCCTTTTTGAAGTATCAGATTAACGACCTTACACGCCGACAAACATGGATAGTAGCGTTTGATTTTGCTGTAGTCGTGCTTTTTTTCTTTTCCTGACTTTGAAAAAGAAATCAAGACTTTATTTTCTTCTCGTTTATTCATTTTTTATGAACTTTGTAGCAGTGGGATTCCTATCAGAGGTAGCTTTAACATGGTAGAGTGAAAATAACTCCGTTAGAGATATTTTGTGGCCCTAGTATCTATATCATGCCTAGAATTTTAGGCATAGATGGTAAAGTGAGATAACTGACACCGTGGCGTGAGGAGTTAGTTTCGTGGGAATGTTTACTAAGAGGTAACATGGATATGGTAGACATTCGATTTTAGTAGCAGGGTCATCTTTCTCAGAGGTCGTATGAACTTGGAAGGACACGACTTTGTGGGTACATAAAAACAATTCAGAGGTATTGTGAATGTGGATGTCTTCATGTAGGGTTTATAGCGATACGAGGGTTGCTTACGTAAGAATGTTTACTCAGAGGTAAATATGGACATGTAAACATTAGATTTGGAAATGTCTCACTCAGCGAACGATCCAGAGGTAATATGAACATGATCGCCTAAGGTTTTACTTGTATAAGGCATCTTGCTGAACTTCTGTTAGTAGTAGAGAAATATATGCCCAAAACTATACATAGTATTTTTTTAGAAATTTTCTATTGATGGGCATCATTAGCAGATCTCTATTAGCTTTGGCGAGTCGATAAGCACCGTTAGAGTACATCGACTCCACTACGAAGGGACCTTCCCACTTAGGCTGGAATTTCTCGGTTGTCTTATATGTCATGACCATCGGTCTTACTGATAACACAAGGTCACCGACTTGAAATGTTCACCGACTTGAAATGTCCTTTCCTTGACATTTTATTGAAAACTCTAAAAATTCGAGCTTGATAGCTCAATACCTTGCTGAGCTAGAAGACGCTTCTCGTGCAATGCTTCGAACTCTTATAGCCGACGACATTTATTGTCTTCCTCCGTTAACTGGTTAGCAATGGCTACCCCTAGAGATGGGATCTAAATTTCCAGGGGAAGTACCACTTCACTCCTGTAAATGAAGGAGAACAATGTATTGCCAGTTGGTGTCCAGATAGTTGTGCGGTATGTCTTGTTTGCCATTGATTTTAAAAGTACAGAACAATTATCGGAGGACTGAACTTAGACTCACAACACAAACTCGCTTGTACAAAGAAAGCCTAGGGACGAAAACCTAGGTACAGCAGTCTAAGTACAATTATTTATTTTAGATTCTGGGGGGTGACGATAGAGGCACGGGAAGGCGACGGCAGCCCTGCCTTACTCCTTGGACGATCGGTATGCAGCCTTGGCTCCTTGTGAAAAGATGGTTGGCGTTAACGAAGAAGTGCTCTTTTTGCTCCTCTGTTGCTCTCCTGGCTTCTCTCTCTCTCTGTGTGTATTCTCTCTCTGACTCTGTATATTTTTTTTATTCTTTTTGTTGTCGGCCTTTTTGCAAAGAAATGATGCTGGCTATTTATAAGAGTGAGGTATGACCATTAGGGTTTGCTAATGATCATTATTTTAGAATGTCGGCGCTTCTTCAATCTATCTGAACCCTTGGTCCTGATTACAATGAATCTCGGACATTAATGAGGATAGCACCGAATCTTGTAAGCAATTAATGTTGATTGCTTTAAATCTTCATGATTGATTATACCAATGCCCGATTGCTCGCCACGTGTCCCATTGGCTTGACGATAAATGATATACCTTGATCTCAGTAATTATGATAATGATGTCAGATATATTTGTTGAGATTCGGTTAAATCGTTGATTGATCCGATGCCACGTGTTTTGATTGTGGGTCCTGCCAGAGCCGCATAGGATGGGCAACACTTGAACCGCAGGAAGATACTCTTCGTGAGCCGTATAGGACAATGCTTCATCGGACCGTAGGGAACGAACTCTCAATGAGCCGTATATGCATAGTCTTTGCGAGCCGCATGAGTTAGCGTTGTATTGAGCCGCAGTGGCTGAGCTCTCAGTGGGCCGCATATGGCTGATTTTTGCTAGTCATATAGGATGACTTCTCCGTGAGCCGCATGAAGCTGTTCTCTATTTAAGCCGCATGAGATTTGCTACGTGGCTACCTAGGATTTCTGACGGATCGGGTCAGAGATCTTCTTCCTTTCCTGAAGAGTCTGTCATTATGGCAGAGTCATTATGACACTTTATGCCAGAGCCGCCACAGTTGTCAAATCATGTCAGAGCATTAAATGAGGCCACTATTCAAAGGGCCAGCTATAGGGAAGGATCTCAGGGGACACGTGGCATGGATCGAGCCGCATATTCCTGCTAAACCGCATACACTCTCGAGCCGCATGAGACAGAGAGTCTTCCTTTGAACTGTATAAGACAGCCCCCATATGAGCCGCATAGGCTTCGTATCCGGAGCCGCATGGACCATTATTCTGATATTTTCCATGCTTCTATAGGACCCCCTTCAAAGTTTTCAATTTGCAAAATTGAAACACTTTGAATAAGAAGCATGGTCCCGTTCATGTCGCATAAGTGTCCCAGCCGCATAGATTCATCTGTCCGCATAGGCTCTTTGCCACGTGTCCTAACTACGTGTGCAAATCTTCATTAAATGCTCTTGATTCATTTTGATTTAACGCCGTCTTTTGGGGGAGGATCCCAAGGGTCGGTTATGTCTTGACCGAAGCGTTTTTGCCTTTATTTTTTGAAGCGGCGCGTAATCCGAGGCGTCATCCGAGACGTTTGTTCGTTTTATGGGTTTTTTTCGCCTATAAATAAGAGTCTTTTAATCCCCTTGGGTTTCTTTACCTTCTTTCTTTGCTCAAATCCCCTGTTGCAGACTTTGCTCTCCGTCTTCTCCCTTTATCGATCGACAATGGCTCCCAAGAAGGCTGCTGCTGCTGTGGGTAAGAAGGCCGCATCATCCTCTGCGGCTGCGAAGGGCAAGAAGGCCGCGTCTTCATCGACTGTGGCGGTGAACGTGGCGGCTCCTCCGCCGACTGACGCGCCTGCTTTTCACCATGACGTCCACCCGCCCATTGCTGGTAAGGGTCGTTTTGAAAACCCTAACTGTTGCCATGGCTCTGCTGCATACTTTATGCACAAGCCGCATGTACGAGGCTTATCGATGTGACCGCATAAGTACTTCCCCCATTGGGGTCACATGAGCTTGTTTATACTCGATCTGAGCCGCATATGCGTTTTCGATTTGGGTCGCATAAGCGTCGCTCACTTTCGAACCGCATAGGCTCGCTTTTTTGTATCCGCGTCAGCTCGCATGGGTCTAGTTTCGTAGGCATGCTTAATTTGAACTGCATGGGTCTATAAGCTCGTCTGAATTTGAGTTGTACGGACTCGACTAACTCGGAACCGCATGGACGTATCTAATACTGAGCCGCATGTGACTGTGACGACCCGAGCCGGATAGACTCAAATGATCTTTCCAATGCTTCTGTTTTCTTTGACTATCTTCTAACCTTGTTTCTTTTGTCTTTCTTCAGTGAGTCTGCCCGTAAATCCTGCTGGGGAGCTTACAGTGGGTTCAAATCAATTCGTCCTGGGCGTGCGTCTTGATGACTTAATTAAGCATGTGTTGAATCAATTCCCTACTGATGAGCCTTCGGAGAGGTTAAAGGCCATTGAGAATCAGACCCTCCATTACCTCCGTTCCATGATGAATACTGGGAAGCTGGATGGGAAATACCTGAAGCCTTTGTTCCTTTTTGGAGATGCTTTAATCATCAAAAATCCCCGAGTTTTAGAGATTACCGAGAACTGGGATTTCTCTTTGGATGGGGTGGCAATCCATATTCCTCTCATGGAACGTCATTATCCTTTGTCATGGTTCAATATGGTGTTGCTGGAGAGGAAGATGGTGTGTAACTTAACTCCTACCAAATCAGGGATGTTGATGGGCAACATCCATTATAATCCGAACATACGGTCAGCGTATGCGGGTAAGGATTCCGTCCTCCGGTATATGATGGGTCTGGCCCCGGGCTCTTTCATGAATGTATACGGTCCCAATTTCACACTTACTCAAGCTGATACTTTCCTGAATCGGCTCGTTCGCAAGAAGTCTTATCCTGTTGGTAGGCTGGCACTGCCGAACTGGATAAACCCCACCTCTACGTGGGCCCAGTTGACTACTTGGGTTTTGTAGATCTATGGAATATTCTTGCGGGAGGTGGGGCTTTACCATGCCATTCGGGGCACTTGTCACGGGCTTCCCATTAATAAACCACTGTTCGTAGCGCTCTTGGAGATGTATAGCCGGCGAATGGGGACATTCTTTGCACCAGTAGGGGAGCTGGGGCTTGCTCTTCACGAGATGTATACTGTCTCTAAACTTCCATGGGAGAATGAGCCTTTCGAGGTGTATACCCCGTCAAATGAGGAGTTCGAGGCCTTGGACAGGCAACTCCCGAGTTCTGTTGCGGTGTATCAGGAGTTGTTGTGCCACCATAGTGCTTGTCATCAGATGGCTATAAAAACGACAGATAGCTCCGAGGGGACAGCTCCCCATACCATATCCTGGATTAATTATCTTTTTAGAGTTGATCCTTCTGGCGATGTTACTCCCCGAGCCCCTCGAACGCATGCAGAGGTAAGGGATCTGATGTCAAGTGTCAAGAAGTCGCGATCCAAGAGCGATATATTCGGGAGTCAAGTTGACTCTCTTAGTTATTTTCACTACGGGACCATACAGATGTCGGAGAAGGCGCTTCTGGCTGGATTTTTGATGATATGGCTACGGAACTGCGTAGTCTCGGGAGGAGCAGATTTTATCGAGAGGATTGGTCGTCATTTCATCATTCCTGCCGTTAAACTAGTATTCGGAGTTAGATTGGCCCTTCTTCCTGCTATGGTGTGCAGCATACACCATGGTCTGCGGGCATTCTCGTCCAAGGTTATTGCTCGTAAGAAGACTTTAGATTTTGAGCGCATAGAACTGCCTTTCCACTACCTGATGGGGTGGTTGGCGATGCACTACAAGTCTTTGCTGGGACCTGGGATAGCGAAAGATGCTACAGCCGAAGATGCTTTCCTCTTCAAATGCCATCACCGGTCTTGGGAATACAATACTATGCCAGCTTGTCGGAGGGCGCTGGCGAGAGTGGATGGGTGTGACTTCTTTGTGTCTGTTCCTCCTTTTTCTGATGAGGAAGTGAGGAAGGTACACCTTGATGGTACTGGACCTTCTCATTTTCTATTTCCGAATATGCTTGCTTGGTTGTACAATATCCGCCCCGCGCATCTGGTTTATCGCAACCGAGATAATGTATACTTGGAGCCTTACCTACCTAGCAGGTTTTCCCGCCAGTTTGGTTATAGCCAGTTGTTCCTTGATTGTCCCAACCCTTGTTTGGGTTTTCAAGGCAGCATTCTTGACGGCGTCCGAGCGTGGAATTATTACGACGCTTATCATACTCGGGCCAGCTTCTCAGTTCCCGATGCTAAGGCGCCGAAGGAAATTTTATACGTGGCTACTTTATATCACGTTATGGCGAATAAGACACCTGTTAACTTTGATCCGAGTACCAATTTTATCATGGGTACCGGTTTAGAGGAGAAGCCCAAAGGGGCTAAGGTTAGAAAGCAACTGGCGCTCCAGGTCCCCCTCCCTGAATCAGAACCTTCCGAGTCGGCTGAAGACGAGGATGATGATGACAGCGAAGGTTCCCTCTCTGGTGGGGGTGAAGAAGTAGCGGATCAACCGCTTCCCACACCCGACGAACCGGCAGAGGATCTGTTGTTTACTACGCAAAAGGGAGTAGTAATAGAAGAACAACTTTCAGCCGTGTCTGGTCCCTCGTGTAAACGGGTCAGACCCGAGTCTTCTGACAGTAGAGCGACCTTTTCCGTTAATAGAGCCGCTGTTAGGTCTCGTGGATTACTTATCACCGAGAAGGGTGAAGATACAGACGCTATTCTGGAGGTAAGACCAAGTCATAGCCATCTCTTTGTTGTAGTTTTCTTTTCTCTTGGGGATATGACTTAATCACTTTTCTTTGTAGGCGTCCGATGAGCCGACCTCTCCTGAATCGTCTACCACCCCTGAAGCTGATCCGTCCCTTGCTGCTCTGATTAGTGACATATGTGCTGCGGTCCTTTCTGCGGGGGCTCTCTCAGCGGCGGCTGGAAGCTCCGAGGTTGCTGAGGTCTCGGCCCGGGGTGACGAAGGTTCCCTCGGACCCGTCTTCGAGACCGCTGATCTTCAACAAGGTGCCGTTGATCTCGGTGCATCCCCTCCCGAGGATGCAAGGGGGGAGGAGTCTGTTATACCTGACTCGGGAACTGTTGGTGAAGAGGCTGCGGTGGCTGTAAGCGAACCTCGGCCTCCACACTCCTCAACTGGTAAGATAAGCCAGATATTGACTAGTGAGGGGGCTTATTTGCTCTATCAACATATCCTCCGGGTCAAATCGATTCATGGTTGCCTTGGCCCTGCAGGTCCTGACCCTTTACTTCCCGCCGTGGATGTTCTTGGGGAAGGTTCGGTCTGCCGTGATACGGGAGGAAGGAGCGTTTCCTCTCCTTTGCCGTCTCACATCGAGGAGCCTCCTGCCAGCTCTAGGCCGATGGAAATGGGGTTGGCGATGGTCTCCGCCTCATCCTCTGTAGATTATACAGCTCCGGAGGTCGACCTCTCGACCCTGCCGAGTTTCCAAGTCTTGCAGGCTGCCGAAGAGAAGTTGGCCGCTGTTCAAGCGTCCTTTCATGCAGAGCTGGTTTCTCTCGTAGCAGGAGCGGCGGATTCTGTTGTGTCTTCTTCGGTGCTGCCAGCCACGCTTCCGTTGACACCGGCCTCCATGGAGACTCTGAACGAGACGACGCAGGACGTGGTAGACAGCTTCTATCGTCATTTGAATAGGGGCGTAGGCGCTGCCATAGGGCGGGGGACCCCATTTTCTCTATCTCTCCGGTGCGCTCAGGGTCAAATTGCAACCCTGAAGTCCCTTCCTGGCGGGGTGGGATTGGCTGCACTGCTGGAGCCTAAGCTGACGGAAGCTGATCAGTTTGTGATCCAGCTACTGGCGATACGACAGGCGGGCTTGCCTGCTGTAATCGAGCGGGTGCGGGGCTTCCTCATTGTTGCTCGGGATCAGATTAAGCTAGCCCGCGATACTGCTGGGCCAGTTGTACGGGGGGACCTTGATAAGTTCTCCGCTTCGTATGACCAGCTGGGTCGCAGGAGTCAGGCTTGCCGTGCTCGGAAAGAGTCTGCTTCTCGTGGAATTGCTGATACGAAGGAGCGGATTCTTGGGCTCCAGAGGCAACTGGCCTTCTTAGAGTCAGAGCTGGAGGCTGCTCAGGCGGAGCAGGAGTCGATCGTTCGGGAGGCCGAGAAGATTTCCCGATCTTCCGATAACCTGGAGCGGGCCTTTAAGAAATTTGAGGATAACTGGCAGGCTCACGCTCATTTGGAGGATGAGGCAGTGCTGACCCACGAGGCAGAGCGTCGAGCCTCCCAGAGGTTTGAGCGGTCGGTTGCTTTGCTGACAGACCGTCTCAGGGCGTTATGTGCCCCAGAGAAGTGATCAGCCGTCTGTTTTCTTTTGCTTTCTTTTCTTCTCTTTTTTTTTGTAAGGGGTGTGATCCCCAAATGATGTAGTACATTGAATTTTGAATAAATGAGCCTGTTTCCACTCATCATCTCTTTCTTATACTTGTGGCGTCTGTGGAATTTGGACTTGCTGGGGGATTTATTTGTGGACCTGTTATCCTAGGCGTACCTTAGTTTTAGGTACGGATAACAAGTTTGGACAGGATGTCCGGAACAGCCGTGGCAAAGTGGTCATGGATGTTCTCGGTGCTTAACAAAAAAAGGAATGCCGTAGAGCAGCTGGGCTCCCGGGGCATAGTGGGGTAGTAGATTTATGATAAGAAGCTTTAGCAAAGGAATATTTGTGGACCTATTATCCTTGGCGTACCCTGGTTCGGGATACAGATAATAGGGTGAAAGGAAAACCAACATATTTGCTCAGAGGTCATGAGGACATGGCAGGCATGAGGGTTTTACCGTGGAACCTTCCTGCTCAGAGGTAGTGAGGACATGGCAGGGGAGGTTTCACGGGGGATATTCGTGGTCAACAGCGGACATTTGTGGACCTATTATCCTTGTCGTACTCCGGTTGTGGGTACAGATAATAGGTCGAAAGGAGACCGACATACTTGCTCAGAGGTAATGTGGACATGGCAAGCATGAAGGGTTCTTCGACGGAGCCTTCCCACTCAGAGATAATGATGACATGGCAGGAGTGGGTCAATGAAGAGGGAGTACATAGAACGACTCAGAGGTAGGAGAACGTGGAGGTTCTATGTGAGGGGCGGTTTGTTTTTGGTGGAAGTGAAAACGATTCAGAGGTAATAAGGACATGTCCGTTTTCGGAAATTTGTGGATCGATTACCCTTTTTGTGCACTGGGAGTGCGGGTATTGGATCATGAGGGAGGATCTCTTCCAGGGAAGCAAGTTTAGAGGTATAATTATACGTGACTTACTATCTGAAAGAGTGACCGAAATGTGAGTTCAGAGGCACCAGCGGGTACATAACTCGGTAAATTAACATATTGAGAAAGTGGGAGTCCAGCGGCACCAGCGGGTACATGACTCGATAATCTAAAGGGGATGTAGGGGTGAGTTCAGAGGCACCAGCAGGTACATGACTCGATAATCTTGAAATGTTGTGGGTGTGAGTTCAGTGGTACCAGCTGGTACATGACTCGATAATCTGAAATGCTGAGGGTGTGAGTTCAGTGGTACCAGCGGGTACATAACTCGATGAACTTGTAGGGAATGTCGTTTAGACATAATATTTCTTCAGGAATTTGTCGTTGACGGGCAGCATGAGCAAGTCTCCATTTTGCTTTGCAAGGCGGTAGGCACCGTTGGAGAATACCGTCTCAATGATAAATAGGCCCTCCCACTTTGGCTGGAATTTGCCGGTGGTCTTGTGAGTCATGACCATTGGCCTCCGGACTGCCAAGACGAGATCGCCTACCTGGAATGTTCTGATTTTGACCTTCTTGTTGAAGGCTCTTGAGATGCGTGCTTGGTATAGCTCGATCCTTTGCTGAGCTAGGAGGCGCTTTTCATCTAAGGCCTCTAACTCTTGCAGTCGACGTCGATAGTTATCATCGGTTGTCAATTGGTGTGTAAGGGCGACACGTAGTGAGGGGATCTGTGTCTCCAAGGGGAGGACTGCCTCACTTTCGTATACCAGGGAGAACGGTGTATTTCCGGTGGCTGTTCGGACCGTGGTGCGGTAAGCCCATAAGCACTCGCCGAGCTTGTCGTTCCAGTCACGTTTGTTGGAGGAGACAAACTTCTTGAAAAGTTTGATGATTATTTTGTTGAATGCCTCTGCTAACCCATTTGCTGTCGGGTTGTACGGCGTCGAGGCGATATTCTGAATACGGTGCTTATCGCAAAACCGATAGAATGCGTGGCTTGTAAACTGCGGACCATTATCATGGATGATCCTTCGGGGCAGTCCAAAGTGGTAGATGATGTGGTGTTTAAGGAAGCTGATCATGTTTGAAGTCTTGACTTCTGCGAGTGGGACAGCTTCCGCCCATTTAGAGAAGTAATCAGTGATCACAAGTATGAAGCGATATCCTCGGGAGGAAGGTGGGGTGATTGGACCAATGATATCCATTCCCCATGCTTCGAATGGCCAGGATGCCACTGTCGGATGTAAAAATTCAGAGGGTTGGTGGATGAAGTTCGCATGGACTTGGCAAGCTTTGCATTTTCTAGCATAATCTATCGCGTCTGCCACCATTGTGGGCCAATAGTAGCCCATTCGGCAAAGGCGGTCTTACAGTTTCGGGCCGGGCTGGTGGGCCCCGCAAACACCGTCATGGGCTTCTCGTACGGCTTCCTTGGCTTCTGCGTTTGACAGACACCGAAGTAGTAATCCGTCGTAGGAGCGGCGATACAGCATTTTCGTCTCTGTATCGTAGAAGAATCTGAGGGAACGCCTTCTGATGGAAGTAGCTTCCTTTGGGTTCTCAGGCAGGATGTCGTAGACGACGAAGTCGATGAATGGTTGTCTCCAATATGGGGCGTCATCGATCGTCTGTGCGAAATAACTTGCGACAAATTACACATTATTTTTGGGACAGACCAGTTCATGGCCTATCACTTCCACTAATTGTCGATCATAATTCGGAACTGCTAAGGAAGCGGCGAGACCAGCTAGGGCATCGGCTTCAATATTTCGGAGTCTGGGGACGTGCTCGATGAAGAACCCCTCAAATGCCGAGATGATATTGATCGCTATTTGATGATAAGGGATCATGTCTTCATGGCGTACCTCGTACGAACCCCGGATCTGATTGACGACTAGTTGGGAATCGCCGTACGCTTCAAGGTATTCTACCCCCAACTCTTTTGCAAGTTGGAGGCCAATGACCAGAGCGTTGTACTCAGCCACATTGTTAGAACAGGGTTCAGTGAGGGAATAAGTACGGTTAATCACCAATCCGGAAGGAGAGATTAGTACTACTCCGACTCCGACGACTATATTGCCTTTAGGTCCGGTTCTCAAAGTGCCGTCGAAGAACATTCGCCATATATTTTCGTGGGAGGTTGTATGCGAGTCGGTGACCTCATCTGGGATCTCTTCGTATATCCTGGAGGACTCCGAGCCTGGGTGGGCTGCCAAGAAATCTGCCAGGGCTAGACCTTTGACTTCCTTTTGGGGGACGAAGATCATATGATAAGGGGACAGCAGTATTGCCCATATAGCGAGGCGAGAGCTGAGTGCCCCTGGTTTAGTCATGAGGACCCTGAGAGGGTTAACTCGTGAGATCACATGTATCGTTTGTCCGATGACATAGTGCCGCATTTTCTGAATGGCGAACACTAGAGCGAGGCATTCCTTCTCCACAGCGGTGTATCGGTGCTCTGGTCCAATCATCATTCGGCTGAGGTAATATATGGCCTGTTCATGGCCTGTATCGTTATTCTGTGCCAGTAGAGCACCGAGGGAGTGTTCCATTGCTCGTACATAGAGCAGAAATGGTTTTCCAGGGACTGGGGCTACCAAGATCGGAGGATTTGACAGATATTCTTTGATGCTATCGAAAGCACGCTAGCATTCTTCGTCCCATACGAATGAGACTTCTTTCTTCATGAGGTGCGTAAATGGCCGGCATCGCCCGGAGAGGTTGGAAATGAACCTTCTGATGTAAGCTAGCCTTCCCTGAAGGCCTCTGAGTTCACGGAGATTTCTCGGAGGACCCATCTCCATGATTGCTTTTGTCTTCTCGGGGTCTACATGGATACCCTTTACAGTGATGATGAAGCCTAAGAACTTCCCGCTAGATACGCCCAGGAAGGACTTCGTAGGGTTCATCTTCAAATTGTGCGTCCGCATTAGGTCGAATACCGTCCTTAGATCCTGCAGATGGTCTCCTTTGCTACGGCTCTTGACGGCTATATCATCAACATAGCACTCCACCGTCTTGCGTAAGTGGTCTCTGAAGATGATGCTCATAGCTCTTTGATATGTGGCGCCAGCATTCTTTAAACCGAAAGGCATGACTGTGTAGCAGTACGTGCCAATCGGTGTTCGGAATGATGTATGCTTTTCGTCGTCGGGAGACATCTTGATTTGGTTGTATCCCGAGAAGCCATCCATGAATGACATGCGCTCAAAGCCGCAGGTATTGTCGATCATGATGTCTGTGATAGGAAGGGGGAATTCATCTTTAGGGCATGCCTCGTTCAGATTACGGAAGTCGATACAGATTCAAATTTTCCCATTCTTCTTGAGGACAGGTACTATATTGGCGACCCAATCGGGATGTTGCTCCTCACGAATGAAGCTGCTGGCTATTAGTTTGTTGACTTCAGCTTCGATCGCGTCCATGATGCTTGGGCGGAAGCATCGCTGTTGTTGTTTGACTGGCTTCACATCTGGCCGAATATTGAGTTTATGAAGAGCGATGTCAGGATTTAACCCTGGCATGTCTTCATAGCTCCAAGCGAACACATCAATGTACTCCCTGACAAGTTCTAACAGCGACTTCCGTTCTTCGTTGGTTAGGCTTTCACTGATGAAGATCGGTTTTGGAGAAGATTCGCTGCCGAGTTCCACTTGTATGACCTTATCTTCAGTAGGAGGTTCTCTCAGTTCGAATTGCTTTTCCCATTGTGCGTCTAATTGCTGGGCCCAAGGCTCTAGCTCGAGGATTTCAGGGATGTCTTCGTCTTACTCGTAAGCGTCGGCGAACGTCATGTTGACTGACATGACTTGCCTGAACACATCTCCGATGCTGGTATCTGAGTCAGAAGTTGGCAATCCGGTTGGATGCGACTGCCAGTCGCATTCTTCATTTGAACTTTCCGGGGTCGTAGTAGGCGTTACATACCCTAACCCGCATCGAGTTTTGTTATAGTAGTTCCATGGTTTGCCCGCCGGGGCTGGCGGCTTCAAAGGTAATCGTCGCCCAGTGTCATAGTTCAATCCTGGTGTAGTCTCTAGATCATACCCCTGTTTCTGCATGAGATACTTGGATTGAGGGCTATACAGATACAGAGGTAGTCTCTCGGCATCTGACCCGAGGTCATCTTCTTCTATGGTGCGGGGATGAGGGTTGTTCGTCCGATCGAAGATGACTGGATGATCCCCTCCCTTGTGTATTCGGTAGGCGTCTTCTACTGGAGTAAGCTGGATTGCGGTATACACATTTGTCACCTGTGTGTGTAGGTGAGCGCCTATGCCGTGTTCCATAGCATACATCGTACATAGCTTATTGAGCTCGATGTAGTCCAAAGATAACCTTTTATTGATGAAGTAAGGTATCTTTTCTAGGGGGATTACATCATCAGCGGAGGGGACATTAGTGTGGGTGGCCACATACTTGGCTAGTTTCGGTTCCTCTTCGACTACCCCCTGTGTAAACGAAGACTGAGAGGACGATCTAGGAAGCTTGATTGTCAGTGGTCCAGTTGATGGTGCAGAGCGTGGGGTAGTTGGCAGACTGGCGACCCCTAGTTTGGCATTCGATGTGGAGCGAGGAGTGGCTGGTTCGCTGGAACTGTCAGACCTTGCATCGAGGCGACAACCTTTCTTGGGAAGGCGTATTGTCAATGTCCTGTCCGAGGGGTTGAGCTTCCCTGTTTGTGGTTGACTGACTCTTGGTAATTTGATTGTTAGTGGCTCCGTTGTGGGTCTCGGCACTTGGCCGGATCTCGGCAGCCGGATTGTCATCTGCTCCTCTTGCGCCGAGAGGCTGATTGCGTCCTTCCGTAGAGTGGCGGTGAGGGGTGTAGACTTGCCCGGTTTGCGAGCTTGGAGGTGGATCGTCAGGGGTCCTTCTGATCCCGTGGCTGTCTCAGTATGAGCTTGTGCGTCTCCTTCATCCAGGTGCCTCTTCGACTTTTCGTATAAACAGGAGTCCGAGTAGTAAGATTTGACCCATTTGAATGGATCGATGTCAGCAAACTCTGTCTTCACGAAGCCGTGTTTGTCGACATATTTGAAGCACTGGTGTAGCGTGGAAGGCACGATCATATAATCGTGTATCCATGGGCGCCCCAAGAGGATGTTGTAAGAAGTGTCTGCATCTATGACGTAGTAGGTGACCTCGGATTGGAGATCGCCAATCTGACACTTCAGACGAATCTTCCCGATAGGGTAGCTCCTGCCCGAATTGAAACCGCTGATGGCGGTGCTTGTAGGTGTTAGGCGATGCATTGGAATACGGAGATGATGTAGCAGACCTTTCGGGATGATGCTTATGGAAGAGCCAGGATCAATGTGCATCTGATCCACTTTTACGTCGCCGATATATCCCGTGTAGTATAGCGGGCGATCATGTAGGTTGGTTTTGATGAGCATGTCCTGCGGAGTGAAGACGATGTTGGGCATTGCTCCCGTGCAGGCACTATCTTGGAGATCCATAGTTGAGTCCTCCCCAGTGAGGTTAGATTGAGCGAGATAGGCATCGGTATTTTGGAGTGCTTCGCTCAATGCAATACGAACGTCTTTGGAGAGTCTCAGGAGTTCATATAATGACAATTTGGCCGGAGTGTTAGCCAATTGTGCTAAGATGTCAAAGTTGTAGGGCCTCTCTAACCCTTGGGCAGCGTCCTTTCGGAGAGATTTGTCGAAGCGAGTCTCCTTCGGCCTAGGCTTGTCGGTCGTCGAAGGCTGAGCCGGTCCCAGAGCAACAGTTGTAGTGGGTTGATGATTTTCAGCTGGACTATCAACCACAGGTTGGGATTGCGCTCCGGACTGCGTGACGACGGCTGTAGCTTCCTCGTCGTCTGCTAAAATTGTGCGACAGGTCTTGATTTTTCTACTCTTTTTGTTGGTGGGAGATGGTGTGGGCCGAGTTACTTCTGATACCAAGTCTGGATGGACCCACATGACCTCTCCTCTTGAGGTGGTAAGAGGTACTAGACCAGCAGCTTGTTCTCGGGGCGGGGGAAGATTGGTAATCTCTATTGTCGCGAGAGGGACGGGAATTACCCCGTCCTGGGTCTCCGTTGGAGGGAAGTTGCCGAATTGTACGGACACCATATTGGCTACTACGGTTACCTCTTCGAAGTCGATGGCCAGAGCGTTCGAATCGATGAGGCTTTGGATGTACCGTTTTAGTTGGTAGCAGTCATGTGTAGCTTGGTATATATAACGGTGGTAATGGCAGAACTTCGGGTTCTCCAAATCAGCCGGCCGAGGCTTCCGTCTTGGTGGAGGAAGCTGAATTCTACCTCCTTGTATAAGCATGTCTAAGATAGGCTTGACGTGGCCGTCTTCGGAAGAGTAAGTGATCTGAGGCCATTGCTTATCTGCTGGCTGTGGCTCGGGCTTTTGGGCCGTGTCGGCCACCATAGCCTGTTTTCCCTTGCTGTCCCGATTGTTGGAGGGGTTACCCCCATTATCGTTGTTGAGACGCTTGCCCTTGTTTTCTCCTTCTGAGATGTACAACCCCAGTTGGCGGGCCTTCTTCAGTCGTTCTTCAGCGCTTGTGGCGCTGATGATGAACGCCTTCCAATCTTTGAATTAACTCTCGCCCATCCAGAGACTGATCGTTGGAAGCAGTCTCTTTTGGCATATTTCGATCAAAGAATAATCCGGATTTCCGGAAGGCAGCTTCATGGCGATCTGGCAGAACCGCTCGATGTAGTTCCTTGTTAGCTCCTTCTCCCCTTGGACGACGTCCATGAGAGTGGACATAGTGATGTCTTGTCCTACTTCATAGAATCGTTCCAAGAATATGCGCTTGAAGCCGGCAAAGGAATGGATGCAGTTGTCCGGTAGATTGCGGTACCAATCAAAGGCGACTCCTTCCAATGCTCCAATGAATAACCGTGTGAGGATCGCATCTTCATGGGGCAGATGGTCGGTGGTGACCTCAAAGTAAGTGATGTATTGACTTGCTGAGGTTTTGCCATCATACGGGTTGATGTTGAACGGCTTATATCTTGGTGGGAATGGAACATCCCTCCACTCAGCAGGATATGGTTGCCGTATTCTGAGATCTTGAGCGTTTTCTCGGGCATGAAACATGGCACGGAGCTCTTGGACCTTTCTTCTTACTTCTCGGGTCTCATCTGTCGCGGCGGAGGCTGTTATTTCGGGAGGATTATTGCCCAGGTTTGGTGCCGCTGAGTTCGAATCTATATTGACCACGGGGCCTGTGTTTGTTTGACCAGGCGCTCCTCCTTGTAAAGTGGGCAGGGCCGCTTTAATCTCGTCTACAGACTTGACCAAAGCAAGTAATATGGCTTCGAGACTGTCGATGCGCTGGCGATCACTGGAACCACCTTGATCGCTGTCCGTCATGAACACCGTTCTTACGTGAGGAGTGATGGAAGGAACGGTGGAGGATGTGCCCTCTGAGTCGTACCCATGCACCGAGAAGTCATCGGGATAGGTGGGAATGTTCTCTTCGGGCTCGGACTCGGAGGGAACGGTATCCCCAGCTTCAGAGCTTGCCTTGTCTTGAGAGTTACGGATGTCCTCGGGGGCATCAGCGTCCGTTGTTCCTGATGGAAGAGTTGTTTGTGCGGACTCGGTTCCTTGGAACATCGGATTATTGCGGATGTTCGGAGGAGTGTTACCCCCAGCTTCTTCAACCCCCAGCGATGTGGATGATAAATTTCCCATCGAGGTAAATTTTGTCTTTGAACGGGTGTATTGGAATACAACAGTGGAGGGCAGCCGTTTAGACGACAGTTTCTTAGTTGTAATGGTTGATATCTTCGGACTGGAGACGCTCGTTTTCTTCCTCCTCTCTTCGGCGGGAACTTTTTGAGCAGAATTGCAGGAGACAACAGGAGGTGCCTCTTCTTCTGAGTTCGGGTGCTGTAGCCTTTGGAAGGCGGATGGCCGAGCTTCCGTCATTGCCGCGTTGTTGCAGCAGCAATTGACGATGATTTGGGTGCGGCGATGCCCAAGCGAGGACTCTTTGCACACCGACACTCCTTCTCTTTCCTTGTATTTGTGGAGGATCATCTCCCGCAGGTCAGAGGAACCACTCTGTCTGTTTGCCGCGGGGGGCTGGACTTGAGTGGTTGTATACAACTTTCCATCCGAGGTTCGTGTGATAGTCAACGGGACACTCCGATAGTCAGAGGTTGAGACAGCTGACTGGGCTCGATGAGCCCGTGCTGCCCTAGACTTCCTCCTTCTCGCACTTGTTGGTGCATAATAGGAGGAGTCCAAGTTGAAAGCCACAGAATCTGGCTTATCATACAGAGAATCATTAGGGTCGGGACCGTATGAGAGACGATCGAAGACCGATCGAGAGAAGCATGGAACGGACGCTATGCTGCCAGAGTTGGGTACCGTACAGGCTGTCTGCATACGGTCATCTTCTGCTGTCGAATGAGTTGTCTTTGGGCGGTTAGGAGTCACGACCGTACAGGCTGGCCGCATACGGTTGGCAATAGTGGCCGCATGGGTTCTCTGCAAGCGGCTGCCTCCTGTAGCCTCATGTGTTTCATCTATGTGATTGGCGACTGTAGCTGCATAAACTATGCGGCTGCCAGATGTGACCGCATGATTCTTCTTCATGCGGCCAGCGACTGTGGTCGCATGAGCCTTTTTCACTCGGCTAGCACCCCTATGCGGCTCAGTTCGCGTAGAGTTCCTCTTTGCCTCTGCAAGTCCAGTATCATAGTATTTTCTTCTGCCGGACTTGGAGACAGCAGAGTTGTCTACGGTCTGAAGTGGGGCTGCAGAAGAGTCCTTCTCACCATCTTAAGCAACAGAGGGTACACCGTCGGGGGCTTGGGGAGGAGCAAATGATTTTGGCCTCCACTCTTTGCGAGCCTTCGTCGTGCGGGTGCACTTCTGGACCGGGCCAGCGCTTCCTTTGGAGAGCATCTCTTCAAACGCTTGTTGGTCGAAGCGGACGACCATCTTTTGTTGCGTGGAGCCAAGTTTGGCTGCATTCGATTGCGTCACCAACTCCTCAGCCGTGGAGAAGTTTGTCCCCAGCAGAGTCACCATCGTGTTTGCCATTGATTGTAAAAGTACAGAACAATTATCGGAGGACTGAACTTAGACTCACAATACAAACTCGCTTGTACAAAAAAAGCCTAGGGACGAAAACCTAGGTACAGCAGTCTAAGTACAATTGTTTATTTTAGATTCTTGGGGGTGACGATAGAGGCTCGGGAAGGCGACGGCAGCCCTGCCTTACTCCTTGGACGATCGGTATGCAGCCTTGGCTCCTTGTGAAAAGATAGTTGGCGTTGACGAAGAAGTGCTCTTTTTGCTCCTCTGTTGCTCTCCTGGCTTCTCTCTCTCTCTCTCTATGTATTCTCTCTCTGACTCTGTATATTTTTTTATTCTTTTTGTTGCCGACCTTTTTGCAAAAAAATGATGCTGGCTATTTGTAAGAGTGAGGTATGACCATTAGGGTTTGCTAATGATCATTGTTTTGGAATGTTGGCGCTCCTTCAATCTATCTGAACCCTTGGTCTTGATTACAATGAATCTCGGCCATTAATGAGGATAGCACCGAATCTTGTGAGCAATTAATGTTAATTGCTTTAAATCTTCATGATTGATTATACCAATGCCCGATTGCTCGCCACGTGTCCCATTGGCGTGACGATAAATGATATGCCTTGATCTCAGTAATTATGATGATGATGTCAGATATATTTGTTGAGATTCGGTTAAATCGTCGATTGATCCGATGTCACATGTTTTGATTGTGGGTCCTGCCAGGGCCGCATAGGATGGGCAACACTTGAACCGCAGGGAGATACTCTTCGTGAGCCGCATAGGACAATGCTTCATCGGACCGCAGGGAACGAACTCTCAATGAGCCGCATATGCATAGTCTTTGCGAGCCGCATGAGTTAGCGTTGTATTGAGCCGCAGGGGCTGAGCTCTCAGTGGGCCGCATATGGCTGATTTCTGCTAGTCATATAGGATGACTTCTCCGTGAGCCGCATGAAGCTGTTCTCTGTTTAAGCCGCATGAGATTTGCTACGTGGCTACCTAGGATTTCTGATGGATCGGGTCAGAGATCTTCTTCCTTTCCCGAAGAGTCTGTCATTATGGCAGAGTCATTATGACACTTTATGCCAGAGCCGCCACAGTTGTCAAATCGTGTCAGAGCATTAAATGAGGCCACTATTCAAAGGGCCAGCTGCAGGGAAGGATATCAGGGGGACACGTGGCATGGATCGAGCCGCATATTCCTGCTGAACCGCATACACTCTCGAGCCGCATGAGACAGAGAGTCTTCCTTTGAACTGTATAAGACAGCCCCCATATGAGCCGTATAGGCTTCGTATCCGGAGCCGCATGGACCATTATTCTGATATTTTCCATGCTTCTACATGTCTAAAGATATTCGCCCAACTTTTTATTCTAGTCGCATTTATTAGATGATACGACCTTCTTGAGTAGCTTAACAATTGTCTTATTAAATGCTTCTGCTAGTACATTTTTGTCAAATTATAGGCTGTCGATGCCACGTTTTATATCTAATTTTTATCACAAAATCGATAGAAGGCATGGATCACAAATCGGGGGCCATTATCGTGAATGATTCTTCGCAGTACTCCAAAGTGATAGATAACATGGTGCTTAACAAAGTTGATCACGTTTGAGGTTTCATCTCCACTAGTGGTATCGTCTCTGTCCACTTAGAGAAGTAGTCGGTGGTAGCGAGGATGAACCGGTATTCTTTGTAGGACGGAGGGTTCTTCGGTCCAATGATATCCATTCCCTATGCTTCAAATGGCCAAGCTACAGCGGTGGGGTACATGAATTCAGAGGGTTGTGCTGGCCAATTGGTCATGGTCAAACCAGATTTTAATAATTGATCTAACCATGTCTCGATATAAGGGCTACTTGGATGAACTGCTAGAACTCCTACTCCTACCGTTCAGGACTTGGACTCGTATTTGTCATTGTGGCTGTATTTCTCAATTATCAATTATTAATATATTTTTTATATTTTATTGTGTCTAGGAATACACTGTAAACCGAGTTGTACTGGCAAGAAGGCTACCCAGAACCATTTTCAAAAATACCTATTTGTTTTGAAAACTAGCCCAAACAACTTCCTAACTGCTTGAACATTCGAGAGCCCAAAACCTGAGTTTCAAAACCCAAAATTCACCCATTCTAAACCAGCAGAACTCTGGACAAATTGGCCCTGAGTTCGGTTGGTGGAACGTTGCTTTTTAAACATAGTCTTCCCACAGTTATGGATGCAACGGCTATATGCCGAGATCCTCTCATAGAATTCTGTATGAATTTTGTTCGAATACTCCCTTTGGAAACCCTATAAATAGAGAAGAATTTCTACTATTTTAACACACCAATTCACTTTCTTATCTCTTCTCTCTAACCTTACTACGTTCTTCCAAAGCCTTCTAAGTTTTTATTTTCAAATTCTAAGCCAGTTACAATCCTTTAGTCGATTTCCTAGTGCGGTATAGTCTAGAAGTTCAGAGTGATTGTAATCAAGGGGCTTGATAAGAGGTAAGACACTTCACAATTGAAGTTGGTCGAGTGCTTCAGATCAAAGCTCGTGTTTGTAGAAGTTGCAAGGACTTCGTATGAAAACTTGCAATTTTCTATAGTGGATTTCAACCGGGAGCTAAAGTTATCTCGACTGGATTAGTCCTCACAAGAGAAAGACCAGTATACATCGTCGTATGTGTGTTTTCTCTTTGCACTTTACTTTTACATTCTCATATCTGTGGTATATTTCTGTGATCTCGTTACTAATATTTTTTAATAGTTAATATTTTGCTGCCTACTCTATTCACCCCCTCTAGAGTATATCGCTTTACATTTCGATCCTATAATTGGTATCAGAGTGGGTGCTTGTTATATAGATATTATTGCTGATACCAATTGATCCTACAATTGGTATCAGAGCGGGTTATACAGGTAAAGTGAGGTAATATTTCTATTATTTTCTCTCTATATAACTGTTGTTACATAAGATCACTATATCACATATGACAACTGCAAAATTCATAAGTAAAGGCCAAGCCACAAACAGACCCCTATTGTTGATGGTACTAGCTATACTTACTTGAAAACACGTATGAATTTCTTTTTGAAGTCACTAGACTTTGACCTCTGATCAATTATGATCAATGGCTACAAAAAACCTACTATCACCTCTATTCTTACTTTCTCTATTATTAACAAGCCTTATTATAGTTACACGGAGGAAGAAAAGAAGTTAGCTAGCCTTGATGCAGAAGCAATGCATGCTTTTTATTGTGTTGTAGACATAAATGTATTCAATCTTATTATTACTTTCACAATATCTCATAGAATCTGGAAACATCTTAAAGCTACCTATGAGTGCAGGTATGAAAGCAAAGTTAGCAACTCTAGAGAGAAGAATAGTCTTCATAATATGTGCATGATGGCATCGGGATTTGAGGTACAACATTGTTCCTTATTTGAATAAGAGCTTGAATGCCACAACCGTAGAAGATTTGGCTACATGATAAAATATTATTATACTACTAAAAAGAAGAATCATTGCTAATGACCAAACAAAGGAAGATAATTGTCTCATAATTATGCTAGCGCAAATATATGGTGTGAAAGCGAAGCAAGCGACTATAAAGAAGAAGAGAGCCTTCGTCAAGCTATAAATTTATGCTTAATATCATTACCCAAAGCGGTACAAAATAATCCTCTATTTGAAGAGAATGAATTTTCCTAGATGAATTATCTTATGCTTTCCAAGATTTATTTACTGATCCCAAGAAAGTATAAGAGAATTATAAGCAATCTAGAAAGGATATTCTATCCTATAAGCGTGAGAATAAAAAGCTTACTTGTTTGTTGAATGAGGCTAGAAACACTTCTACTTTTGGAAATTCTACTGAGATTTCCACACTTGAGTTTAGATTGCATGAGGCACTTGATTTCATTAAGAAAAGCACTCAAGAAAATACTAAATTAAGAAGGAATTAGAATCAGAAAAGAAGAAGTATTATATTGCTTCATGTATTATTGATTCTCTTACTGCTAAATATAATGAGACTTGCACGATCTCTAAAATGTTGGAGATAAGATTGGATAAATAAGTTATTCAACCCAAGACACAGTCATACACAAGGCAAGTGACACAACCCAAGATTCAAAAAGGATCTGGCACAGCTAATGTTAAACATAACCATGCTTTTTATTATAGTCAATCACGCAAGACATATCATACCAAATCACGTTCTCATACTGCTGTACATCTCTAATGTTAATACTTTTTGTTATTATTGTGGTATGAATGGACACATTTCTAATCGTTGTCAGATTAGAAAACTTGTTGATATGAACTTGTGCAAATGGGTTCCAAAAGCTAACAAATGTGGATCCAAGTTTTGGATACCAAAGTCTTCGTCTTTTGATGTAGGTGAAGCTTCTTACATCAAGTAGAGCCATGAAACATGTTGGTGATCACAAAGCTTCCAAGGTTATCTTCCAAGCAATTGTACCAACACAAGTATGGTCACTAGAACCATTTAGGTAACATGCTAAACGAATCTTCCTAAATGGTTAAAACTATAGAATCTTACATTTCTTTAATGATTTTTTACTATTTCTTACTAGAAGTGATTATTTTTTTTTTATTTTATATAAACTAGTGTAATACATGTTTCTAGCATGCTTAGGTTAATATCTTTGAAATACAGTTGTATGGCTAGTTACTATCTCAAATTTATGTCACACTAAGCAGCCCTTCTATTTGTCTGAATTTTTTTATCCATGCTTTATTTTTAAAGTATGCATATCATTTTAGTCAATATGATCTTATGCTTTATTTTTCTAATTTATTAGTGCACATTTTTATATCTTTTATATATTTACCTCTATAGTGCACTATGAAAGCTTCTTGAAAAATAGTTTTAGTATCTTAAATCGTGATGATCATTTCTTATTCATTCTTTGGGTATTTACTTCTCTTATAGTTAGGGATTCTGGAATTCGATGATGTTTGATAATACTGCATATATTCCTTTAAATCTAACTTCTTAAAAGTAGAGATCATTTTGGGTACAAGCCGAAAAGGTCCTTCTGTCATAAAGGAGTAAATAACCTGAAGCGACATGGTGTACTAGTCTTCGAACTACCGCTAGCAGGAAACTGACCACTACAACTAACCCAAAGTGATCAATACTTTATAGATTTACGATTTATTAAGGTCTATTTGCAACTATTGTCTAGTTCTAGATCCAAGGCACTGAAACCAGTCCCCTAGGTTCCAGAATACATCAACGTATCTAGGCCCTACATTTTGATTTATAAATATTTTATATTTTATTGTTACCCAATGATTTTGTAGCACATATAAGTATTTGTAAAAAACAAAAGTTTGACTACAAACTAAGAAAAGAATACAAGAGTACAATTAATTTCTGGGAAAGTACAACTATAGGAATCTGATCATAAGACGATCAATTTATCCCTTAGACGATGCGATGTCGAAGAAGATAGCCTTTGGGGAGTGCTGCAGCAAGTGCTCAGGAGATTATGATCCGTCGTGCCCTTTGAAAGTGATTTGGAACTCTATTTATACACTACCAGAATAAGGCACTTTAGCGACGCCTAAAGGCTGTTTGCCATTGATTATAAAAGAACAGAACAATTATATCGGAGGACTGGACTTTTACTTCACAATACAAACTCGTTCATACAAAAAAAGCCTAGGGACGAAAACCTAGGTACAACAATCTAAGTACGATTGTTTATTTTTGATTCTGGGGGGTGACGATAGAGGCTCGGAAAAGCGACGGTCGCTCTGTCTTACTCCTTGGACGATAAGACGTAGCCTTGGCTCCGGTGAAGAACTGCTCTCAAGATGGGAAGACTCTTCTGTGCGCGCCTTTGTCTCTCTGTGTGTCTAGCCGGGTGGAGAGGATCTCTTTCGCAAGGGAATGACACCTTGCTATATTTTTTTCTATTTTTGATCAGGGATCGGGGATGCATTTGTAAGGGAATGGCACCTTGTTATTTTTAGGAGTGTGGTGTCATCATTTGGGTTTGCAATGATTATCCTAAAAAGTCGACGGCTTGGGAATTTAATTACCATTTTCCTTGATCCTATTTTGTTGGCAATTAATCTGGACCACTAATCTTGATTACAACGAATCTGGACAATTAATGTTGATTGTGTCAAATCCGTATGGGCATTTAATGTTGATTGTCATGAATCTTTGGATGCTCGGATCTCCTGCCATGTGTCACGATTGCAATAAATCTGCTTTGATTCGGGTAATTATGATGATTATACTAAATCTGGTCGTCGAGATTTGTTAATGACTCTTGATTGATTTAGTACCACGTGGTAAGTTGATCTTCTGCCACGTGTCATAACCGCGAGCCAAAGCCGCTTGAGGGTAGCTTCTTAGGTTTTGAACCGCATGAAGGTGGCAGCCGCATAGGTGTAGCCTCCGACATCTGAGCCGCATGGAGATGGTTTCCAATTGAGCCACATAGAACTAGCCACATGTCAAGGCTGTATAGACGTGGCCTCTCAACATTTAAACTGCATGAAGATGATCCCCATGATCCGAGCAACATGAGAACAGCAGCCGCATAGGGTGACTTCTTATAATTCGAGCCGCATGACGAGGGTCTTCACGCTCCGAGCCGCATGCGAGCATCAGCCGCATGGGGTGGTGGCAGCCGCATAAGGAGCTTTGTAGTTGGTGGATTGTGCCAGCTGCAGAGGAGGTTTTCTTCGTTTCTCGAGGAATACGCCGTCATGTCATCATTTCATCTTTAATGTCAGAGTTATCACTTTACGTCAGAGCATTTAATGGGGACAGTCACTTTATGGCCAACTGTAAAGGCAAGTTGCATAGGGTCACATGATTCTTGCCTGAGCTGCATGAGGCTATTGAAGAGTTTCTGAGTCGCATGAGGCTCTGGTAGATTCCTGAGCCGTATGAGGCTCCTTCTATTTTTGAGCCGCATGAGGCTCCTTCTGTTTTGAGCCGCATGAGGCTCCTTCTGTTTTGAGCCGCATGGGCTTCTTCTGTTTTGAGCCGCATGGGCTTGTCTTGTTCTTTTCCATGCTTCTACAAAGACGTCGCTAAAATGCCAAAAGACGTCGCTAAACTATTGTAGCGACGTATTTAGCGACGTCCTCCTCTTGTCGCGGAAGCCTTAGTCGTTGTTTGGAAAGATGTCGCTGATCATCGCCAACACCGACGTTTACCGACGCAAAGCTGCGTCGGTAAAATACCAACATTTATCGTTATTTCGTCGATGACATAGCGACGTTTATTATGTCGCTATACGTCGGTATTCCCTGGGAAAATTACCGACATTTTTAATGTCGCTATACGTCGGTATATAGTACCGACGTTTGGTGATGTCGCTATACGTCGGTATATCCTGGGAAAATGAGGTAAAATCCTAGGATATTTAGCGACGTCTACCGACGTTTACCGACGCATACCGACGAAACCGACATCGCTATACGTCGGTAAACTGGCAATATATGCCAGTTTAGCGACGTCTACCGACGCAATATGCCGTCGAAAAGCGTCGGTAAACGTCGGTAGACGTCGCTAAATTTAAAAATAAATAAATTATAGTATGCAGTTTTCTCCACAGAATCATTTTCTCCCTGTAGTTTAATCTGAAACACAATACACAAGCAAATTTTGTCCCTGGGTTCGCCAACCCCTTCGGTGGAACACTCAACACCGGTAAATTAAGATCCAAATAAAACGAATGACATAAAATAACCATAGTCTACACAACATATATAAACCAATATCCAAATCGTCATGGGTCTACACAACCAATAACGAATGTATCTATGCAACCAACAAACAAGTGTCACAAACAAATACAAAGAAAAAACAAGTACTCAAACATTCAATACAAACAGTCCTAACTCGGACTGCTGGGGATCTGGAGCAGAAGGGGGCGCGCCACGCCGAAGGGATAAGAAAAGCTCTTAGTCCTCCTGTGAAATCAACACCGATGAAGGAGGTAGTGACGTCGGTGGAGTCGGTGTCAATGAAGAAGGCAGTAGCGCAGGCGGAGTCGACGACGTTGAAGGCGCACCCGGAGGACGCTAACGCTCCAACTCTGAAAGTCACTGGTGGTATGAATCCATGATAGATAACATTCTATCACTGCTATCAGCCATCGAATCCTGCGCCAATCTCAGCCTCTCGGCCATGGACATCTGTGATGCCTGCAGATCCAATACGCTGCGCTCCGTCGATGCTCTAAGATCGGTGATGCTCCGCTCTGTCCGCTTAGTCACATGCCGGAGCTCCATAATTCTGCGGTCGAGCGTATCCAATCGTGCTATAAGCACAAGCTCGTCCGACTGGTGCTGAGACTGGTCCTGAATCCGTCGTAGCAGCTCGTCCCGGAGAGACTCTACCATCTGGTGGACTCGAACAGACTCATGGGACGGCTGTGGACCTTGCACACTAGCAGGGGATGACTTAGAGGACTGGCTCGCAACTATGGCGCCATAGGATCCCATACCGTAGTATGTACCCCTACGGAGGCCACCAGCGGCGGTCATCCACAGCTCGTCTGTTGACGGAGATTGAGTGGGCTGCGAGGAAGTACCGGCCTCTCCCGCAATAGGTGCATTAGCAGCCGCCCGGTCCCAAGCCTCTGATACTCGGCCTAGAAAGTATGGATAGTACCCTATGATTTCTAATTTCTAATTAATTACTTATTATTACTAACTACATGAACATTTATTTGCATACATATTTACTAAGTTATATTAAAGTTAACACGAAGTATTATAACTAACAAATAGTATTGTAATACTTACATAGGCTTGTACGACTCTCTCGTCAATATGGGCTTCGTCCTTCCGATGGGTGGCCAGGAAGACGGTCACCATGTCGGCATTACCGACCTTCCTTACATGTAATTAAATATATTATCGTTGTAATAATTTATCAAATTTGCATTAAAATAATATTTCTAAAAGAAAAATACGTACCAGACGACGAAAATGTTCTGTCATCGAAATCGACCCACCGCACCACTTCGAGGCATGCTGCCTAGTCGTCTTGGCCTTCTCGGACTTTTCCTTGTACCTTCGCTCGTTGAATCGAGCCTTCATCGCATCCCACTGATCATGGATGATCCAACCTTGGATCGGATTTCCGGCACGATCATGAGCCTTCTGATCATTGATAGCGTCGCGGATCAGCTTAGCAGCGACAGCAGGAAACATCCCCTCGATTAGCTCGGCCCGGTGCAATGGATAGAAAAACATATCCTAGAAGAGTACACAAACCAAATATTTTTCAGTAATATATAATATGCATAAATCAAATGATTCATGTTAAAAGTAAATCTATTATAACCTTGAAGCGCGCAAAACAGTAGGCCTTCCTATCGTTCGGAGCATCCGAGTAGTTTATCCAAGGACCCCCATAATTTTGCCTCAGGAGCTGGCCTAGACGTCTCTGTACCAACGGGGGACGATATCTTTGCAAACATATTATATTAATAAGAAAAGTTAATTTATGATAAACACAGAAAAAAATGATGAACCAAAATACTTACTTTGTACCGTCGGTCCAGATCTCCGTCCTCGTCTCCTCCGGAGGTACGCAGGCATCATCTGCCTGATACTGGTCGGCGGCCGGCACAGCCTCCTCCATCTGCTCATCTTCCTCCATCGTCGTACCAGCAGGAGGAACGCTACTCCCGGGAGCAGTCTCAGGCCTGGAACTACTCATCCTAGGAGATATGCCTTGTAGCATCGTAGCGGGCAGAGCTCATGTCCGATACACAGGAGTACTGGGCGACGAGGATCCAGGGTCGGTACCAGTAGGAGGTACAGAAGAAGAACCCCGTCCTCTAGCAGTACGACCAGTAGGTACCGAAGGAGTATCCTGTCCTCTGCCAGTATCTGTACCCCGTGCCCCATGTCGGCTGGAAGTGCGGAACGATCCACGATGACCTGTCATGCCTGACAACAACATATAATGAGATACAACAAAGACAACAAATAATAGAGAATAGAAATATGAAAGTGCAACAAAGACAAGATAATAACCAAGACAACATATGATAATACATTTTACAAGAAACATCTAAGTCCAGATAGTATATTTTACAAGAAACATCTAAGTTCATATAGTACATTCTACAAGAAACATCTAAGTCCAGATATTACATTCAGATAATAACCAAGACTAGATAATAACCAACTCTACATAATAAGAAAATGAAAGTACGTCTCTCTCAATCATCTCCAGAATAATCATCTTGTTCGTCTTCCTCGACCTCATCTTCCTCCTCATCTTCACTTTCTTCTTCGCCTTCGTCGGCTTCGTCTTCCTCTTCGAATAATTCTATATCTTCTACATTATGTGTCGTATAATGCGTAACTTCTGTGGAGTACACATCAACAATATTGGTTACAAGAGGTAGCTCATCCTCCTGATATGCTTTTTTGGCAACATCAAAAGTATCTCTAGCTTTAGTCTTGCATACTGCCCACTAGTCAGACTTCGTTGCTCCCCGTCTCGGATAAGCTTTGAAGTAAACGAGCTGAGCTTGAGTTGCTAGGACAAATGGTTTGTAGCCTTGATATCTACGCTTGTAGTTTATATCCACAAGACCATGCTTGTCAAATTTTCAACCTTGATTTTTCAGTCGGATCGAACCATTCACACTTGAACAACACGATCTTTGCAGGTTCTCTGCCATAATTATACGTCAACTCCACAATCTCTCGCAAGATGCCAAAGAAATCATTTCCTGGATCGACGTCTTTGTAGTTCGAAGATTTGATATACAAAGAACTATTTTTCGTGGAATCAAGATCCAGGAAGCTGTCTCTGATCGGAGTATTTATCAACTTGAACCGAAAGCCATTGACACAGTAACTTGGACATATTTTAACAAAAGTAATTGGTCCCTTGGCAAGAGTTCTAATTAATTCAATCTCGGGTGAAATTAGACGATCGACCTGAATACCAAAGAAGAGATAGTAAGTTATTTATTGTGCAGTAGCATTAAAAGAGGCCAGTAATTACCGGGCTGCTTACATATTCGCTCAACCAAGAAGGAAAATGACGTCTCATTTCTTGTTCTAATGCTTCGTCTGTTAGGTAGAGTCTAACCGACCTCAACTCAGCATTATAAGTGCTGAAAAACAACGAAGCAACCGCCGATTAGTACAATAATATTAGCTTACACTATTACATTGAGATGACGTAAACTCATCATTAATTACTTACCCCTCTAGCTTCTCCACTTCATCCTCATCGCAATTGAGTAATACATACAACTGAGCAGCCCTTAGCTCTTCGTCATTCAAATATCTTTTCTTCATTTTCCCCGAAGGCTTTCCGGACGCATTGAATACTTTCAGTATTCCATCATTAGATTCTTGATAACCGTCGTCGTTTCTCGGAGCCCTCGTTCTATTCGTAGCAACATGAGGTTTGAAATACGTCAAGCAGTAGTTTGTAATCTCCTCGAGAATATAGGCTTCACAAATAGAACCCTCGACCCGAGCCTTGTTTTTCACCTTCCTCTTTAGGTGGTTCAAATGCCGCTCAAACTGGTACATCCACCGATAACCAATGGGCCCACCAATACGTGCCTCGTAGGAAAGATGAATTGGCAAATGCTCCATGGAGTCGAAGAATCCAGGAGGAAATACCTTCTCGAGCTTGTATAGTGTTACCGCAATGTCGTTCTCCTGCTTTTCAAGACGATCGACGAGCAACTTACTAGAACAAAGATCTATGAAGAATATGCTAAGATCGGTCAATGGATCCCAAACAACCGGAGGTAAAAATTCCCGAAATGCAATCGAAATTAACCTCTCCATGAATACGTGACAATCATGGCTCTTCATACCTGTCAGTTTGTTCTCCTTGAGGTCGACGCATCTTCTCAAGTTCGAAACATACCCGTCTGAAAATTTCAGACCTTGAATCCACCTACAAAGTCTCACTTTATCCTCCATCTCCAGTGAGAAAATTGCCTTTGGCTGCTTCAACCTCCCATTCACGTCCTCTATCAAATGCAAAGCAGGACGTCTACATATTTCTTCCAAGTCTAATGTAGCCTTTGGATTGTCTTTCGTCTTCCCCTTTATGTCCATTACAGTATTAATTATGTTGTCAAACATATTCTTCTCGATATGCATGACATCAAGGTTATGTCTAATCAGATTGGTGCTCCAATACGGCAGATCCCAAAATATACTCCTCTTCGTCCAATTATGAGTGTGACCAAATCCGTTATACTTGTAGCCCGTAGCAGGCTCTTCAATAGCTCTTGGTAATTCTTTTACCTCTTCCCATATCGTGCATCCGGGCCGCCTTGGCGGAGGATTAGCCTTCTCCACAATGCCAGCACGAAAAGCATTCATGTTCCTCCGGTACGGATGATCCTTCGGCAGGAATTGTCGATGACAATCGAAGAAGCACGATTTGCCTTCGTGTTTCAAACGGAAAGCCTTAGTGCGGTCCATACAATACGGACATGAAAGACGACCATGCGTGCTCCATCTAGATAACATACCATAGGCCAGAAAGTCGTTGATGGTCCACATAAGTGCTTGTAGAAGCATGGAATTTCAGAACCATAAACTCTATGCGCCAGACTACATGCGCCAGAGCTCGGACAGAGTACTTCACAGCAAAAAGCAACAAATATAGACATTGAAAGAGGACTTTTTATTTAACATATAAAAGTCTATTGCATGTCTAAGAAAGACTGTACAAAGGAGAATTTCTACAAAGAAAATATCCTAAGTCTACAGCCAGCAGCCAACATGCGCCCACAAGTAGGCACAACAATCAATATGCGCCCTCAGCCAGGCGTATCCCACCATGCGCCCTCAGTAAGGCGCATCCTTTTCAGCAGCTCAGTTATGTGCATCCTCCGTTATGTGCATCCCTTTGGCAGCTCAGTTATGTGCATCCCTTCAGCAGCCAGTTATGTACCGCTCTTCCAGCCAAGCTCACCGCAGTCTAAATGCTTCGACTAATGAAGAATTTATTGAGCAGAACGAGGGTGGCAAACAACCCTCTAGCCAAGGAAGGAAAAAGAACCACAAGCCAACCTGTGGCCAAGGGAGGCTTCGAAAGAGCCTCCAAAGGCCAAGGAAGACCGTGATCGAAACCGCGACTAAAGGAGCAGCTTTCAACACAACCAGAATGGGCTACACCCATTTTGAAGGAAGAAAGAGCCACCAAAGCTGTAGCACTGCCATTTCGATCTACGGCTCTTCCTGCACAACGAAGACGAGGCTCGAGCATCCCTATCTTTGGATGCAACAGGCACCTTCCGCCTGCCTCAGAAGCCCTCGACTCCGACTTTTGGATGTAACAGTCACCTTCAAGTGCATCAACGAAGACACTGCGTCGCATCTTCACCCTCGGGAGCATCTCGTCAACAGAATGCATTCGAGTACACAAGTTCATGTCGGAAAGACGTGAAAGAACGAGAAGCAAACCCTCTCTCCATGCCACTATTAATAGGCCGGGCAAATTAAACCCATGCGCCAAGTGGATGGCTCTCCGAATTCCGTACAATAAATTTATATTAAATGGATGAATCGGACGCTTCGAATTCAGCTAAATCAAAACGGCTATTTAAAGCACTCGAAGAACGTAACAGTCGTACCATTAAAGACGTGTCACGAAGCGGATGCGTCGGCCAGACCGCGCATCACACGGACGTGCCCTCCAACATCAAGCACATCACACAGACTTGCCTTTCAGCACCAAGAGTATCACAGGAGATGCGCCCTCATGTGCCGCCATACGCCTAGTGGAACGCCAATCGACGTGCCCACTCGGCTGTCCATCGAATGTCGCAAACATTAAATGCTGGACTGACAGAGTTGGCAGCATGCCTCCCGAAGTCTGAACAGTCGGCAGCTTTTTCAGAAACGAAGTATCGACAACGTCAGCGTCATCATTACTTCCCTCCGACGGCTACTGCCACGTGGCCACCCAACCATCTCGCATGCGCCTCCGCGGCCATGCGCCCAAATCCGTATGCGCCTCAAAAGCCATGTATCTCAGACTTTCTCTCTGATCCCTAAAGACAGAAGTAAAGTTACTACTGAAGCTCTGCATGCGCCTCAAAAGCCATGCGCCCCAGACTTATCCCTGATCCCAAAAGACTGGAGTAAAGTCACTACTGAAGCTCTGCATGCGCCTCAAAAGCCATACGCCCAGAATGGTTCATGACTCCTAAAGGTTACGATCCAAAGTCTCCTTATGTGCCCAGTCCTAGGCGCATCTTACCAGATTATTCCCCCATCAAATCCGAGATCTCCGAGCCATGAGTTTACGACATGTGTCCTTTGACTCAACTTATCCAAGATCTCAGCAACAGAAAGATCTTTTTCTCTGCTACGTGCCGGCTCATAACAGCAACATAAAGAAGTCAACCCCTCGATCAGGGCGGATCGTCCATACGCCTCCATCAGCAATCAACACGTGGCATCCCCGCGTACAGGCGCACCCTACATGTGCGCATGAGCAGTCAGCCTGCAAAGCTATAAATAGAGGGATCATTTTCTTCTTCCACACACACCTACCTATAAAACGAACACACAGAGACTTCACACCACCAGAGAGGCAGATAAGACACTAAACGTCTTCCTCCTCTCAGCAATATCCAGCACCCAGAGCAATCCAGACCTTCAGAGAACCGATAACCGTCGTCAGATCGTCAACGGAGTCAACGCATTACCACTCACTCCATCGGTACAAGGAACCCAGATAAACAAGAGTGTACTCCTAGGACTACATCTAAGTCCTATATTGTAATACTGTTCTGTTTGTATTGAAATTTGTAATCAAAGAATTTTAATGGCAAACAAGCTGGCGACTCTGCTGGGGACCTCTTTCTCCTTCACCGAAAAAGCTATGTCACAGTCCGACGACGTAAAGGTGGGCTCCTCCCACAAGACGTTGGTCGTACGCCTCAATCAACAGGCATATGAGGAGTTCATCTCTGAAGGCAGTACGAGTCCTTCGAAGCGGCTGCCGAAGCCGAAGAAGACTCGTCGAGTCTGGGTGCACGAGGTCGACGCCTCGGGCACCACCAACGAAGGGGATGTACCGATCCAGCCTTCCCTTCCTGCTGACGTCCTCAGCAACCAAGATGCGCCCGCTGGTGCAGCACATCTCTCGGGGAAACGTGCGGCTAACCACGTTCCCCAGCCATCTCCCTCTTAGGCGAGAAAGATGCGTCGACGGAGTAGGGGCACAGCCAATGCCCCGTGCATCACCTCTGATGCGCCATAGAAGGTCTCTGTCTTTGACAGACTCACTCACTGTAATGGCGAGGAGAATTTGGATTCTGATTACTCTGCGCCCCAGCGGACTGGTATAAAGAAATCTAAGGCAGCACGGGCCATACGCCCCAAACGTGCTATGCCAGTAGCAAGCCAGAAGCATGCGCTCACAATCATGCACGCTTCTGATGGTAAACTGTACAAGGTCGACTCGAGTGCTGCGGCGCCAAAAACGAGCCGACCTTCAAAGTCCTTGTCTCACTTGGGCGCATCTACTGCGTGCACAACCAAGTCGAGTAAGGCAAATCCAGTGGTCTTGAACTCCTGCGCCTCCTCTGGTTGTGCGTTTGAGGTCCGTTCAAGTCACTCCAAATGTTGTGGTTCTCCCACTACTGATCGGGATGCCTGTTTGGTATTAGATCAGAGGGCGCAGCATTCACTTGACCACCCCGACGCTTGGACTTGTCATGCGCCTGATGGGGGTACGAAGGTGGCACTCTCCTCCTACGATCTGCGCAACGTGATCGCTCACAAGCGTCGATCAGAAGAGTCAAGTGACAAGCACGATGCGCCCCTTACGGGACACACTTGTGCTGTAGTCACCATCAACTGCTGTTATAAAATGACAGTCCTACCAAGGCAGTCGGTGTTCCAGCGGCTGCAATCATCGACACCCCTCCGACGTCGCCTCGGGAAGGTGTTAACAGAAGAAGAGGCAAGGGTTGCTTCATGCAACGTGATCTCCAACTCCTCGTCAGTCCAAAAGGCGACTGGCAGTTTCTCTTCCTCGTCCAAAAGCCAGCCGAGGAAAACCAAGACAGCTGTCTCGTCCTCCGGAGTGTTCGAAGGCACTCAAGGGAGGAAGAAGATCTTGGAGGAAGCTGGGGGTAGTTAGACCCTTGTCGAGCCTCATTCCGAAGACGAGTGTGTCCAAAGCACACCTGGGGCAGATCCTCGAGGCGAAGTCAGCCTCCCAGAAGCCCCTGAAGACGAGGATATCCCCCAGAACATATCTGGGGGTAGTCTAGCTTCTGCGGACCCGAGTTCCGGAGATGAAGAGGCCCTTCAAGACGGAGCTGAGGGTAATCAGGCCCTTGCAGATGCGCCCGTGGTGAATGTTCTCCCGAACATAGCCGGAGGTAACCAAGACGAAGCTCCACGAGAGGCAATTCCCCTACAAGAGAGTGAGTCCGAGAGTGAAGCCTCGACCCATCCATCCACTCCCGGCCACGTCATGACAGTAAATATGACTGGGGCTGATGTCGAGTCTGATGTGCCGCCAACAGACCTCGTCCAACGCATAGATACCCTGGAGGGAGGACTCAAAACCCTCTCTGCCTCCATGCAAACACTGACTCAAGCAGTGTTTGAGATACGGTCAGCTTTGGCCAGGACACCTTCTGCCGGTCTCAACCCAGGGGTCAATAGAGAATCGAGTGTACCCCTTCAACGGGTATCCTCGGACACAGATCGTCGCAAAGCACCTCGGACGTCGGAGACCTCAAATGCTCAACTCCCGATGGTACCACCTTCCCCGACTCCCAGCTCCACAGAAGACGTGGTCGTGATGATCAGGGACTTGCGCGAGCGCTTTGAGTCCAAGACAAGACAAGAGGAGCGCCAAAAGATGGGCATCCCCTAACCTTATCCCCTCGAATGGAATAAGGTGGTTTATCCTCCTAAGTATAAACCACAAACACTGACGCCATACGACGAAAAGGACTCTCCATGTCGCAACCTGACGTATTTCCAGTCTCAGACGGGACATCTTTCGAAGGAGGACGCACTACTTACTAATATATTTGTTGGGGCACTGAAAGGAGTGGCGTACGACTGGTACTGCAGCCTCCTCGACAATTTAATATCGTCCTTCGACGACCTGATGCATCATTTTCTCGACCGTTTCTACGACGGCCGAAAGGACATGACAATGGCGTCCCTTATAGAGATACGCCAGAAGGAGAAATAAACAGTCCGAGTGTTCATCGAACGCTTCCGACAGGCCTGCTTCAGACTGCCCCAGGGCATGCCAGAACATGCACTCCTCTCCTCCTGCAGCATGAACATGCTGCCTGCAGTCAAGCTCTGGCTCAACTCTACTCCTTCTCCCGACTGGAGCTCCTTGATCATTGAAGCAGAAGTCGCAGAGAAGAAGGTGGCCAATGCTCGCCTTCTGGGAGTCAGTTTCCCTGTCGTTGAGGACAAGGGGAAACGGCCTACAGCCAACAACCCCGGACGAGAGACAAAGGGAAACAGGCATTGACTGTCAATGCCTCAAAAGGTGCGTCAGCGTCTACTCAGAAACATCCACTTGCACCAAGGCCGAAGGAGGTTTATTCGTTCAACGACGAAGACACCCTGCAGCTCTTTGAGATACTGAAGCAGGGTGACAAGATCAAGCTTTCGGATCCAAAGCGTCTTGATGAGGTTGGAAAAGTAGACAACCCGAGGTATTGTCACTACCATCGGTTTGTCGGACACCCAACCAAGGACTGCTATGTCCTCTAGAATTACATCCAGCGCATGATCAATGCGGATGTAATCTCTATCGACTATGAAGAGAAGACGGTGTCAGCCAACGTGGTGTCACTCCAGTTTGGCACCTTGTCGCCAACTACAACACAGGATAGCGTCGTCCCCATCCCCAAGGCGACAATGGAGGTGGTTAACTTACCACCTACCCGTGACAACGTGAGTGGACTCATCCCACTTACCACATCTCGGGGAGAGATCATATGGGTTCACCCCGATCTCGTCTCCGAGGTGACTCAACCGGAGGTACGTCCTACCTCCAAGTCCAAAGGCAGGAAGATCAAGTCTTGCCACACGGTCTCTTCTTCAGCAGAAGAGGCACTTCCTGTGCAGACGCGTTCATAACAGAACGTCCAACCCGACGAAGCTGCCGTCGAGGTGGTGCCTCCTGGCACCGTCCCTACTGTCCCGGACGAGGGCCCGTCTAAACCCTCAGCAGCCAATAAGTAGAAGCAGATAGAGGCCCGCTTTGATAGGCCTCTGCGAAAAGAAAATGCTTCGGGGCTAGCCAAGCCCCACAACTTCGACATACTGGCACAACTGGCCAGTACTCCTGCCCGCCTATCTCTGTTCGAGCTCCTTCGTCTTTCCAAAGACTCCCGAGAAGCTCTCTGGGAAGCTCTGAAGGATGCTGAATCCTTTCTCAGTCAGGTCAAGCAGCCTGAAGATCTCCCGACTATGTGCAAGCACTGTCACTGTGCGGAGGAGGTTATCCCCAATATAACCTTCACCCAACAGGACATGTTGTTCAAGCACAATCGACACAACAGGCCGCTGTATTATACAGGCTACATCGGTTCAGTCAAGGTGAAACGGATTCATATCGATCCGGGGTCTTCCCGCAGCATCATCCCGAAGACGCTGCTCTCAATACTGGGGATTCTAATGTACCGACTAGCGCCCTCCAACACAACAATCAGTGGTTTCAACGCCAGCAAAAGCGAACCACTAGGCAAAATACGACTAAAGTGCCACATCAGTAACCTCAGAACCGAGGTCACTTGTTATGTCGTGGACGTCGAAGTCAACTACAACATTCTGTTGGGTCGTCCATGGCTGCAATAGTACATGGTGGTGCCATCCACGCTCCACCAATGTATGAAGTACGTGTCCACCAACAACGTCATCCGTACGGAGTTTACGGACATCGACTCTTTCAAAGGGATTGAAGCCTACTTCATCGATGCCGACTTATACAAGTCACCTGACGAGGAGGAGGCCAATGATGCTGACGATGAAGCAGAAACAGTAGCAAAGCCGGACATGGAGCCTGAGGTCACTCCCGATGCTCCTTTGAAGATCCGACTCAAAGACAAACCGCCTCAAAAGTTGCCTCCCATGAGCATTAAGCTGCCCGGGAAAGCACCAACTGCTCCTGAAGCTCCCCTGAAGATACGGCTCATGGGAAAGCCGCCTCAAACATCGGCCCCCCTCGTGGCGAAACTACAGGGGAAGGCACCAATCACCGGAGGCACAGTGGAGGCACCTCTGAAGGTGCGTCTTAAAGGCAAGCCGCCGCCATCCCAGCTGCCAGAGAAGGCCCATGTAGTCCTCTCGGACTCCCAGATCAACGCTGTGGTGGACTCTCCCGATCCTACTCCAGTGCTTACAGATGAAGAGTTGGGGGAATACATCTCGGCTGATGTAGATGCCCCTTCTCTGGACAATGTAATGCTGCTGGATAAAATCTCATATTTCATCAATAACAGAGTGTCTTTTAATTATTCTAGTCATCCACATTGGAATGCCATGTATACATTAGATAACGCTCTACGGTCGTTGCAAACACAAATGACGACCGTCCATCATGTAAATCGAGTAGTCCCGTTCCAAGGGGTCTGTTACATAGTCCCACCGCGGAGTCGAGACGAAGAATCCATCATCTTCGGCAAGCTTGAGCGTCATCAAGAACTCCCACCACTCGAGCCAGAACCAGATACCGGCAGAATGCAACTCTATTGGTACACGGACAAGGCAAAGTACCTCATCCAAAAGATGGGTTACGACCTAAAAAGCGACAAAGGCCTGAACTATGGTAAAGGTCGACGTCTCCCTTTCTGGCTTCCAATACCTAAAGGAAAGTCGCAGGATTATTACAATCGAACTCGACGGGGGGTAGGCTATGTAACGCCACCGTCAACTCCAAAGAGTTCAGACGCAGAAGAAGTGGAACAGTCTCACTCGTCTGAAGCATCAACGTGGGATTCCGATACTTGTATCGGATCTGTCTTTAAGAGAGTGCTGTCAGCCAACATGACATCTGCACAATCTCAAGAAGAAGAAGGCGAAGACCAAGTGCCGGAATTCTTCGAAGAAGAACCCTGGGCTCAACGCCTAGGACAATAATGGGAGTCTCGCTTTGAATTACGCGAACCCTCCACCGAAGACGAAGTCGAGCAGATCGACCTTGGGGATGGATCTTCTTCCAAACCCATCTTCATCAGCAAAAGCCTAAAAGGACAAGACCGAGAATCTTTAATTCAGCTGGCTAAAGAGTATATCGACGTCTTCGCCTGGAGCTATGAAGATATGCCGGGACTTGATCCTCAGATCGTGATGCATAGGCTGAACATCTTACCTGATGCCAAGCCTATAAAACAACAACAGTAGTGCTTCCGTCCGGACATCATGAACGCCATCGATCCAGAGGTAGACAAACTCTTGACCAGCGGCTTCATTCGTGAAGAGCAACACCCAGATTGGGTAGCCAATGTTGTCCCCGTCACCAAGAAGAATGGGAAGATACGAGTTTGTATCGACTTCAGGGACCTCAACTATGCTTGCCCGAAGGACGAATTCTTGCTTCCAATCACTGACATGATGATCGACAACATATGTGTCTTCGAGCGCATGTCTTTCATTGACGGGTATTCGGGCTACAATCAGATCAAGATGTTCCCCGATGACGCAAAACATAGGTCATTCAGGACTCCAAAGGGTATTTTCTGCTACACAGTGATGCCCTTCGGCTTGAAGAACGCTGGTGCGACATACCAACGTGCTATAAGCACCATTTTCTGTCAGTATCTTCGCAAAACAGTCGAATGCTATGTTGACGACATCGCAGTCAAGAGCCGTCTCAAAGGAGATCACCTGCAAGACCTCAAGACAGTCTTCGATCTCATGCGGGCGCATCAACTCAAGATGAACCCCGTTAAATCCTTCATTGGGGTTTCTAACGGAAAGTTCTTGGGCTTCATCATCACGGCGAAAGGCATTCATGTCTATTCCGAGAAGACCAAAGCTATCCTTGATATGGACCCTCCGAAGAACCTTCGAGAACTTCGAGGCCTACATGGACGTCTGGCATACATCCGGAGGTTCATATCAAACCTTCCCGGTAAATGTCAACCCTTCACCCAGCTCATGAAGAAAGGAGTCTCTTACGTCTGGACAGAGGAATGCCAAAAGGCTTTCGACGACATCAAAGCCTACCTGACGAGCCCTCCAGTCCTGGTGGCACCCGTCGCCGGTAAACCATTTCTCCTCTACGTCCATGCCATGGATCATTCCCTCGGCGCTCGGCTAGCTGAGAATAGCGATGCAGGCTATGAGCAAGCAATCTACTACCTCAGTCGAACTCTGATTGGGGCTGAACACCGGTACTACCCCGTTGAAAAAGAGTGCTTGGCTTTGGTATTTGCCATCCAAAAGACTCGACATTATGTCTCGGGGCAGATAATTCATGTCATTTCTCGAGTCAATCCGCTCAGAGTCCTCATGACAAAGCCAGGATCATTGAACTCCCGGCTAGCCACATGGGCGATCTTGCTAACGCCATACAACATGGTGTTCGTTCCACAAAAAGCTGTTAAGGGTCAAGCTCTGGCCGACTTTTTAGCTGCACACCCCATCCCAGAGTCCTCAAGGCTCTATGAAGACATCCCGGATGAGGTCCTAGAATCAAACGTCACCGAAGAAGGCTCCGTCTGGCAGATATTTTTCGATGGCGCTTCAAGAGCAGGCCCCAAAGGCCAAATTGTCGCAGGAGTGGGGGTGGTATTAGTCTCCCCCGATCAGCTGGTCATCCAGCGTGCTTACACCCTTTTGAAGCCGTGCTCCAACAACGTTGCCGAGTACAACACGCTTATTATGGGACTCCAGCTAGCACAACAGCTGGGGGTGAATCATCTGGAAGACTACGGCGACTCAAAACTCATCGTAAACCAGATCAGAGGGCAATACGAGGTTCGTCATGAAGACCTGATCCCTTACCATGAAGTTGCATTGAACATCATTTCAACCTTCACCGGGTTCTTCATCGAACACGTACCTCGCCTACAAAATCTAGAGGCTGATGCTCTGGCCGGCCTTGCAGCCTCATTAGCGGCACCTCTCGGAACTCAACACTACGTCACGGTAGTAGGTCGAGACCTGGTCTGCCCTAAAAATAACCTGTGCTCACAAGTGGCCCATGCCATGTCAACAAGTACTGGTGTTAACGTCCGAGACTGGAGATTCTCGTTCATCGACTTCGCTGTCTACGAAATTCTCCCAGAGGACCCGAAAGAAGCCATTTCAGTCAGGAGACGCTCTCTTCGATTCTACTACGATACGGCTACTAAAATGCTGTACCGACGCTCCTACGATGGACTTCTCCTTCGATGTTTGTCTAACAAAGAAGCAGTCGAAGCCCTTCGAGAAGCTCATGATGGAACCTGCGGGGCCCATCAACCTGGCCCTAAGTTGCAGGACCGACTGCGACGTATGGGCTACTACTGGCCAACCATGGCCGCTGACGCTGTCGAATATGCTAAAAAGTGCCATGCGTGCCAGCTTCACGCAAACTTCATCCATACACCGTCAGAACCACTACATCCTACAGTCGCCTCCTGGCCCTTCGAAGCTTGGGGCATGGATATTGTGGGACCGATCACCCCTCCTTCATCGAGAGGACACCGCTTCATCCTAGCAATCATCGACTACTTCTCCAAATGGGCGGAAGCAGTTCCGCTGGCAGAAGTGAAAAGCTCCAGGGTGATCAGCTTCATCAAGCACTACGTCATCTACCGTTTCGGAGTACCCCGGAGGATCATCCACGACAATGGTCCTCAGTTCATCAGCCACGTTTTTAGCCGATTCTATGACAAGAATCGCATTCAAAATGTGGCATCAACCGCCTACAATTCGGCAGCAAACGGATTAGCAGAGGCATTTAACAAGACTATCGTCAGGCTACTCAAAAAGGTCGTGTCATCTAACAAACGCGACTGGGACGAAAAGCTCGGCGAATGCCTTTGGGCCTACCGCACAACGGTACGGACCCCGACAAGCAACACACCATTCTTCTTGGTCTACGGGAGTGAAGCGGTACTGCCTCTTGAGATCCAGATACCCTCACTCCGTGTAGCAATCACAAACCAACTCACAGAAGAAGACAATCAACGTCGTCGTCTGCGGGAACTGGAGGCACTTGACGAAAAGCGTCTCCTAGCTCAACAGCGCATCGAACTCTACCAAGCACGTATATCACAGGCTTTCAACAAGAAGGTCAAGCAGAGGACTTTCCAAGTTGGCGACCTGGTTCTGGTAGTCAGGAGACTGATGGTGTTGACTCACAAGACACCAGAAAAGTTTGAGCCCAAGTGGGAAGGACCTTTTATCATAGAGACGGTATACTCAAACGGTGCTTACCTCCTCGCCAAACCCAATAAGGACTTGTTCATGGTGCCCATCAACGGCAAGTTCCTAAAGAAGTACTACTCTTGACATCTTTTCAGACATGTACTTCCACTCTACAAAATCATACGCTTCCGGAACCCAGCTGTTCCGTGGCATCCTCCAGTAGAAGAACAACCACGTCCACATTACCTCTGACTTGTTCCCCTACGCCCTACAAGGCGAAATCTTACACCCCGTAAGACTACGCTATCCTTCATGTTTACCACGTCCACATTACCTCTGGGTAAACATCCCATACAGACAACTCCCGCTTTGCTGTACATTGATCGCAGAACTTCCACGTCCACATTACCTCTTAGTAGTTCCGCGTATCCCCCAGAGTCATTCCTACCACGTCCATAACACCTCTGAGTAGGAAGATTCTATCATTTAAACCCCATATTTGCCACGTCCATATCACCTCTGAGCAAACATGAGGGTTCTCTCAAACTTATTATCTGTACCTAAAACCAAGGTGCGTAAAAGATAATAGGTCCACACAAACCATCAAAGTTCATGACAAGAAAAAAAATGAACACATCACAGAAAATGGTGTACTTCTTTATTTCTAGAAAAGGAGAGTAAAGGATTACACTATCCCCAGCAAGATTTGCAAAGACATAAAAAAGCAGAGACTACAAGCCCTAAATATCCCTAAGGTTGGGTGAAAGCTCTGCAATTTGGTGTTTCAAGTCTGCCGCCCGAGTCTCCACAGTCGCCAAGACTCGACGTTCAGCTTCTTGACGCATCGCTTCAACAGCCTCAGCAGAAGTATCGTTCTTATGCTTCTCATCCAGTTGCTGCCGCTGCTGAGCCAGGGTAAGAGCTCGGTGAGTGAAAGCTGCTTCCTCCTTCTTGAATGCTACGTGTTCAGCCTGGACACGTTCGGCATCCAATAGGAGTCGGGTCCTCTGGTCCTCAAGGCGGCGGATCTCGGCGTCAATCTTCGCGATAGTAGCGTCAAACGCAGCTCACGTCTCCACTGTCTCCCACGTAGACTGAGATAACCGCTCCACTGCAGCTTCAGTCTCAGCCACTTCATGTTTCCAGACACTCACAGTGGCCTGGTAGGAAGACTCAGTCTCGACTAGCAGCTTCTCCTTCTCCGCATCTATCAGGACGGAGAGGTCTTTTCGCTGGATGCGCTCTAATTCAGAAAGTCGCTGGTCCAACTCAGCCACCGTGTCTTCCAGAATGACGGCCATATGATCGTGGCCCGGGTGAAGACGGATCAGGTTGATATGAGGCAGTGCCAGAGTTCTTGCTGTCGCAAAGCTTCCATTGGCATCCATCACTGCCGATAACCCCCCTCTGCAGTATTTTATACACTGTCTCCACGATGAATTTTACATATTCATCTGCGTCCGCCAACACCTGTGGCGTCATAGCAGGGGTTGGAGGAGCTACCCCAGCTGGCGGACAGAAAGAAGACCCGTCGACCACAACCTACGAGACTGGAACCTCGGCATCAATAGGCTCTTCATCAACAGGGGCTAGGCTACTAGCCCGAGGAGACAAGGGAGCAGAAGAAGCCGGCACAGGTGTCGAGCTAGTACCCCAAGTGGAAGGAGGAACAGAGGGTTCCATCACACCCTTACCCTTCCCGAACTTGGAAGTACCACCGATGTCAGTGACCACCTCTCCAGTCCCCAACGTGCTATCAGCAGCCAATACCTCCCCTAGCAAAACGGAGAGATCAACACTTGTCTCCTGACCCACCCCAGGAGTCGGGACCGTCAGACGAGTCTCTTCATCAAATCCCTCTACAGGGACAGGATCTGTCGCTACCTCCTGGTTGGTAGCCACCTCAGCTTCCGTCGCTGAGTCTCGGATAGGGTTCGGCAATGCTGCAGCCGACCCCCCATCATCATGACAAGGAGGGGAATCAACCCTCTTCTCTGTTCCAACCATCTCTGTTGCCCCCGCAACAGGCTCTTGCAACTCTAGAGCAGCGTCATCCGAAGACGACGAACTCCACTCCACTTCATCACCAAGAAGCTGCGTGCCTACTGGACCCTCGGTATCTGAGGCCCCCGCGGCGGCCTTCATCATCTCGAAAGCTGCTACATCCTCAGCCACCCTTCTGACATAATCTGGAGATGCTGGAATCTCCACGACAACAACATCCTCCGGATTCTCCTTCATGGGAGACATCATAGTCGGCGGCATGCGCACTTCAGACGAGCCCGCCATCTCCTTTGGCCTGCTCCCACCAGATCTTGGAGTATGAGGCCTTCTTTTTAGCGGCTCCTATAAAAAGGGGAAGCATTGATTACATGAAATGTTGAACCCAAACCAGACTATACGGGACATCCTTACCTCTGCAGATGCTGAATCCGATGACACCGTCGGTGACGATGCCTTCTTCGGCTTCTTCGACGCAGGAGATCCAGCCCCTGCATCTGCACGTCGTTTCGGTTGATCAACCGAAGGTTCGGCCTGACTCCCTGGGATGCGGTAGGGGCACCTTGATGACCCACCTCTGGTGGACGGTGCGATCGAGCCCTAGCCGATACATGCCCGGTCACCACTAACGGGGTGCCTGCAACAAGACTTGTCTCCCTATCATACCCGGGAGGCGCGGCAGCCATAACACAGTAAAACTTGGCGGCCGAGTAAAGAATGGGCGGCCGCGGATTCTGGACGGGCGGCGTAAAGCGAGCTCCGGTACATCCAGCATTGTAGTAATGCCAAGCTCGTGCACCATCCAACAAACTTTTAGCATACTCCAGGGTGATACTGGGATTGTCCAACATCAGCTGCGCATAACCGAATTATCGTGCAAAGCAACTCGGTAAATACGGTTCCAGGAAGCACTGATTCCTGTTCCGGTACACCAGATTGGATGGCCGAATACTTTGCAACTAACGGAATCCCCATGGAGGCAGAGCGGTGGCGTCTTCACCTGAATCTCTTAAGTCTTCGTTGGCCTCAAAACCCAAGAAGATTGGACCAACTTTGGTGATCTCCCATCCCTGAAGATGGGATAAAACCCTTCTGCAAACAGGGACGCGAGTGTGCGACCAACTCCTCTGGTGAAAACGACGGAGGAATGCATCTCCGGCCCTGTAGTTTTCTTCTGAACCCGGACTCATTACATTGGGATGGTGTAAAATTAACCACCCCATCAAATAGTGAAACGGCAGTTCAGCACGCGGGAAGTTATTTTTTTCGACCTCGGTCATGAATCACATTTCTCGCGAACTCGCGTAAACCTCGCAGCAGGTTACATACCATTGCAGGGAGTAGAGCCAAGCGCCGGCCAAAGACCAACTTGACAGCTGGCAGGATTAAGTTCCGGGTCACCCTCTCTACAGAGCCGGATCCGCCCGGAAAGACGTAATCCCGAAGCCAAACCATAAGATACGCGACCAATACTGCTTTCGAAGACATCCGATGAGCAAGATGCCAGAAACAGCTGTAGGAGCGTTCATCCGACTGCTGGTCCTCATTCTTCTGGGGATTCTTCTCACCTAACCTGCTCATCTCAGAGAGCACTTCGCTACGAGAGAGCGCTGGCGGAGTGGAGAACTTCGAGTGATCTCCCTTGTCTTGCCTAAAGATGTAATCTCTCCAAGCGGTCACATGAGGCTGTGACCCGCTCTTATCCCTTCTCTGTATATAGTAATGATGACTCGCCACTTCCTTAAAGACGGCTGTTATCTCCTCAGCCTTGTCCCCCAGGACTTGAAACTCTTCGTTGGTCGGAAAGTACTCTTCATAGGGTTCCGATCTCCAAGGGAGCTTTGATACCTCATACATCTCATGAAGTGCGAGCCCTAACTCCCCCACCGGAGTAAAAAAGGTCCCGGTATGAATATCAAACATCTCCAAGAGTGCGAGGAACATATGACTGTTAATTTCAACACCTGCCTGGGTAGCACGAATCACGGCAGTCAGCCCAATCTCTCGGAGCTCAGTCCGAAACCGCAACAAAACCCAGAGTGTCAGTTTATCCCATTTGGAAACGTAATGACACCAATCCTCTACCCAAAATTCTCCTTTCGGGTATGAGCGTTCCATCAACAGCATACGATGTGCAAAAGTCAAGGCACTATAAGCAAATGTATCGAGGGGAATATCACTGTAAATGCTCCCAGGACATAGAGTCCGTAAGGTGAAAGAAGACCCAGACCGCACTACGGTCAAAGTATCTCTCTGATCGGAGGTAGAATCAATTTTGATGATGCCAGTCACCGCTCCCCCCTGAGAGGGAGTAATATCCCAAGACATCCTCATCTTAGAAGCAAGACGACAGAAGGCCGTCAAAGGCCATTGACGTTCAAGTTGCTTAACAGTCATATGCACTCCCTTCACTGTAAAAAACTAGTCTTCCTTGACCTTCAATACCGTTGCTTCAGTAGAAGTAAGGCGGTCCCCAAACAGGAACTCAGGCTTCAAGAAGGTCACTTTATCAGATGTGGTAGATTTCAAAACACCACGCTCCATCATCCGTTTGAGGAACCCATACTGATGTTCCCGTATTTGAGTCATTCTCTCGGGATACTGATCCAGCATAATAGCGGCTTGAGCAGGGTTTATCACTTCCTCGTTATAATCTACTCCCGTCTGGCAGAGGGCAGCGTCCAGAAGCACTTTATTCAAGAGTGGGATAGGCATCGACACTAGCCAAGATTCGAAAAATGTTAGAAATAACAAAAGAATCTGAGTCTCATCAAAAGCGTATAGCGCGTCTGAAAAAGAAGCTTCGGCGTGTGATCAGGGTCTAAACCCATGCACGTCAGCGGTAGTGCTTCGGCGCGTCATCAGGGTCTAAACCCATGGGCGTCAGCGGTAATGCTTCGGCGCATCATCAGGGTCTAAACCTATGTGCGTCATCAGTAGAGCCTCGGCGCCTCTTCAGGGCTTAAACCCATGCGCGTCGACGGCAGAAACCTCGACACATCATCAAAGACTCAAGGTTTATGTGCGTTGGTGTACGTAAAATGAAACTTACCAACCACCTCCGGCCGAACTTCGACAGGCCGACGGGGAACATCAGCCGCCGCAGCTTTCACAGGTTCTTTTCCTTTGTCCTTGCCAGCACCGCTGTGAGGAGTCTTGGGAGCCATTCTTTGAGAGAAGAAAAGTTAGGGTTTTTTGAAGAAGAACTCTAAAGAAAGCAAAAGCAAGGAGAAGAAGAACTCTCTCTCCATCTCTCGTCTATTTATAGGGCTTGGTCGCACGCGTAAACCGATGATGTGTGATCTCAGCCGTCGCCTCGGGTTCTGTGAAAAGATAACCACAAATAAAACCAAAAAGATCATCATTAATATTTTTTCGGTTACCGAGGCGTCATCATTTACATTAACTGAGCGGAGCATGCGCCCCATCATTGATGCGCGGAGTGTCTATGCGCCCCGACAGTCATGCGCCTCCACTACCATGCTTCTTATTCAAAGTATTCCAAAACTTATCCAAAAGTTTTGAAAACTTTGAAGGGGGTCTTGTAGAAGCATAGAATTTCAGAACCAGAAACTCTATGCGCCAGACTACATACACCAGAGCTCGGACAGAGTACTTCACAGCAAAAAGTAACAAATATAGACATTAAAAGAGGACTTTTTATTTAACATATAAAAGTCTATTACATGTCTAAGAAAGACTGTACAAAGGAGAATTTCTACAAAGAAAAGATCCTAAGTCTACAGCCAGCAGCCAACATGCGCCCTCAAGTAGGCGCAGCAATCAACATGCACCCTCAGCCAGGCGCATCCTACCATGCGCCCTCAGCAAGGCGCATCCTTTTCAGTAGCTCAGTTATGTGCATCCTCAGTTATGTGCATCCCTTTGGCAGCTCAGTTATGTGCATTCCTTCAACAGCCCAGTTATGTGCCGCTCTTCCAGCCAGGCTCACCGCCGTCTAAATGCTTCGACTAATGAAGCATTTATTGAGCAGAACGAGGGTGGCAATCAACCCTCTAGCCAAGGAAGGAAAAAGAACCACAAGCCAACCTGTGGCTAGGGGAGGCTTCGAAAGAGCCTCCAAAGGCCAAGGAAGACCGTGATCGAAACCGCGGCTAAAGGAGCAGCTTTCAACACAAATAGAATGGGCTACACCCATTTTGAAGGAAGAAAGAGCCACCAAAGCTGCGGCACCGCCATTTCGATCTACGGCTCTTCCTGTACAATGAAGACGAGGCTCGAGCATCCCTATCTTTGGATGCAACAGGCACCTTCCGCCTGCCTCAGAAGGCCTCGACTCCGACTTTTAGATGTAACAGTCACCTTCAAGTGCATCAACGAAGACACTGCGTCGCATCTTCACCCTCGGGAGCATCTCGTCAACATAATGCATTCGAGTACACAAGTTCATGTCGGAAAGACGTGAAAGAACGAGAAGCAAACCCTCTCTCCATGCCACTATTAATAGGCCGGGCAAATCAAACCCATGCGCCAAGTGGATGGCTCTCCAAATCAAACCCCTGTCGTCAGATCGTCAACGGAGTCAACGCATTACCATTCACTCCATCGGCACAAGGAACCCAGATAAACAAAAGTGTACTCTACATCTAAGTCCTATATTGTAACACTGTTCTGTTTGTATTGAAATTTGTAATCAAAGAATTTTAATGGCAAACAGTGCTGCCCGCATCTGAAAATTTTGTTTTTTAGATACATCGTATGTGTTGGAACCTACTTCCCACAGCTGATTCAACTCATCAATCAATGGTTGTAAATACACATCGATGTTCCTTTTCGGATTGTTTGGACCAGGGATAATAAGGGTGAGGAACATATATGGAGTCTTCATGTACATCCAAGGTGGTAGATTGTACGGAGTGACGATCACAGGACAACACGAATACTGGGATCCCGAAAGTCTGAATGGGGTAAAACCATCGAAACATAGACCCAATCTGACATTACGCGGATTAGAAGCAAAATCTGGATACTCTCGATCAAAGTGCTTCCATGCTTCTCCATCAGATGGGTGATCCAACACTCCTTCAGTCTGCTCCCGCTTATGCTAACTCATGTTTTCTGCAGTTTCCTTCACCATAAACAACCGCTACAACCGTGGCGTCAACGGCAAGTAGTACATCGAATCGGTAGGCTTTATGGCACAGACAGACTTTCCTCTACCACTGCCCTTGTAGCGATCGATACCACAAAATCTGCAGGCGTCTTCATCCTTGTCGCCTTTGTAGTACAACATGCACCCGTTACGACATGCATCAATTTTCTCGTATCCTATCCAGAGCGATCTCACCACCTCTAAGACCGGTTGAAGTCTTTAGGCAACATAGTACCCTCAGGCAATATTTCTATAAGCAACTCCATAAGACGGTTGTAGCAATCTTACGACATATTAAAATCGGACTTGATGCTCAACAATCTTGTAACCACCTCCAACGGTGAATGATCCACACAACCAGGATATAATGGAGTCCTTGCATTCTCCAAAAACTCCATGAACTGTGCAGCATCGGCGTTCGGTGCCTCCTCAGGTGCATCATGATCGTCCTGATCGAAACTAAGCCCCGCCGCATCAAAAATCATGTTCACCAATCCATCGTCGTAAGCAGCGTTGTTGTGGACATCCACATAAGGCTCATACTCCGATGCTAAAGACACAAGTTCTCCATGAGCGCTCCACTGATAGTAATTCGGCGTGAAACCCTTCGAGTATAAATAATACGTGACTTCCACTTCTGGATGATATTTCAAGTTGCGGCATCTCACACACGGACACTTAATTTTGGTACCGTCCATGTACTGAGGGAACGCCTTGGCAAACTGCAGGAACTGCTGTACACCCACTATGAATTCATCCCGCACACCGTACATGTCATCAGGATGACGATTGTACATCCACGAACGATTCCGTAAGTAGTAATTCATTTCCATATCCAATTAAGGATAATTCTGTAAGGTAGATACATGCACATTGCAGTCAGTAAATGAATGTTAAGGCAGTCTTGATATGGGTACGCAACATAAATTGTTCATTTATTCCACATATTACAAATAAAGAATTTGAAGGAAGAAACAAAAACAACTGTATTGGGACTAAAACAACTGTCTTGTGTCAAAGTGTCGTATCCGATAGACCGATACTAATCCGATACGGTCGATACTAAGTACATACGGTCGAGGTATAATTATACTTATAGGAGTATACGATACTAAGTACATACGGCCGATACTAATCCGATACGGTCGATACTAATTCGATATCGATTCTGATACTCATCCCAACTGTCCAATATCGACCCTTTGGGTCTACAAGAGTTACTTCACCCAGTTTGTCAAGAAAGGTAAAACTTTTTAAATTAATATCCAATATCGACCCTTTGGCCTGTGCTTGAGCAGTATCCTAACTCAAACTATCTATCCTAACTAATAAATTAATATCCTACTTTAACATCTAATAACACTCATATTCCTTCTAAAATAAACTAATATCCTAATCTAAACTAACCCTTTAACTGAAACTAATATCTAAATAATATTAATCATGAACTAACACCCTAACCTGGAAGTCCACACTGCTCAAGCATAGGCCAAAGGCCTAGTTATAAGACAAAATACAGGCAACTGTTTGTAGCTACAAGGCAAAACCAAATGTTGACGGTATATATACCGTCAACATATAAAAAGTTTACTTGTTTTGACAAAATGAGTGAAGTAACTCTTATAGACCGAAAGGATACTCTATACACTCTATGTAATACGATATACCAATCATACCTACACTTCTAGGATACACTGTAGTAATAAATTGCCCTTACTAATAATGCTCTTAGGTAACATATTTAACAGATGAGATTTTCATGTTGCACTTACGCATTTGTAGCTATAAACTGCTTGAGCAACAACATAGAGGTATGGGAATCGGTATCAGACTATTCCAATGAGTATTGGTATCGACGATATCAGCATTAGACTTACTAGCTAGGGTTTTGGTCAAACTCTAGTCCATATGTTCAATTAGCCTATTGGGTTCATTTCTAGGTAATCCTATAGATATCACAGGGTATAGGCCAAGGTACACTAGGTCAAGCACATATGTATTCCATATATATACAATAACATATATATATATATATATATATATATATATATATATATATATATATATATCTTCTCATAAATATAGTATAACTCATATCCCAACAATACCTACATATACTATATATTTGAAACTGTAAACCCAAACTTATCCCAAACTGGTATGTAAACCCGCAAACTGAACTGAACTACAACCCAAGCTAACTCATAGACTTATAAACTCAACCTGGGAATCAAACTCAAAAGTAAACCCTAACTCAGAACTCACCCAAACTCCCAAACGACATACAACATTCAATTATATAGCCTATTTATATAAATACAGAAATAATGTAAGAATTATATCAGTCTACAGAACTAACATTTAGGTTAGGGTTTACCTAGTCGTGGTCGGAGGAGCGGGTCGTCGAGGGAGCAGAGGGTCGCCGGTGGGGAGCTGGAGATGAGGGTGAGCGGGGTCGCCGGTGGGAGCAGTGTCGTTGAGCGGGGTCACGGAGGGTCGGGGGCCGAGGTGGGAGGGTCGCCGAGGGGGGAGGGGGTCGTCGGAGGCCAAGGGGGGAGGGGGTCGCCGGAGGCCGAGAGGGAAGGGGGTCGCCGGAGGCCGAGGGGGGAGGGTCGCCGAGGGGGAGCGCGCTTTCGTTTGGGAAAATTTCGATCGAAAAATAATGGGGAGAATAAAAACTGAAAGCCCTATATTTTTAATTTAGCAATGTCATACATATACGTCGGTAAAAGTCGCTAATATTAGTGAAATTAGCAACGTTACAGTAGTTACGTCGGTAAATGTCGCTAATATTAATGATATTAGCGACGTTCGCCGACTTATCCGTGACGTATGTTTCCTTATACACAAAAAAGTCGTAAAACGTTGCCGATCATCTGTAATATTGACGTATTACGACGTTTATATATTACGTCGCTAATTCCTTAAACGTTAGCGATGTTTTAATAAAATGTCGCTAATTGTGTTGCTAATATGACTTATTCTAGTAGTGATAGAGTTTAGAGATAATTGTTAAGTAGTTATCCTGGTTGGCGCACACTATAATTGGTGCGCCATTCATCCCTTGGCAAGAATGGTTGGTTTAACTGCTTGGACGTGTGGCATGATGTGATTAATATACACTTGGTCATGGGCAGTGTCACAGATATGTTCTTCGAGATTAGTGTCATGTGTGCCACGTCATCTAACTGCTTCAGGATGATTTGATCAGGTAGCGCCAGCTGCTAGGTAGCGTTAGGCGCTACTTGTTGTTTTATGACTTTCTGAATGATGTGGTGTCATTGATTACCCCGTGCCAACTACAGATGGTGCGAGACAGCTATAATTCATTGATGATGAATCTGACACGTCAAACAAAATCTCCTCGAGTGCCATACGCTCGGGATTCGAACGGATTTCTTGACTGACGTGCTGTCAGTCATGATGATAACTATTTAGCTTCTCCGAAAAGATGGCCATGTGGCAGGCAGCGCCATATAATAACCAGCGCCTATTGATGTCCTGCACCATTTGATGTCTAGCGCCACTTGATGATTTAATTACTGGTACTATTTATGAGTAGCGTCTGATACTGATTTGTACTTTTTAGGCTTCTACAAGACCCCTTCAAATTTTTTAAATTTAAAAAGCTTCAAAATTTGAAATAATTTGAATAAAAAGTGGTTGGCGCAGAACAGAATCATAATCGACCCGACTTTTGGCACAAATCGTGCGACTGTTACGTCTAAGGTTTGGCTATAAATAGTTGAGAAGAGAGAGAAAATTACTCTTTACTTGAATTTTTTTCTCTTGAACTCTTCTTCTTCTACTTTCGAAGCTTTCAATTAATCGCAATGGCCACGAAAAGATCCACCACTGCCAAGAAGGGAAAGAAAGTGGCTGGAGCCTCTTCGCGTGTGCCCCTACTGAGGGTGCCACAGCACATCATGTCATGCCGTCGGCGAGAGTCGAAGAGGCGAACCCAGCCTTGAAAGGTAAGAAATTGAACGAAAAAGATGACAGCGGACTGCTCACGCCATTTGCGTGTAGTACGATCAGTAGGCCAACATCGCCCGCCTCTATCAGAGTATTGGTCCATGCCTTGCGCCATCTGTACCTTGTGCCACCTCTTTCAGAGTGTTTGGCTAAAACAATCATAAACAATGACGCCATGTGCTATCTATCATATTTTCAGCATGCTACGCCATCTGTCATTATGCGCAGACCATATACTAATCAATCTATGTGCCATCTGTTTGTGAACTGTCTGATTGCATACGCCATTTAGAGACTAGTACTCTGTTATTTATGAGATTTGTGCAGAGTTAAAATCACATGATTTTTATAAGAATAATCTTTCATAATTCTAACTTTTGTTTCCTTTTGTCTTCTGCAGCTTCTATGTTGATGCCAAAAGCTGAGGTCACTGTCAAGGAGGAATTTCTATCTCCTTTCATCAAAGAGGAACCGATGACTATTAAGGAAAACAAAATTGCTAAAGTCGAAGTTCCCGTAAAGGAAGAACAAGCTTCAGAAGGCAGTGGCTTCGGGAGCTCTAATCACCCAGCTCCTGTGGATGACCTTAATCAGTTAGGGCCTTTCTATGCACGACGGTTAAGGAAGTGGTACCTGCCCAGCATGGCCATTCTTAGGAAATAAATAAGACGTCTTTCTTATCTTCAATGTTTCCTGCTTTGATGTAGTAGCTTGCTTTTCTTTCTTTACAAATATAGCCTTTACTCCTTTTTATGGAGAAAGAAATAAAGAACCCTTCTGTTTGCTCAATTGTTGTGTTGTTAGCTTTTTTTGAAACAATATTTGTCAATAATGGTTCATTCAATACGAACAATAGAATGTTTATAGGTGGTGTGATAATTTATTGATGTAGATTATAGAATTCAGAGGTAATGTGGACGTGAATTCATACATCTATTGATTATCCTTGAGCCAACTGGGACTCAAGGACATGATATCTTTTAAAATAGCTGGGTTTCAAAAGATGATGTTTGCAATGATGGAGTAGATGATGTTGTCACTCTGGATAGAATCCACTCGGGATTCAAACATTTGAAGTATGTATAATATTTGTTAGAAAATACAATACACACTTTCAAACATGGTATTTCTTTAAGAATTTGTCGTTAATATGCATCATAGCGATTCGGCATCAATACCAGACAGTTGATAAGCTCCGTTTGAGAAAACTTTGCTTATAACGCAGAGACCTTCCCACTTTGGTTCAAACTTGCCCTTGCTCATGTGTGTCATAGTCATAGGACATCTGACAGTAAGGACTAGCTCACCTTTTTGAAATGCTCGTACTTTGACTTTCGGTTGAAGGCTTTTGAGATATGGGCGTGATATAGCTCGATGTGTTGTTGAGCTAGTAGCTGCTTCTCGTCAAGTGCTTCAAACTCCTGAAGTCGAAGACGATCATTGTTTTCTATTGTGAGTTCATTGGCAATGGCTATTCTCAGTGATGGAATCTGAATCTCTAATGGAATGACAGCTTCACATCCATACACCAAAGAGAAAGGTGTACAGTCGGTCGAAGTGCGTGTGGTAGTGCGATAGGCCCATACACATTCTCCAAGCTTTTTGCTCCAGTTCCATTTATTGGTAGAAACGAACTTTTTGAGAAGCTTGATGATTGTTTTGTTGAATGCTTCTGCCAAACCGTTAGCTGCAGGATTGTAGGTTGTGGAAGCAATATTGTTGATTCGATTGTCATTACAGAATCGAGTAAACTTCTAACTAACGAACTGAGGTCCATTGTCATGAATGATTTACCGAGGAACGTCGAATCTGTAAATCACATGATGTTTGTTGAAGTTGATGACACTGCTTGTCTTGACTTCAGCTAAGGGAATAGCTTCGGCCTATTTAGATAAGTAATTGGTTGTAGCTAGGATAAACTGATGTCCTCGAGATGAAGGCAGATTAATAGGACCGACGACATCCAAGCCCCAAGCTTCAAAGGGTCAGGATGGTACAGTTGGATGCAAGAATTTTGATGGTTGATGAATGAAATCTGTATAGATTTGACATGTTCGACATTTTCTTGAATATTCGATAGCGTCTGACACCATGGTTGGCCAATAATATCCCATGTGTTGAATTCGATCTTGTAGCTTAGGCCCAGGATGATATGCACCACAGAAACCATTATGAACTTTACGTAGTATCTGTTTTGCTTCATCTCTGACAAGACAGTGTAGAAGTATACCATCATATGATCATCGGTAGAGTATTTTGGAGGCATGGTTGTAGTAGAATCGAAGTGATCGCCGACGGATTATCGTTGTTTCCTTAGGATGTTTAGGTAAAATGTCATACCACAAAGTCAACAAAAGGAGCTCTCCAGTCTTCATTTGTGGTGCAGACCTCAACTGAATTACTGGATTCCAGATGCAAATTATTTTCAATGCAGAATAATTCCCTGTTAGTGATGACGATCATTTGTTGTCTTTTTACAGGGATTGCAAATACTGCTGCTAGATTAGCAAGTGCATCAACTTCTGTATTACAGGCTCTACGTATATGTTCAAAAAAGAAACCTTTGAACGATGTAGCCAACTTGCCTGCTGCTTCATAATATGAAATAAGATCCTAATGCCGCACATAATACATACCTCTAACCTGATTGACGATCAGTTTAGAGTCCCCGTATACTTCAAGGTAGTCGATATCCAATTGTTTGGCTAACTAGAGACCGATGAGTATAGCGTTATATTCAACAACATTGTTAGAGCATGACTCACCCAAAGAATAAGCTCTCTGAATTGACAGTCCTTCGAGAGATACCAGAACAATTCTAACTCCAGCAATGATAGTACCTTTAGGTCCGATTCTGGAAGCACCATCAAAGAATAGTCGACAAGCAAGGATTCCTTCTGAAATCATGTTGGATTCCAGAGTTTCATCAAGAATTTCATCATAGAGTTAAATGTCTCAGGGATCAGATGAGCAACCAAGAAGTCAGCTAGGGCTTGACCCTTAACAGACTTTTGTGGGACATAGACCATATCATACTATGCTAGTAGTATGGCCTATGTAGCTAGTCTGGAATTGAGTGTACTAGGCTTCTTTATCAAGACTCGTAGAGGATTGACTTTGGATATGACATGAATGGTTTGGCCCATGATGTAATGTCATATTTTTTGAACATCAAACATCAAGGCTAAACAATCTTTTTCCACTAGACTGTATCGATGTTCAGCACCGATCATTGTACAACTGAGATAATAGATGACTTGTTCATGACCTTATTTGTTCTTCTGGGCTAGTAAAGTACCCAGGAAATGATCTATTGCTCGAACATACATCAGAAAGGGTATTCCTGTGACCGGAGGCACTAGGACTGGAGGGTTCATCAAGTATCACTTTATGTCTTTAAATGTTTGCTGACATTCTTCAGTCCAAACGAAAGATACACCTTTCTTCATTAGTTGAGTGAACGGTCTACAATGTCCAGAGAGATTTGAGATGAATCTTCTGATGTATGTAATCTATCCCTGGAATCCTCGTAACTCTTTTAGGTTGCGTGGAGGACACATCTCTTGAATGGCTTTGACCTTCTCGGGGTCAACGTGTATACCCTTAGAGCTAAAAACGGATTCGAGGAATTTTCTACTAGAGACTCCTAGGAATGACTTGGTGGGATTCATCTTGAGTTGATGCGGGCACATTAGATCGAAGATAGTTCTTAAGTCTTGGATGTGATCTTCCTTTAGACGACTTTTGACAGTAATATCATCAACATAGCATTTGAATGTCTTCCGTAAATGTTCACGAAAGATGGTGCTCATGGCCCGTTGATAGGTTGCACCCACATTCTTGTGACCAAATAGCATAACGGTGTAGCAATAGACTCCTAAAGGAGTGCAAAAAGATGTGTATTTTTCATCTTCGGGGTTCATCTTGATTTGATTATATTCGAAGAATCCGTCCACAAAAGACATCCGCTCAAACCCGCAAGTGTTGTCGATCATGACATGAGTGGTCGGAAGAGGGAACTCATCCTTAGGACAAGTCTTATTGAGGTCTCTAAAATAGATTCAGACTCGAACCTTCCCTGTTTTGATCATAACTGGGATGACATTAGCTACCCAGTCAGGATATTATTCCTCTCTGACAAAGCCACATGCGATGAGCTTCTTGACTTCAGCTTTTATGGAATCCATCATGTCAGTTCAAAATCGACGCTGTTGTTGCTTGACTGGCCTTGCATTCAGCAGAATGTTGAGCTTGTAGGTAGCAATCTGAGGATCTAATCCCAGTATATCTTCATAGCTCCGGGCGAATACATCAATGTATTCCATAATAAGCTTAATCAGTTCTTGTTTATCTGCTTCAGGAAGGCTTTTGCTGATGAAAATCGGTCTTGTAAAAGTTTCATCTCCGACATCGACTTGAACTAACTGATCGTCGGTAGGTGGCTCGCGTTACTCGAAGCAAAGTTCCCATTGAGTGTCAATCCTTTGTGCCCAAAGATCAGATTCAGGGGTTTCAGCAAAATCATCTTCATCATTAAAGAACTCGATAGTCACCATATTAGAAGATAGAGTCATTCGATGGACACGCCCTACACTGGTGTCTGAATCCCATGAGGCAGAGTCAAAAGAGTTAGATCGCTCCTCTTTGTCAGACTCATAAACATCCGGGGTTGTGATCGGCAAAGTGTAGCCCAACCTATATTTTGTTTTGCTGTAGTATTATAGTGACTTTCCTTTTGGAGCAGGGATACGAATAGGAGTTTGCCTTCCCCTACCTCCGTTGAGGCCAGTTTTGAATTTGTAGCCTATCTTTTGGATGATGTTCTTCGATTATTGACTATAATGACATAGTTGAAGTCGCCCACTATCGTCATTTTCAACCTCGCTATCAGACATAGCCTTTTGATGCAATCCTTTGCTGAAGAGGATAGGATGTTCATCCTTCTTCCGGGAGGGAACCAGAAAGATTAAATTTTGTGCTGATTCAAGTGATACTTTGTCTTGAAGAGGTTTAACTACTCCTAATGTAAGAGGTTCAAAGTTATCCAGAATTTTTAGATAACATCGAGCATAGTAATTGACATCAGTATATTGTAAAAAAGATGCTACTTTATTGATAGTTACATCATCATTTACAACAGGGCTCTTGATCTTAGCCGATGGCTTGCTAAGATTGATAACCAGAGGAGGAGGAGAAGGAGAAGACTTGTTACGAAAAAGGTTAATTACAAGTGGCTCAGAAGAGATGAGCTCCCTATGCTCCATCTTCTCAACAAGAGGATGTTTGATGGAAGAAGAGAGATGGATGGTCAGAGTTTGAGAAGATGAAGGACGAAAAGTACGTTCTTTAACCGGAATCACAAGGACATCATCTGTATTGTCCTTCTGATCTTCCTTAGTGTCCATGGCCAGTACGACTTTCATAAACTCTTTTTTGTACATCCTGGAGTCAGTAAAATATGCTTCGATGCCCCAGAAGGGACTAAGATCATTTACTTTCTTTCGGACTTCTCTATTATCATCCACATATTTGAAGCATTGATGGGGAATGGAGGGCACAATGTTGTGTTCATGCAACCAAGGTCTTCCTAACAAAGCATTGTAGGAGCTATGATTGTCAATCACATAAAAGGTGACCTTCGTGTGGAGATTGTGGATTTAAACATTCAGGCGAATCTTTTCCAGTGGTTCACTTCTCCCAAAATGGAATCCCAAAATAGTTGTGATTGTTATAGAGAGGCTATGGACTAGGATCTTTAGTGCATCCAGTAGATTCTTTGGCATAATGCTGAGTGCAGATCCAGGGTCAATCAGGATGCGATCGACTTTTATTGTTCGACATACCTTATGAAATAGAGAGGTCGATCATGTTAATTGTCTTCCAGAAGCATGTCATCCTATGTGAAGGTGATATTGGGAATCAGCTCCATCATACTATGATAGTAAAAACTTGCCACAGGTTCCTCATATGGTTTCTTGAGGTGTGCTAGATAAGCGTCGGCTTACATTAAAGCTTCGTTTAGTATTTTTCGAGTTTCTCTCGATAGACGAATGTCACGACCCGTACCCTAGAGTAAAGGCATGAGAAGTGGGTACGTCCAGCCTACGCCGCAGTGTAGGCAGTAGAACGCTGTCCTTGGTCACAACATCTAACAATATAATGCTAAGCAGTTTGTACTCCCCGAATGGGGGTGACATAGCAGAATGTAAACTCAATCACAACTAAGGAAGAAGAAGCATGATATAATATAGAACTCAAAATGAAATACAGATGATCAGAAGAGTCTAAGTGTCTAAGATAACAACTCAGCAAACATCCAGAAATACAAAGTCTCAACTACAGAGTATGAAAGAATATATACAATCGAGATCTCAATGACAGAAATAAAGCCTAACTAAACTAGTCCCAAGACAACATAAGTAAGACAAAGCCTAACTAAACTAGTCTAGGCAGTAGGGGTAATGTCATCAGCTAGAGCTGGGTCCTCCTGAGAGTCCAGCTCACAAGTGTCGTCTAGGGCTGTCCCATAGAAGGTGTCAAAACCAGCCTCATCCTCGTCCTCTATAAACATTCAAAGGTGCCCAATCAGGATGGAGCGAGTACAATACATCTTAACAGTTCATAGCAGGTTAGGAAATATAATCATACAGTAAAGTAAGATACAAGAACTGAAAGAAAGTACAGAATGTAAACAGAGAGAGAACTGTTATAGAAATATCTACTATAAGTAGAGAACTAACAGTGGCTAGTGAGTCAAAGTACAATATAAACATGTGAATGGCATAGGAGATTCTGATGAGACACTACGGAGGTGATCAGATGAAATACTACTTGGGTATTATTCACATGCCTACTTCTACTCTTCCGTACCCCCAATTAATACACAAGGATCCAGCCAGGTTATGTTATGATTCATGTAACGGCCCTCGAATGGTGGTACATGATAGTCCCATAAATGGGGATTCTAGGAAAGCCTATAAATGGAGGATTTAAAGAAGACTCTGTGATCATGAGAGTACATGTCATAAGTGATTCAATGAACCATGAAGCATAGTTATATACCATGTAAGTGAAACGCACAGAACATGTAGTATCCGATGCTCCCTAAGGTGATAACATCTCAAGAAGGGATCCATATAGTACTAATCCGTGTGACCAACGTGATAGTATCAAGTAAAGTAATTTAATGCAGGAGAATAATTCTAACAGGATATAAAATGATCAGAGAATGTACTCGCCTGTATCCTGAGTATCTGAAGAATATCTACTGTCCGAGGAGTGGTGTCTATCTCCTATAGAACAGTACAAGTCACAACATGTCCAGGTAAATAAATAAGATACTATGATGCAGTCTACATGATACTAGGTCAATCCTAGACCAAAGTCAACCCTGGTCAACTTTAGTCAACTAAAAGGTCAAAGTTAGGTCAACTAGGTCAACCTGAAGTCTAACTAGGCCTAAACAGTCTACCTTAGCTAGTACACACCATACACTAGTCTATAGGGTACTACACATGTGTATATTTCATATACACAAGGCCACCCAAGGGTACCCTAGGCTATGTCATCTAGGTTATAGGCCATAGTCCAACTACTTAGGCAATTAGCAATACTCTAGGCTATATTACATATGGGCCTAAACACCATACACTATATTAGGCTATATACATGCACTCACATTACATAGGCAAGTACTATTGATTTCAATTTACCTATTACATTCACATATTCACTACACTATATTAGGCTATATACATGCACTCACATTACATAGGCAAGTACTATTGATTTCAATTTACCTATTACATTCACATATTCACTAGGTTATATATATATATATATATATATATATATATATATATATATATATATATATATATATATATACATAACATAGAGGGAAATAGGTATTGTAGACAATGTGTGTGTTCATGTATAATAGAGTGTTGTGTAATGTGACAGTTGGTAGCAGAGGAAAGTGTGTGTGGGAGAAACCCTTGTACAGGAAATCAATTGACAGTGTCATGAATGTGTCTTAGTCATCTAGGGAACATACACACAAAAATTTGGGTCACGAAGTGTCGTGTTCGTAGAGAACTGGGACACGGGCAGCAGGACATGGGCACGGGGCTGTGCGCGTGTGTGCGTGTCCAATTCCGACACGAATATGACATGAAATCCATATCAGTCTTCATAAAATTTAACATACACATATAGGCCTAGGTATCTATGTAATTAGTTTTTCAAAAATCGAAAATAAAATCCTTTGTGACATTTCATCATACACATGCACATACATCATGATACGTGTCCGATACGAACACCAAACGGACACGAATCGACACAAATCTAATACCTACGGCTAGGGGACACCTAGGGCTTCCTATCCATGCAAAAAAAATGAAATTTAGTGGGAGGAATAGGGATTTACCTATATGTGCAATTTGTATGAAAAAGCCTCAAATAGGGGGTGTTCTCCTTGATGGCCAAGTGCTCCAAATTGATCCAAACCTGAGATTTCTCTCCATGGACATGAAATAGAGTTGGATTGGGAACTAATGCAATAGACTAGAGTAGAAAAGGAATTAAAATGAAGAATCTAGGGTTTGGGAAAGAAATGACATTACCTCTTTCTCCAAAATATTGAAATCTCAATAAAGAGGCAAGAACAATAAATGAAGAGATTATTTATAGGGGGAATAGCCCTAGGTGGCTAGTTATTAAGTGATAGTTAGGGTTAGGGTTGAGTCTAATAGGCTATGGACCTATTTGCACTAGTCATTGAACCAATTTCTAAGTCTCAAGCCTATGGACCGAATCACTAAGCCTTCTATCCAAGTCTTGATTCCTACATGACTAACTTAGATTGACTTAAGTTAGATTAGGGTCTCACCATGCTAATCAAGTTACCTTAATTAGAGTCAACATCTAGGTTAGTCTCTTAAGTCACAAGTAGTAAAAGTCAAATCAACAATCGTCAATCCATTAAATAAATCAAAAATTCTAAAAAGTCAAAATGACCAAATTATCTCTAGACTAGAAATGATAATTAGAAATTCAAAATCACATGGTTAGGCTCTAGGGCAGACGGTCTCTACGGTTTTACTAGCTGCACATCAAATCACAAGTCAGGATATTTAAATAGTTTTAAAATGATTAAAAATTACCAGAAATCATATTATTATTTAAATATCATAATTAAATAAATTAAACACAAAATTTAAAAATTACTCTCATTTTAGAAAATTGTGTGTTACAAGTCTACCCACCTTAAAAAAAATTTGTCCTCGAAATTTAAGATGGTAGTACTCCTTCTTGGTCAAAAATAGTCAAGGATCAACCACTAGTCATCAACTAGTAAATTTGTCTACATCCAAGCACTGGGTCAACAATTGGTAAACTTCTTAGGATTTTACCTATGCTAGCTATCTAAGTGTTGGCAACTAGAAATTAGCAAAAAAAAACTCTATAATAGACTAACTCTTAACTTCCCAAATCCTATCAAGTCACCCATAACTAGATACCCAAAATCTAAGCACACAAATCCCAAATACCACATATACATAAGCTCAGGAACAACAACCCATTACATATATCCTAAGTATATCATTTGTAATCTATCTATATATAGAACTCTCAGTCTTAGGTGAAACTACAACTATAATCAAGGGCAGGCTCTGGTCATGGGTGCCTCACTGGAAGGGTAAAAGAAAACAATAATAAATCATCAAGGTTGTATGGCATACTAACATTCTATATGTAAACTGGTTGGTATTATACAAAACAGGAGAATTATCTGCAATGGGTTACTACTCTAACACAAATGCTAACTATCACCTCTAGGGTACAGACACTCTACAAGTTATTATATCATTATACTATGAAGGAACTACCTATGAATAAGCTCTACAAAACTAAAATATCCCTACTCCTAAGTTATTTACAACAACAGAAGGGTATGATGTTCAAAAATCTTCAAGATACAATCTGATAATCATATGCGTCTGTCTAAAATCATGTTACTCAGAGTCTTCGTCATGATAGTGAGCAAGGCTACGGTAATCACAGAGTCCTTGACTAAGGTACATACCTCTAGGTTCATGGTATTTAAAATATCCGTATTGCCGTATGCGACGGCGAAAACCTTAAATTCCAACATCCGAGAATTACGTCCAAAATCTGACTATATGTCCTCACTATGCCAGCTAACACGACTATCGAAGATTCTAGATCCCATGATTGAGGTGACCTAGCCAATATGATTTTCTCAGAAGAAAAACAAACGTAACATAAGAACAACAGAATAAATTGATCAGTCAACAAGGAGCAGATGGAATCGAATTTCAAGATAGTTATAAGAGGCAATTGTGGAAATAGAATCGAGAAGATCGGAATCCTGCAGCAAGATCTCCAATGGCCTGTGTATCCTCGACTGTCCTTACGAAGCTTGCCCTCGTTGGTTTTCTCTGGCCTGCTGGTGGTGCTGCAGGTACCTCTGCTGCTGAGAGAAATCAGAAATGACGGGAAAAGGTCTATGTAGAAGCGAATGTGCACCTCTAATGTAGCAGAAACACCAACCTGAGTCGGCACAATAGGAGCTGAATTCTCGAGGCCCTGATGAACAGGACGAGAGGTGGCCAGCTTCTCGATAGTACCCCCCGAACCGAAGCGATGAGATCATGTCTCCATAACCATTATAAGGATAGATCAAAACAAGAAGCAATTACTGGGAATGAAGCAAAAATTCAAAGATGGACAGTTTATATTCAAGGGAAGACAATAAACAGCAAATTTAGATAAAATGAATCTGATTAAGGGTTTTTTCTAGTGTGATTGAGTACCTTCAAAAATATTCTAATTCCTACCGCAGGCTGTAGTGATATTCTAGTTCGAGTACCACTACACAAACTCGACCTACATGGGCCACCACTAAAAACGTGTCACGACCTGTAACACCCAGTTTTCCAGAAGAGGATAATTTTGAAATTTTGTAATTATAATTATTATTTAATGATATTTATTTCATATTATGATTTTTTAGTGATTTTTAATTATTTTAAACTATTTAAATCCATGACCTGTGATTTTTGGTGTTTTGCTAGTGAACAGTAGAGACTGCCTATCCTAGATCCTAGCCATGTGATTAGGGTATTTTTGACATTTTTGGGGTTATTTGATTTTATTATAATTTATTTGAATTTATGGGAATTTTTAGAATTTATTTTTGAATTGTTTGAATAAGGGTTGACTAGGTTGACTTGACTAGCAATGACCTTGGTAGCCTAACGTAGATTGGACCTAACCTAGATGGGTCATAACTAACTTAGTGAGCCACTTTGAGAATTATATGGGTTTGTTAGGGGGTTGAGTCAAGTTTAGTTATGGTTAAGTGATTTGCAAGAAACTAGGATAGAACCCTTTGTTCTAGGCCATTATTTCCCTTGATTCAATCCTAGCCATAGGATGAAACCTAAAAACCCTAAACCTAACTATTATGATCAGCCAAGAGACCCCCCTTGCCTATATAATTTTTCTATGGGGATTTGTGCCTATTTCTTCAATAGTTCTTCATTTCTTAAGGAAATAGGTAAGCCTTCATTAATTCCTTCCTAGTTTAATCAATAGGACTCCTTTTTTATTGGAATTTCTTCCATTAGGATCTAATCAATGTTCTCTTGCTGTTTGTGGTGTTCAACCTCAGCTTTGGGGTAATTTGGAGAAGTTTGCAAGCAAGAGGAACCCCCCATTTTAGGCTTTTTTTTGCATTTTGACACCAATAGGTAAATCAATGTAAATACCATTAAAATTCTAGTTTCTTTGCATGTAGACCTAGCCCTAAGTGTCCTGGTCCTGTAGGTATGCCTAGACCTAGGTTTCGTGTCCATTTCGTGTCCTAAATGGACACGTATCAGTGTTAGTGTTAAGTTGTTTGTTGAAATGTCCCAAAGGGCATTTCGAGTGATTTTTCAGGAAGTGTTTGAATAGAAAATTAAGTTTTTAGGTCGCTTATGGGTTTTTGATTGTTTGGACACATTTTGTGTCGTGTCGGGGACGTACTGGACTCGTGCACATGCTTGCGCGTGCGTCTACAGTGATCCCCTGCTTCTCGGGGTCGACACAGGATACGACACGGCACCATGTGCAATAAAACTTTGTGGACACATGGGGGCACCTACTGACATCATGTCCATAAAGTTTCATGTGACCTCGATGTGTGTGCGCGAAGAAATTGTGCGCGCACTGGCCACGCACTGGCTGTGTTCTCGCCAACGGCGAGCTCTGATACGCTTCTCGTTTGCTGACACGGCGACACTAGGACCCAATTCAGGGTGTTGGACACGTGACCCTACACTAGACGAACACCTAAACACGACCACGAGACACGAGATTGCTTGTGTCATATCCTATTGGACTCGACATGGCTGTACGAGGCAGTCCTCACTGCCAGTTTCAGTTGATGTTTCCATTTGAATTTGGACACTTTGTGTCCAGTTTCCTAGACACGAACACTCCTTTTCGACATGTGTACACCCACTTGACACCTGTGTACGTTCAAATTGATGATTATTTGGCATTTCACAATTCGAACTCAGGTTTCCCCCTTTGGACTGATACCATAGGCTGAGGGTGTTCTCTGAAATTCGATTTCCTATTTTATACTGAACTTTGATGATTAAAATTTACATGTTTAATTCATATACATGTGTGTTAGTCACTGAACAAGATTTGGTGTGACATTAAGGGAATTGGTTTTTTCGAAATTAGTTTGATCTAAATGTTAATTGCAATTGATAGCAAACCTGTCATTGCTATTTCCTGTATTACACCATTTTGATGATTGAATTTAATTGTTATTTTAAATTCTATGTCTGAATCTAGGTTGCATGATTAGGTTCATGAGGTTGATTGATTATAGGATTCAATTTGGGTTTTCTTTTGGATCCTAAGTGGATTTTTTTTGAATGTGCACTGAACTGTGATGTCAACTGTTGGAAATTCCTGATAACTGAGAAACCTGAGTAAAATTGAAATAAACACTATGTTACTCTCTAACCTGAACACGTGTACGTTCCTGAAAACCCCCTACATGTTTTGATACTTGGACACCTTGTTGATAATCACTCATCACACACTCGAACATATCCTCATTACTTTGGACACCCATTGTATGCTATGATACACTCGAGCACTTTCACTTCATTATTGACACAGGTGCACGTGAGATTGCAATGTCATGTGGGTCATTGGTTGTTGATATGGTTAGTCATAAACTGTTTGGGGTACATGGTAAGTTCCAGATTTTCGTTGTCCTTGCATTATCAGATAATTAGTTCAATTCCAGTTTTATGGTATCAAATTGTTTTGCATACATTTCACTGCTACATGTATGTCCTGTACCAAGCCTACATTAGATGCATACCAATTCATTGCATCTGAAAACATTTCCTACCCTTGCATGTTCTGCAACCCCATGCTGCATTCCTACATATATAGTTTAGTATTAGATACCTGAGAAGCTGAGAATGCTACTCACACATTTATATGTTTACTACTTTGACCCTCACATAGATTTCCTTTATGCACACATAATACTATTCTCTCAAGTTTCATACACCCACAGCTCCTTGCATGTTAACTGAAATGTTGATGCTTAAATTGCCCTGATTAGATTCATATGTGTATATTAGTTAACATGTATGATAATATCACATTTGAACTGTCAAATAGCTTCTCATTAGACTGAAATGTGAAAGGGAATGTTGTTCAATCCAAAATTATACTGTTAGCAATAGGTTTCCAATTTTTACATGTTGAATTGCCACATATTCCAGTTGGTATACACTGTTCCAGGGTTACCCATGTCACTGTTTTTCCCATTTGCCATGCCACAGTTTCATACACACACACCATTTTATATCTCACTAATTTTTTTCCCCACATATTGACACACTCTCATGTTTGCACACACATATCCCCTAAAATCTGAAAACTTAGTAACTGTTTACTCTCTCACTGTTTACTAAACTGAGAACAAACTCTCTACACACACACATTCATGATACACTCTCAAGTCCCACACACATACACACACATGTACACAATCACATTTCCTTCCTTGTTTCTATGTATATATATATGTATGTGAGATTCACATATTTTTGTATCCTCTATATATATGAGGGTACTATATTATATCAATAATGTGTATATACATATGTATGTGTGGTATTCATTCTATATTGAGTTGTGTAGGCTATATTATATTGCATAGCCATAGCAATATGTGTATTGTTTTGTTATAGATAATATTGTCTTGTGGTCATATGATTTATGGTTGGTCTTAGGCATGGTATTGCCTTAGCCCATGGCCTAGTCTCTTAGCCTATGGCCTATGGTAGTGTTTGTGTGTCAGTTTAGAGTCTGGATTAGACTTGTGCAGTCTTGTCAGACTTAGAGTAGGCTAGATTAGCCTAGTTTAGACTAGTATAGACTTGATTAGCCTAGATTAGTCTTGTTTGACCTAGTTTGACTTCTAGGGTTGACCAGAGTTGACCAAGAGTTGACTTTGGCCTAGATTGACCTAGAATCATGTAGAATGCACAGTAGGACTTCATTATATCATTTTAGACTTGTTGTGACTTGTGCTATTCTGATTAGGAGCCAGACACCTCTCCTCGGACAGTACATTTCATCCGGACACTCAGATACAGGCGAGTACATTCTCTGATCATTTCATATCCTGCTTAGAATTATTTTCCTGCATTAAATTACTTTACTTGATACTGTCACGTTGGTCACACGGATTAGTACAATATGGATCCCTCCATGAGATATCCCTTCAGGGAGCATCGGGTACTCTATGTTCTGTGCGCTTCACTTACATAGCGTATCATATGCTTCTTTGGTTCTTTGATCACTTGTGACATATACCCATATGATCACAGAGTCTTCTTTGAATCTTTATCTCATTTATGGGACTACTATGTATCACCCTTCGGAGGCTTATCACCCTTTGGGGGCTTATCACCTTTCGGAGACTTATCACCCTTTGGGGGCATATCACCCTTTGGGGGCTTATCATCCTTTGGGGGCATATCACCCTTTGGGGGCTTATCACGTTTCGAAGGCTTACAACCCTTCGGGGGCTGTTACATAGAATCATAACATAACCTGGTGGGATCCTTGTGTATTAATTGGGGGTACGGGGGAGTATAAATAGCCATGTGAACAATTCCAAAGTAGAATAGCCATGTATGCCTCTTTAGTATACCCATGTACAAATCAAGCCATTCACATGTCGACTTTGTGCTCTAAATCACTAGTCACTGGTAGCTCTTTACTTATAGTAGATATTTCTATTACAGTTCTCTCTCTCTGTTTACATACTGTATTTCTTTAGTATCTATATCTTACTTTACTGCATGATTATATTTTCTAACCTGCTATGAACTGTTGAGATGTACTGTACTCGCTCCTGTCCTGAGTGGACTTGTTGAAAATATTACAGAGGACGAGAAGGAGGCCTGGGAGGATACCTTCTACGGGACAGCTCTAGCTGAGGACATCACCACCACTGCCTAGACTAGTTTATTTAGGCCTTATCTTATTTTTTATGTTGTCTTGAGACTGTTTAGCTAGACTTTACTTTTGTTCAGAGATGTTGAGTTGTATATATTCATTCGTATTCAGTAGCTGAGATATGTACTCTGGATATTGCTGGGATATTACCTTAGACTTTTCTATCTTCAGTTTTTCCTTGAGTTCTATAACATATCGTGCTTTCTTCTTCCTTAGTTGTGATTGAGTTCATTTACTGCTTAGTATTATATTGCTAGATGTATGTTGACCTAGGACAACGTTCTACAGCCGATGCTGCGGCATAGGCTGGGCGTTGTTACGTTCTCGTACCCTCACAGTGGGTGCGGGTCGTGACACGACCTGCACCCTACAGTAAGTGCACGAGAAGTGGGTACGTCCATCCTACGCCGCAGTGTCGGCGGTAGAACGCTGTCCTAGGTTACAACATCTAACAATATAATGCTAAGCAGTTTATACTCCCCGAATGGGGGTGACATAGCAGAATGTAAACTCAATCACAACTAAGGAAGAAGAAGCACGATATGATATAGAACTCAAAATGAAATACAGATGATCAGAAGAGTCTAAGTGTCTAAGATAACAACTCAGCAAACATCCAAAAATACAAAGTCTCAACTACTGAGTATGAAAGAATATATACAATCCAGATCTCAATGACAGAAATAAAGCCTAACTAAACTAGTCCCAAGACAACATAAGTAAGACAAAGCCTAACTAAACTAGTCTAGGCAGTAGGGGTAATATCATCAGCTAGAGCTGGGTCCTCCTGAGAGTCCAGCTCACAAGTGTCGTCTAGGGCTATCCCATAGAAGGTGTCAACACCAGCCTCATCCTCGTCCTCTGTAAACATTCAATGGTGCCCAATCAGGACGGAGCGAGCATAATACATCTCAACAGTTCATAGCAGGTTAGAAAATATAATCATACAATAATGTAAGATACAAGAACTGAAAGAAAGTACAGAATGTAAACAGGGAGTGAACTGTAATAGAAATATCTACTATAAGTAGAGAACTAACAGTGGCTAGTGAGTCAGAGTCCAATATAAACATGTGAATGGCATAGGAGATTTTGATGAGACACTATGGAGGTAATCAGATGAGATACTACTTGGGTATTATTCACATACCTACTTCTACTCCCCCGTACCCCCAATCAATACACAAGGATCCAGCCAGGTTATGTTATGATTCATGTAACGGCCCCCGAAGGGTGTAACATGATAGTCCCATAAATGAAGATTCTAGGAAAGCCCATAAATGGGGGATTCAAGGAAGACTCTGTGATCATGAGAGTACATGTCACAAGTGATTTAATGAACCATGAAGCATAGTGATACACCATGTAGGTGAAACGTACAGAACATGTAGTATCCGATGCTCCATGAGGGGATAACATCTCAAGAAGGGATCCATATAGTACTAATCCGTGTGACCAACGTGACATTTCAAGTAAAGTAATTTAACGCAGGAGAATAATTCTAACAGGATATGAAATGATCAGAGAATGTACTCGCCTGTATCCTGAGTATCTGAAGAATATCTACTGTCCAAGGAGTGGTGTCTGTCTCCTATAGAACAATACAAGTCACAACATGTCTAGGTAAATAAATAAGATACTATGATGCAGTCTACATGATACTTGGTCAATCCTAGACCAAAGTTAACCCTGGTCAACTTCAGTCAACTAAAAGGTCAAAGTTAGGTCAACTAGGTCAACCTGAAGTCTAACTAGGCCTAAACAGTCTGCCTTAGCTAGTACACACCATACACTAGTCTATAGGGTACTACACATGTGTATATTTCATATACACAAGGCCACCCAAGGGTACCCTAGGCTATGTCATCTAGGTTATAGGCCATAGGCCAACTACTTAGGCAATTAGCAATACTCTGGGCTATATCGCATATAGGCCTAAACACCATACACTATATTAGGCTATATACATACACTCACATTACATAGGCAAGTACTATTGATTTCAATTTACCTATTACATTCACATATTCACTAGGTTAGATATATATATGTATATATATATATATATATATATATATATATATATATATATATATACATAACATAGAGGAAAATAGGTATTGAAGACAATGTGTGTGTTCATGGATAATAGAGTGTTGTGTAATGTGACAGTTGGTAGTAGAGGAAAGTGTGTGTGGGAGAAACCTGTGTACAGGATAGCAATTGACAGTGCCATGAATGTGTCTTGGTCATCTAGGGAACATACACACAAAAATTTGGGTCACGAAGTGTCGTGTCCGTAGAGAACTGGGACACGGGCAGCAGGGCATGGGCACGGGACTGTACGCGTGTGTGCGTGTCCAATTCAGACACGAATACGACATAAAATCCATATCAATCTTCACAAAATTTAACATACACATATAGGCCTAGGTATCTATGTAATTAGTTTTTCAAAAATCGAAAATAAAATCCTTTGTGACATTTCATCAAATACATGCACATACACCATGATACGTGTCCGATACGGACACCAAACGGACACGAATCGACACAAATCCAATACCTACAGCTAGGGGACACCTAGGGCTTCCTATCTATGTAAAGAAAACAAAATTTGGTGGGAGGAATAGGGATTTACCTATATGTGCAATTTGTAAGAAAAAGCCTCAAATAGGGGGTGTTCTCCTTGATGGTCAAGTACTCCAAATTGGTCCAAACCTGAGATTTCTCTCCATGAACATGAAATAGAGCTGGATTAGGAACTAATGCAAAAGACTAGAGTGGAAAAGGAATTAAAATGAAGAATCTAGGGATTGGGGAAGAAATGACATTACCTCTTTCTCCAAAAATATTGAAATCTCAATAAAGAGACAAGAACAATAAATAAAGAGATTATTTATAGGGGGAATAGCCCTAGGTGGCTGGTCATTAAGTGATAGTTAGGGTTAGGGTTGAGTCTAATAGGCTATGGACCTATTTGTACTAGTCATTGAACCAATTTCTAAGTCTCAAGCCTATGGACCGAATCACTAAGCCTTCTATCCAAGTCTTGATTCCTACTTGACTAACTTAGATTGACTTAAGTTAGATTAGGGTCTCACCATGCTAATCAAGTCACCTTAACTAGAGTCAACATCTAGGTTAGTCTCTTAAGTCACAACTAGTAAAAGTCAAATCAACAATCGTCAATCCATTAAATAAATCAAAAATTCTACAAAGTCAAAAAGACCAAATTACCCCTAGACTAAAAATGATAATTAGATATTTAAAATCACATGGTTAGGCTCTAGGGAAGACGGTCTCTACGGTTTCACTAGCTGCACATCAAATCACAAGTCAGGATATTTAAATAGTTTTAAAATGATTAAAAATTACCAAAAATCATATTATTATTTGAATATTATAATTAAATAAATTAAGCAAAAAATTTCAAAATTATCCTCATTTTAGAAAATTGGGTGTTACAACGAAGGAGCTCAAAAATTGACAATCTCGTCGGAGTATTGGCCAAATGAGCCAGTATATCGAAGTTATATGGCTTCTCCAGTCCAAGAGGTAGAGTTTTCTTCAATATTTTATCGAAGCAAACCGGTTGTTTGCCTTTGTCGGCAGCTGTTGGTTTGGGAGGAGTCAGTTCCACTAGAGGTGATGAAGCTGATGGAACATTGATAGCAGGCGGAGAAGATGTTGAAGGGACATCAGGGACTGAAGGTGGAATAACTGCATTTTTTTGTCCCTCTGGATAGTCTCTGAGGTAGAGTCTTCCAAATCTGGTACCGTTCATGACTTCCTCTTCTGGAGCTGGTGAGAAAGAAACCATATTGTAGTTCTTCATCCGAAGCGTGTTTTTCGAGGACTTCTTCTGAAGCGACAAAGGATTTGTCCAAAATCCTAAGCCAACACGAGACTGGTTGTGCTGAAGGCATAAATAAAGAGGTATAGGAGACCCCTTCCCATCATTCAAGCCAGGGGCTTTCTGCAGGTCATATCCCATCATTGTCATCAATTTACGGGACTGTTGACTGTATAGATAGAATGCTGGCTGGTAATTGGCTTCTGTTTTTAGTAGTATTATCCTAGAAGAAGAAAGTGAATCAGCCGCCGTGATGAAGATAGCATTCAAAGGTGGAAGATAATGACCACCTAGTGAAGTCATGTGACATGACTTGTATTTGGCTGTCTTTCTAGATTTTGTAGACGAAGCAGGCATCTCAAGATCAGCAACCAAATCAGGATGGATCTACATGATTTCCCTTTTGTCGATTGACAGAGGGATAAGACCGTCACTTTGTGCTTATGGAAGGTTGACAATCTCTAGAGTAGCTTTTGGGATAGGGACGACTCCATCCTGCACAAGTTGAGCAAGAAAGTCGCCGAACTATAGAGAGACAACATTGGTAGTCACAGTCTTCTCATCCTGCTGGAGAGTAATCGTGTCGGAATTAATTAGCTCCTGGATCATTCCTTTGAGCACGTAACACGCCCCAGTCAGGTATCGTATGAACCTGTGATATACATAGTATTTAGGATTATCAGTTTTACCTACTTTATTTGGCTGTTACGCTTCGGGCTGTTGAAGCTTGTTACTTTTAATCAGACAATCAAATTGCTTATGATGTTGTCTTCGTCAAAAGAATATTCCTCCTTAGGATGATGTGTTCTCTGTGGAGGTGCCATCGTTGTAGGTGTTGACTAACACACGTTAACAGCCAAAGCTTCTTTGGCTTTCACATTGATGGCTAAAGCTTCCTTGTTCTTACGGTTATTCTGACGACCACCGTTGTTGGGATGTTCATTTTTATCAAGATTAGGCATCTACATACCTAGTTGTTTGAACTTGTCAGCACTGTCTTCAGCTGCCCTGGTACTTACTATAAAGGAGGCCCATTCTTGAAATTGTGTGGGTCCAGTCCGTATGCTGACTATAGGTAACAAGTTTGATTTGAAAGTATCTACAGTTAGTGCATCTGGAGTACCCAGAGGCATTTTGAGTTCGTCTCGACGGAAGCGCTCAATAAAACGTTTAACAGTTTCATTAGGTTGTTGCTTGATTTTGATAAGGGTCGACATAGTCATGTCATTTGTTCCCTCATAGAAATATTCCAGAAACATTTGCTTAAATCCTGCGAAAGAAGTTATGCAACCATCTAGCAAGCTAAGATACCAGTCATAGGCTGCACCCGCTAAGCACCCAACGAATACTCTAGTGAGTAGAGCATTGTTTGGCTGGAGCTGGTCAGTCATCACCTCAAAGTGATTGAGGTATTGACTAGGAGATGAACTGCTGTCAAACAGCATGATGGTTGGTGGCTTATATTTGGGTGGCAACGGATTTTCCTTCCACTCCATAGGATAGGATTGTTTAATCCCAAGCTTCTGTAGACCGTCCTTCTGTTTGAAAGCTTCAAACTAATTGTGCATAAGCTTTACTGCCTTAATAGTATCCCCTGATGCTTGGGGAGCGGTAGACTGATTCGATGTTGCTATGTGTTTTTGGAAGGAGATTATACCCCTAACCAATATTAGCAGGGACAGATGCTGCTATGTATTTTTTGGTTAGAATCGGATTTGTAACTGGCAGAATAGTGTGTTGTGCCACGATCACAGCATGCATACTTGCCATCATTTTGGCCATATTCTTCAAGTTGGCCTCTAAAGCGACGTTCCTTTGCTCCTGAATGTCGGAGCTGGATGCATCTTGTTCTTTGTTAATGACATAGGCAGTTACTTCTCTGGCCACCGAAGAAGAGCTGGTAGAAAAGTTGGTCCATTCAGAGCCTTCACTATCGGCATCGAAGTCATACAATGAACCATCCCTAGGATGAAGAGTGGGAAGATTCTACCAATCTGAATCAGGAAGATTCTTTTGACCGATTGTTTCTTGGTCGGAAGGAAGATTCCTTTGACCAATTGTTTCTTGGTTGGAAGAAAAATTCCTTTGACCAATTATTTCTTGGTCAGAAGGAAGATTTCTTTGACTGATTGTTTTTTGGCTTCTTGATCTGGAATTTTGGTAGTCTCCTTCACCGGAGTCACAGATCCGATCAAGGTATTGTTAACTAGGGTTGCGGGCTGCATTACAACTTGGACGTTTTCTACCCCCAGTGCTTCGGGATGTCATGTTGACTAAAGCATACAACAATCCATCTTTGTCCTCCATCACAAGTTTAGGAGTGCGAGTGTAGTTCAAACGGTCGAAGATAGACCTTTTAGCTGACTGGCGGTAAATTTAATCACTACTTCATGGTGGTGATTACAGTGATGTTCCTGATACGGAGTTACAGATGGACGAGACGGTCCTGCGATCTTCCATTTTGTATATGAAGTTTGCGAAGATTTGTTACAGTGACTGGATAAGAAAAAGTTGGAGGTACATATTCATTAATGATGTTAGGAACATAATTTCAGTTCTTGAGGTGTCATGTTCACTGTGTATACAGAGAAGTACTGACTTCATTGGCATAGGTAAGAGGATTCTTGATTTGAGGAACTCTTCCTGTACGCAACTTGGTAGGAGGCATAGATTGTTCTTAATGTATGCTTGATATTGTTCTGAGCTGGTTATGGTAGGTACGCATGTTAGGGTCGTGCGCTACCTGACTGTCTGTCTAAGACACCCTTAATTTACCCTGCTTTGTTCTTAAAATGTGAAGGGCAGGAAGATCCTGGTTCTGGCTTAATTGGCACTAACAATGAGAAATGGACAAGATGCCCTATTTTTTTGTGCCACCTGTTCCAGCGCGTTTGGCATAGCGTAGGTGAGCCGTAGAAAATGGACTTCGAGCAGAGTCTAGTTTCTTGGCATTAATTTGATTGTCTTTGCCAAGAGAAGTAGACCTTCTACTCATAAGCATTCTTGCATTGACTGGTATGGAGGCACAATCAAATACGTTTTCCATCGAGTCCAGGACAAGGGAATGATAAGGAGAGGCCATAGGACGCTTTCCTTTGTTCTTCGTAGGGGCAGTGGTGATTAACTTCTCTACCAAGTTTAGAACTAGGAAGGAAAAGGGATTGGCCATGCGGCACTGTCCCCTAATTGGTGCCTGGGCAGTGAGTGCACCCTCTACTAATTTCAGAATTGGTGAGGAAGAAGAAGTGGCTATGTGGCTTTGTCCTTTAATTGGCACCTGGGCAGTGATTGGCACACATTCTACCGAGTTTAGAACTGGGAAGGAAGAATAAGTAGCTATGTAGCACTGTCCTTTGGTTGGTGCCAGGGCAGTAGCTTGAGCACTCTCTACCAATTTTAGAATTAGTGACGAAGAAGAAGTAACTACAGAGTTTTTCTCTAAGCTTGGCGCAGGAGTCATAATTGGTACAGTGGAGGACTTTGGAGACCAGACAGCACGTGCCCTATTTTTTACAGCAACAGTGGTGCGCTTGGTACCCCCTACGCCAATTATGGCTTCGTAGACAGTTTGGTCGACTTGCATGACCAAAGTCTTATGCATCGTGCCAACCGACGCAACATCACATTGAGTTGTCACTTTCTCGTCGGAGGAGAAAGTTGTCCCGAGCAGAGTCGCCATTTTGTTTGAAAAAACCAAAATTTTAATTACAAACTAAGAAAAGAGTACAAGAGTACAATTAATTTTTAAAGAAGTACAACTATAGCAATCTGATCAGAAGATGATCACTTTATCCCTTGGACGATACGATGTCGAAGAAGATAGCCTTTGGAGAGTGCTGCAGCAAGTGCTCAGGAGATTATGATCCTTTGTGCCCTTTGAAAGTGATTTGGAACTCTATTTATAGAGTTTAGAGATAACTGTTAAGTGGTTATCCTGGTTGGCGCACATTACGATTGGCGCGCCATTCATCCCTTGGCGCGAATGGTTGGTTTAACTGCTTTAATGTGTGGCATGCTGTTATTGATATGCACTTGGTCATGGGCAGTATCACAGACACGTTCTACAAGATTAGCGGCATGTGTGCTACGTTATCTAACTGCTTCAGGATGATTTGATCAGGTAGCGCCAACTACTAGGTAGCGCAAGGCGCTACTTGCTGTTTTATGACTTTATGAATGATATGGTGCCATTAATTTCCCCGCACCAACTACAGATGGTACGAGACAGCTGTTAGTCATTTATGACGAATCTGACACGTCTGACAAAATCTCCTCGAGCGCCACGCACTCGAGATTCGTACGAATTTCTTGACTGACGTGTTGTCAGTCATGATGATAACTATTTAGCTTCTCAAAAAAGATGGCCATGTGGCAGGAAGCCACTTGATGACCATTGCCTATTGATGTCTTGCGCCATCTGATGTCTGGCGCCACTTGATGATTTAATTGCTGGCACTATTTATGAGTAGCGACTGATGCTAATTTGTACTTTTTAGGCTTCTACAATAAGTATACATGTAATTGATACATCTTATGCTTATAGCTATAAATAATTTGTATTTTTTTGTTGTTTACGATCTTTCGATTCCATTGAATACACTTATATCATCATAATATTCTGTATTCTCTAAATCAATGTATAATCTTGGATTGATCTTAATTCTAAGTAAAGATATATGAATTTTCGTCTTTAGATTTGGACTTTCATTTTGATGGGTATTTAATGATAATATTTTCACAAAAGGTAACATACATTGATCTTCCATAGGTTAATATTTGTCATCTTTTGATTTATTCATTTTTCTGTCACTCTATTATTTTTTTGATATTGTGACTACTCATTAAATATTATAGTTTTCTCATATGTTCTTTAGCGTTTGTGTAATATTCATGATATTCATTTTACGAAGCTTTTATTATCTTCTTACTCAAGTTAATAACTGCCTATAGCAGTAATTCTTCGCGGAATATATTAAATTTCTCTCTCTCAAAGCGTTTCTTTTTTTTAAACCTACGGTTATTGATTACCGTTCTAAGATTTTAAAATCTATCTGTCACTCGAATGCTATTATTAAGATTGTTTTCAAAAATCCTTTCCTATCTTGAAATCATTTTTGTTATATTTATTTTTTTAAAATGGGAGATATATTTTGGTTGGTCATCTTTAAGCATTTATTGATTGGCCATTTTTTTATTTGCCTAAAGATTATATTTTATTTTAAGTTTGGAACTTTATATGCGTCGATCAAAGGGAAGAAAGATGCATATCTAAGATATTCCTTAGATTATGTGATTATTTTATCTATTTTTATGCATATAAATGTTTTTGAACTAGATACGCATATTTTAAGGGGAAGCAAATTAATTATTTCAATTCATATATACCCTTAATATGTGGTACACCTAGTTCATCATGAACATATATTCTTTATCTAAAATATCTTGATGATTTGTACATGATACTTTGATTTATAGTTGTTTTATGATAAAACATTGGATTTCTTCTTCCTTCTACTCCAAACAGCATCTCAAACAGTCTGGATATGTGATCTTGATGCTGAGTTGATGTTTTTCAAACTCTTATTATCTTTATGCATTTTTATTTCAGTGACTATCGTCTCTTTTTGGTACACACTTATGTTAGCATTAATTTTTAGTCACTGCTTCATTTATAATCTGCCTGTGAAATTTGTTTATTATCTTTATATTATCTCTGCGTTTCATCAACGTTTGTTACTTATGCATGAATTGTGGGGGAGCTTCTCTTTATAATTAATTTGCTAAGTGACAATTGTTTGCCATTGATTATCAAAGAACAGAACAGTTTTATGGGAGGAGTGAACTTTAATTCACAATACAAACTCGCTCGTACAAAGAGAGCCTAGAAACAAAACCTAGGAAAAGCAATCTAAGTATAATTATTTAGTTTTTGATTCTGGGAGGTGACGGTAGAGGCTCGGGAAAGTGATATCAACTCTGCCTTACTCCTTGGACGATCAAACGCGGCCTTGGCTCCGGCGAAGAAGTGCTATCTCTTTCTGCGTATTGCTCTGTGGTATGCTCTCTGTGTATTTCTCCTGCTCTCTGTGTGCTTTTTTCTGTGTGTGTGTAAAGAAATAATCCCATGCTATTTATAGGAGTTGGTGCTGAGTGGGGTGTGGTCACATCCTTGTAACTGCGCCTTAAAAAGTGGGCTGTTAGGGATTGGTTAAGATTAACTTTGATCTGTTTGTTGGAAATCAATCTGGGTTGTTGCGTTGGTTGCAATAAATCTGAATTGTTATGATTTGTCGGTTACAATAAATCCACGTCGATAAGTCTTAGTCAATCCTGTGCCACGTGTCCCAACTGCCATTATGCTGCAAGCTGTATGAACGGGGCATCCTGGCACAGCCGCATGAGTGTGGCCTCACAACTGAGCTGCATGAGGATGGCCTCACAACTGAGCCGCATGAGGGTGGCCTCACAACTGACCCGCATGAGGATGGACTCACAACTGAGCCGCATGAGGGTAGACTCACAACCGAGCTGCATAAGGATGGCCACACAACCGAGCCGCATGGGGGTGGCCCCCACAACCGAGCCGCATGAGGATGGCCTCCCAACTGAACCGCATAAGGGTAGCCCCCACAACCGAGCCGTATGGGGGTGGCCTCCACAACCTAGCCGTATTAGGATGGCCTTCCAACTGAACCGCATAAGGGTGGCCCCCACAACCGAGCCGCATGGGGGTGGCCCCCCAACTGAACCGCATAAGGGTAGCCTCATAACCGAGCCGCATGAGAGTGTCCTCACAACTGAGCCGCATGAGGGTGTCTCCCACAACCGAGCCGGATGAAGGTCACATAGGCGGTCCACATAGAGAATTTCCTTGGAATTTATGAATTGTGTCGGATATCTCAGAGATTTTCTCGTCTTTTGATGAGCATGACGCGTCTCTTCATTATGTTAGAGCCGTCAGAACTGTCACTTTGTGTCAGAGATTTTAATGGCCCGTTGTAGTCATTATGGCCAGCTGTATTTGGCCTTCTTCGAGCCACATGAGGCTACGTGGCTCTTCCTGAGCCGCATGCGGCTCTCTGGGACTTTTCGAACCACATAAAATTATTCCAGCCTTTGAGCCGCATGCTGAATCTAAGCCGCATATGAATTACTATTCTTTTTCATGCTTCTATAAGACCCCCATCAAAGTTTTTAATTTGTAAAAAATTGAAATACTTTGAATAAGAAGCATGTCCACGTAAGCTCTTCATGCCGCATAGACTTCTCTGGCCGCATAGGACTTTCTAGCCACATGGGCTGCTCTGGTCGCATGGACTGCTATGGCCACATAGACTTCCTAGCCGCATAGACTGCTCTGGCCGCAAAGACTTCTCTGGACGCATGCCGTCCTTCATGCCACATAGGCGTCTCATTAATTGCTCTTAATTTTTTTTGATTTAAAGCCGTTTTTTCGGTAGGATCCCAAGAGTCTGTATTAAATATTTAGATTTACCTTGATGATTCTGAGCATTCTTTTTTGCATGAGAGGGGATAAAATCCCAAGAGTCGGTTTAATCTTCTAGGTAGCACATGATTCGAAGCGTCTATCGGTCTACGCGCCCCCTGTCTGCCTATAAATATGAGTAATTTTTAGAGAGAGACTCTTTACTCTCTTCTCTTGTTCAAGCCTTCTCGTCTTAGTTGCCATCTCTTCTTCTCCTTCGATCTTTCATGGCTCCCAAGACTTCCTCCAGCGCTGCGGCGAAGGGTAAAAGAGCGGCTTCTTCGTCGACTGCGGCGCCCATAGTTTATCCCGACATTCACCCCGCCATTGATGGTAAGGATATTTGGAGAAACTGTACGAACTCAAAACCCTAACCATCATGGCTACGTCCCATGTTTTATGCGCGGGACTTCTTCGTCTTCATTGAACTGTTCAAGTTCATTGTTGTGAATTCGAATATCGTGCTGTATGTGCCACTTGTACATCTCATGTCCGTACCGTATGGGGGTATGCCCCATGTCCGAGCCGTATGAGAGTCGTCTTGTGGCCGTATAAGCACTTTGCAAACTGGGCCGCATGAAGACCCATCGAACAGTGCCGCATAAGCTTTCTTTGAACTATGCCACATGAAGTTCCAACAAACGGGACCGCATAAGCTCCCTCGAACTGTGCCGCATAAAGTTCCAACAAACAGGACCGCATAAGCTCCCTCGAACTGTGTCGCATGAGACCTCATCAAACAGAGCCGCATAAGCTCTTTTTAAACTGTGCCACATGAGCATCCGCTAAACAGAGCCGCATGAGACCCCGCTAAACAGAGCCGCATAAGCTCATTTGAACTGGGCCGCATGAGCACCGGCTAAACAGAGCCGCATAAGTTCACTTGAACTGGACCGTATGAGACCCGTTAAACAGAGCCGCATAAGCTCATTTGAATTGGGCCGCATGAGCCCCCTCCCCAAAATAGAGCCGCATAAGCTCCTTTAAATTGTGTCGCATAAGGACCGCCTAATTAGAGCCGTATAAGCTCGAAAACACTAAGCAGTTTTCCCTGGCCATCTTCAAACTTTTTTTATTTTGTCCCCCTTTTTTCAGTGAATTTGCCTGTCAATCCTGCGGAAGAACCTTTGGTAGGTCGAGCCCAATCTGCTGTGGGCGTTAGGTTCGACCACATAGCCGAGTATGTGGTGAACCAGATTCCCAAAGACGAACCTGTGGAGAGGCTTAGAGACATTAAAAACCAGTCATTCTTCTTTATCTCGGGGATGATGAACGCAGGGCTGCTGGGGGGCAAACACCTGAAGCCTGCGTTCCTCTTCGGGGATGCCTGACTTTGATGAACTCCCAAGTTCTGGATATATCTGAGAGTTGGAGTTTTACTTCTGACGGGATGGCGATCCATATTCCTCAGATGGAGCGTCATTTCTCGTTGTCGTGGTTCAACATACTGCCGATGGACAGAAAGATGGAGGATTCCTTGACTCCGAGTCGGTATGGGATGTTCGTGGGCAACATCCACTATAACAACAACTTGGGGTCAGTGTATGCGGGCAAGGTATCGGTCAGCCGCTACTTGATGGGGTTGGCCCCGAGCAATTTCTTGAATGTGCAGGGTCCCAACTTCAAGTTCTCCTAAGCTAACACTTTTATGAACCAGCTTGCTCAGAAGGGGTCCTATCTTATTGGCCGGTTGTCGCTACCGAGTTGGATAAACCCCACCCCTACGTGGACCAACTTGTCTATGTGGATTGCGCGGAAATACGAAACTCTCCTGCGCAAGATTGGACTCTACCATGCTATTCGGGGCACCTGTTACGGCTTGCCCATAAACAAGAAATTGTTCATGGCTCTGCTAGAGATGTACAACCGTCGTACGGGGACTTTTTTTACACCGGTAGGGAGATGGGGCTTGCTCTCCACGAGATGCATAACGTCTCCAAGCTGCCTTGGGGAAATAAAGTCTTTGAAGTGTACACTCCCACGAATGAAAAGTTCGAGGAGTTGGAGGAGAGGTTCCCGGGCTTTGTAGCCGTCTACCAGGAATTGCTGTGTCATCACAGCACGTGCCAGCAGATGTCGAAGAAAAAGAACGACAGCTCAGAAGGGAACCTTCCTCACACAAAGGCCTGGCTCACTTACCTTTTTAGGCTCGGTACCTCAGATCGGGTTTCTCCTCGAAGTCCTCGAACTCGGGAGGAGGTGCAGGACCAGGTGTCAACCGCCAAGAGGGTAAGAACCACCGGTGACTGGTTCGGGAGTCAATTTGACTCTTTTGCTTATTTTTATCAAGACACTCAGCAGTTGTACGAGAAGGCTCTTCTGGCAGGGTTCCTGATAGTGTGGCTACGGGATTGCGTAGTTTCAGGAGGAGCTGGTTCTATTGAGAGGATCAGTCGTAACTTTATCCTCCCTACTGTGAAGATGGTCTTTGGGGTCAGACTAGCTCTTCTTCCGGCCATAGTGTGCAGCATACATCGTGGCCTTCGCACTTTCTCATCCAAGGGCATCGCCCGTGACACGACGAAGGACTTTGAATGCATTGAGCTTCTCTATCATTATCTGATGGGGTGGCTGTTGATGCATTATCGGTCTTTGATGAGGCTTGGCCCCGAAAATGGCGTAACTGCTGATGATGCTTTCATTTCCTGTATCGCCGCATGCCTTGGGATTGCGAGACTATGCGTGCCTGTCGGACGGTGTTTGCGAGAGTGGACAGACATACTTTTTTTATGTCTGTTCCTTAATTTACTACTGAGGAAGTAAGGGCCGTACATCTTGATGGTATTGGGCCCCCCACTTCTTATCCGACAAGATGCTCCTTTGGCTGCACAATATTCGCCCTGCCCACCTGGTATACCGCAACCGCAACACTGTCTACTTGGAGCCATACTTGCTGTCACGACCCGCACCCGCTTTTCGGATACGAGACGTGTCCAAGCCAGCCTACGTCGCAGAGTCGGCGGTAAAATGCTGTCAAGCCCACAAGAAATAAATGCTCAAAATCACAAAATATATTATTTGCTGCTCATTCACATTTCTAAGTTTATTACAAGATTTACATCATTTAAAATTAAAGAAAATACAAGATTTTACAACTAATGAAAATGGTACAACTGTTTTCTATTTCTAGGTTGACCTCAGCATACCCACGCCTTCCCAATGCTAAGAGTGATCGCGGCTAAACTTGAAAAATATTGGTTTTCAGTCAGGAATGGAACAAGTACACAAACCGACGGCAATGCAAAAACACAATAGAATCGACAAGACATGAAAATAACATATGAGATATGAAAACTGGAAGATAACTGATGACATAGCACGATAGAGAAGTAAACAAGGAAAAACTAATAAAAGACATCTATCTAGGTGGTGTGAAATATCCGTTTTGACATATGAACGGCTAGGGGGTAAATACGGCTCACTGCACGTGTCGTGTGTAGCTGCTATCATTCACGAAAGACACGGGGGATAGTTCTGGGTAGTCCACATGTCTACTAAGATATTTTCCCTCCCGACTACTCCGTGTGATGAGCGTGTCAACAAGCAGCAAGATATATGTATGAAGATGAAATGTATCAACTACTATGAATCGAAAAGCAATCAGAAAGTGCACTTGCCTGAGGTCCTTAGCTGGTGAAACCAATAGTACTATACCACTCAATGAGCCACAATCAGTCAACACATGCAAAAGTCTCCAGATGCTGAAATGAACAGTACTAATGTTCTCAGAATAGTCAAATTACCTAGGGTTGCCTGTCCTTAAGTCCAATTCTGGATACAGGGGCAAAACGGTAATATCGGGTAAAAACGGTGTCCGCCGTTGGACCCGCTTTGCACCGAAAAGTATGCTAGAGTCAGTGGTCTCTAAAGTCGTCAAATTATATGTCTATGGATCCAGTTTTTCGATACGAACCCAACCGTATATCCAGAGTTGGATTCCGGCAGGCCGTGCACAAAATCACCCGTTGAGTCGGACCGCGGGGCCCGCAAAATGACGTACGATTCAGCTGTCTCAGAATTGGACCAAACTTGGCATACAGGACCAGAAAAATGATACGGTCCTGTTGGCGCAAGTTTCGTCTTGATCAGACGAGCGTGCACAATGTAATTAGAGAATTTGCAAAGTGTATGATACGGTGAATTTCGACGGATACGTATCAAATTCATCGCGCACACGCGACCAATTTGAATTCCGTCAAACCTACACGACCACGAAGTCGTTACGCAGCTTTTGATGCTTTCGGTTCGCGACCACGTCGCCCGGAATGGCGGGACGCACGTCGTGTGGAGGGTTTTTCTAGTTTTTGAAAACATGTTTTTCTCTATTTTGAAATAACTTTTAACCAGAAAATAAACCTCTAGAAATTAAACTAAAAATATGGTTTTGATCTTGTTCAGGTTGTCTAAAAATTAATTCTGGTAGATTCCTAAAATTTACAGTATCCTGTTCGCAATCTAACCGTAAACATGGGTGGTTGGGACAGTTTCTATAGTCCATAATTTGAGATTTTTCTCAATTTTGGGAATCGATTTGCGACGCGCACACCTCGAATTGTTCAATTCTATTTGAAGAGGATTGTGGGTGTATAGGTTGTCGATGTACCTGATCAAGCGGTTCGCAAAACGGCGGAGTAACGACGGAGAAATCACGTCGTGAACTTGGGTGTCTGCAGCCGCTGTTGCGGTCCTGTTCCACGCTTGTGCGCGCGGTTTTCGTGCTGCCGCGACGGCTCCGGCCGGCGGTGACTCTGGCCGGTGCGCGCGGACGCACGCGCGTGGGGTGCGCCCAGGCTGGGAGTCGACGAAGGCTACTAGGGTTTGGTTTTCCTCTGTATATATATGCGTATATATGTAATCGGTATGCTTGGCCGAGCGGATAGATTCAGAGGCTGAGCAGCTCTCGGGTTGGGGAGAATCTCACGTGGGCCTGAGGGCTCAGGCCCGCCTACTGCTGATCCTTTTCTTATTTATTCTTTTCTTTTTCTCTTTTTCTTTTTCTAATTACATATATATTTATATGTATACACCAATACATATATATTTATACGTATACACATAAATACTTACGTATATATATACGTTTACACACATATACATTTATATTTATACATACACACACATATTATATATATTTATATATACAAACACTTATACCAGTATATAATATCTATTTATATATATGTATATCCATACACACACGTAATATTTATATATATATATATATATATATATATATATATATATATATATTTTTTTTTTTTTTTTTTCTATAATATATTTATATATATATATACACACATATATACGTATAATATATATATTTATATATACATTTCTCTATAGATATATTCATCTATATACATGCATACATATATATATTTATCTATATACACGTATACACATATCTTCTATACATACACATATATAATATATATTTAACAATAGAATAATATAACCAATAAAATAATAATATTAAATAATAATCCCAATGAAGATAATAATAATAACGATATTTAATATACCAATACTAGGCATTGCATCTACTTGAAATATGTCTACATGGGTGTATTTGATCGCACTACATACCTACGAAGGCTTGGATTTGGTTCGGGCCCAGCTCGGGCTAAATCGACACAAACGGTCTCCTACAGGTCAATATTATAATTAATAAATAATTAAAATATTCTATAGGGTTAAGTCGCAACTTGGCCTGGTTTTCTTAGTTAGGACATCACTATGGCTCGGCCTTCCTTGGCATGGCTAATACACTAGTCAAAGCATGCCACTACAATATCTGTGCCATGATTCCTAGTCGTTTTGTACTCCAAAACTCCACTATGGCTAAAGTCATCTACCGTAATATTAACTAAATAATTATTTATATAATCATAATTCACTATTTTAATCAAATAAATAAAATAATAAAAATATTCCAAAAATTTTCGGGAATGGGAGCTACACTTGCACAGTAGGTTCTCCCGACAGTTTGGGTATAGTCAGCTATTCTTGGACAATCCCAGCTCTTGCCTAGGTTTTGAAGGTAGCATCCTTAACGGCATCTGGGACTGGCACTATTATAATACGGTTCACACCCGTACCAGCTTTTCAGTTCCTGATGCTGGGGAGTCAGAGGAGATCTTGTATTTGGCGGCTCTATACCATGTCATGGCGAATAAGCCTTCTGTTGATTTTGACCCAAGTACCAGCTTCATTGTTGGTACTGGCTTGGAGGAGAAGTCCAAGGGGCCCACGGCGAGGAAGAAGAGGGAGAACACGGTTGCTGTGTCAGACTCGAAGTCTGCAAACGTGGACGAAGAGGATGACGAGCATGTTCCCGATAACTCTCTCCCTCCTGTAGATGAGGTGGTGGCGGATCAGCCGCCTGTTGTGCCTGGTCCTTCACGCAAGCGAAGCAGGCGTGAGTCCGCTGATGGTGGCATAACTTACTCTATGAAATGGGCTACGGTCAAGCCTCGTGGGCTGCTCATTAAGGAGAGATGCGAGGATGTTCACGCCGTTTCGGCGGTGAATTGAATTACAACCATCTTTTTCTTTAGCTCTCCTTTTTTCTGAACTATGACATAATCAATTTTCTTTTTTTCTGTAGGGGTCAGGAGAAGGGGACTTTCCAGAGACAGCTGCTGCCTCTGCGGTCGACCCAGCTCTAACTACTCTAATTAGAGATATGAGTGCCGAGATTCTTGCCGTCGGGATTCTCCTAGCGACGGCTAAGGTTCCTCCAGTTGTTGACGTCCCAATCCAAGGTGACGTGGGCTCTGTTGAACCTGTCCTCGAGACTGCTGAACTTCAGCCGGGAGACGCTGATCCAGTTGTATCTCCTTCCGGGCGGCTGGGGCAGAGGAACCAGCTGTATTCGACTCGGATGTCGCTGGTGAAGAGGCTACGACAGCTGTGAGCGAACCTCAGCCTCAGCAACTCCCCCTGTTAAGATAAGCCAAGTCATGACTAGTGACTGTTTTCCATAAAGAAATTCTCTTTATTTATTTTGTATCTGAGAAAATTACAACTGTAGGAATCTAATCTAGAAGACGATTACTTTATCCCTTGGACGATGCGATGAAGAAAACTCGAACTTCGAAGAACTTGGACAGCAACTGGGCAATCTCTCTGTTCTCTCTGAAAAAATGACCTATCCTCATGAAGGTGAAGAAACTCTCTTTTATAGAGTTCTGGATAACTGTCCTGAACCATACGCTCAGGTAGTTACTTGACGTGTACAAAACTGTAGGGACGCGTGGCAAATTTTGACGAAGACACGTTGGCGTGCGGTTGAGAGTAGTGGAGCACATTCAGGAGAGATTGATGGCATGAAGGCCACATTGCATAACTTCTGAATAAATGGGTAACTGAGTACAGGACACGTGAGAACGTGTGTTGACTGTACGTTGAAAATCATCCTGGATACAACTGTTGTAGAGTCATACGCTAGCTTTTGAAGAGGAGTCATACGCTGATTTGGACAGCGTAGTGCCATAGGAAATCCATACGCTCACTTTATGGGCAAGGAGTCGTATGGAGATCATACGCTCGCTTGGTTAGCAAGGAATCATGTGAGGTCCATACGCTCACTTGGCTGGGTGAAGAAGGAGTCATGTGAGGTCGATACGCTCACTGGAGAAGTGGCCACGTGGCTATCATCAATCTTCTTTGGTACACCATATCTTCCCATAACTGACAAAATCTTCTCGAGTGTCGTGACTGCGGATTTGACGGCTGACAGACTGTCAAAACTGACAGTAATGATGGCTTTTGAATTTATGAAGGCTGCTGAGTTGTCCTCGTAAAAGACAAAACCGACTCTTCGAAAACCTATACGACGGTTACTTTTCTCGTGACAGCTGTCTTTGCACGAAAGATGAAGTGTCAGATTCATTCCTCATTTAAACATATGCTGTGCTGTCACTTCAGTAAATAATAAAATATTTACTGAGCGTATAGCTTTTGAATGAGCGTACAACTCTGAACTGAACGTATGGCTCTTAACTGAGCGTATAGCCTTGAGCGTATGACTTCTGTTTGAGCGTATGGCTTCAACTGACATCTGTCTTTAAGCGTATGGATGAAAATGATAGCGTGTCATAATTTTCCACATCCTACAAGACCCCCTTCAAAGTTTTCGAACTTTATGAGTTTCAAAAGTTCGAAATTACTTTGAACAGAAAGTGGGAATGAGTCCTGACACGCTGGCATGAGTCTGTTATCTTCCTCAATATCAGTACAATTCTTTAGGGATTTTGTTTAGAAAATATCCGCCGTTTTGAACTTCTTTCTTTCTTCTATAAATAGGTCTCCCAAAACCTATTTTATTTCTTTACCAGAGCTTTTGCCTTCGAGAGAGAAAAGAGCTTTCAGAAACTCAAGGTCTTTCTTCTTCTTCTTCTTCGTCTTCAACTCCATCTCCATTAATGGCACCCAAGATTGATGCTGCTGCGAAAGGAAAGGGGAAAGCCCCTGAAGAGTCATCTCATCCTGCTTTATATTATTTTTCCTTTATTCACTGATCTTTAGACTCAGAAATCAAAAGGACGAGATATCATTTTCATAGAATATGGTACATACTGAGATAGAAAATTCAGAGGTGATATGGACATGATTTTCTATACAAGATCTTTATTAAATCCACTGGGAATCTAATAAGACAAAATATCAAATTCTTTGGGAAAATGATACATGGTAGAATATCAGTTTCCGCTGGGGATAACGATATCGAAATAGCTTTTGTAGAGAAGAATAAATTTTTGATTTTACACTTGCTGGGGAGTAATGAAAATATTATATATATTGATGAAATTTATACATAATATTTCTTTAAGAATTTGCCATTGATAGGCATCATCGTGACTTTTCCGTCCATAGAGGCAAGCTGATATGCTCCATTAGAGAAGACTTTGTTTACTACGAATGGGCCTTCCCATTTTGCGTCAAATTTGCCTTTGCTCATATGTGTCATGGTCATCGGACGTCTGACAGTAAGGACCAATTCTCCCTTCTGATATGTTCTGACTTTGACTTTCCGATTAAAAGCTTTTGAGATTCGGGCTTGATATAGCTCGATATTTTGTTGCACATACAATCGCTTTTCATCTAGAGCTTCCAACTCTTGAAGTCGAAGTCGATCATTATTCTCTGTTGTAAATTCATTGGAGATTGCAACTCTCAAAGAAGGAATTTGTATCTCGAGCGGAAGAACAGCTTCACACCCATATACCAAAGAGAAAGGTGTACATCCGGTCGCATTGCGAACTGTGATACGATAAGCCCATAAACATTCACCAAGCTTCTCACTCCAGTTACGTTTATTGGAAGAACCGAACTTTTTCAAGAGTTTGATGATTATTTTGTTGAAAGCTTCTGCTAGTCCATTGGCTGCTGGATTATATGCTGTAGAAGCCAGATTATTAATCCGATGATCATCACAGTATCGAGTAAATTTCTGGCTGACGAACTGTGGTCCATTATCATAGATAATACGCCGAGGAACACCAAATCGATAGATGACATGATGTTTGACAAAGTTGATAACATTAGAAGTCTTGACTTCAGATAACGGGATTGCTTCAGCCCATTTAGAAAAGTAATCAGTTATTACTAGAATAAACCGATGTCCTTTTGATGATGGTGGATTGACAGGACCGATGACGTCCATGCCCCAAGCTTCAAAGGGCCATGATAAGAACTCCGATGGTTGATGAATAAAGTCTGCATGAATTTGACAGGCTTTACATTTCCGAGCATATTGAATGGTATCAGCTACCATCGTGGGCCAATAATAACCCATACGTCGGATACGATCTTGAAGTTTTGGACCTGGCTGGTGAGCTCCGCAGACGCCATCATGTGCTTCACGGATTATCTGTTGTGCTTCTTCACCAGCGATGCATCGAAAGAGAAGACCATCATAGGCTCGACGATATAGTGTCTTTGTAGTATGATTATAATAGAATCTGAGAGACCGACGCCGGATAGATGCTGCTTCACTCGGGTTATCAGAAAGTATGTCATACAACACAAAGTCCAGAAACGGACGTCTCCAGTCTTCAGTTACGGTGTCTATTTTGTTAGAAAAGACATATTCCAAAGTAGAAACGGAAGAAGACAAGGACACTTTGTCAAACTTTAATTCAGCATCAAAGTTGAGAGAATCTTCGTCTGGATTATGGGGAAAAGCCAAAGCCAGATTATTTTCAACGCAGAATAGTTCTCGGTTATAAACCACTATCACTTGCTGACGTCTGATTGGTATGGCTAATAAAGCAGCAAGATTAGCCAAAGCATCAGCTTCTGTATTATAGGCTCGTCGAACATGTTCAATAAAGAAACCTTCAAAGGAGGAGGCCATAGAGAGTGCTGTTCGATGATAAGGTATCAAATCTTGATGACGAACTTCATACGTTCCTCTGATCTGATTGATGATAAGCTTAGAGTCTCCATAAACTTCTAAATATTGAACATCCAGATGTTTAGCGAGTTGAAGACCAATGAGCAACACATTGTATTCTGCAACATTATTTGAACATGATTGATCCAGAGAATAAGCCCTCTGAATAGTTAATCCCTCTGGGGATACAAGAACAATTCCAACTCCGGCGACAATATCGCCGTTAGGACCTATTCTAGATGCTCCATCAAAGAATAGACGCCAGGTAGGAACTTCTTCAGAAACCATATTTGAATCCAGAACTTCATCGGGAATCTCATCATATAATTTAGAATCTTCTGGGACTGCATGAGCTGCTAGAAAATCAGCAAGAGCCTGTCCTTTAACCGACTTCTGAGGAATATAATGCATGTCGTATTGGTCTAACAAGATTCCCCAATTAGCAAGTCTAGAGTTGAGAATATCGGGTTTCTTCATCATAATCCTGAGTGGATTCACTCTGGAAATGACGTGAATCGTCTGACCGATAATATAATGTCACGTTTTCTGAATAGCAAACATTAATGCTAGGCATTCTTTCTCGATTGGAGAAAAACGCGGTTCAGCGCCTGTCATTGTGCGACTGAGATAATAAATGGCCTGTTCATGACCATCTTTATTTTTCTGGGCGAGTAATGCACCAAGAGAATGATCCATAGCTCGAACATATAGGAGAAATGGTATTCCCGAGACGGGAGGTACCAAAACTGGAGGGTTCATGAGGTACTGTTTGATATCGTCAAATGCTTTTTGACATTCTTCGTTCCAGATGAAAGATACACCTTTCTTCAGAAGTTTGTGGAATGGTCTGCAGCGTCCTGATAAGTTGGAAATGAATCTCCTGATATAAGTAATCCTTCCTTGAAATCCTCGTAGCTCTTTTAAGGTGCGTGGAGGACGCATCTCTTGGATGGCTTTGATCTTCTCGGGATCCACGTGTATACCTTTAGCGGTAATGACGAAGCCGAGAAATTTGCCACTAGAGACGCCTAGGAAGGACTTAGTAGGGTTCATTTTAAGTTGATGCTGACGCATTAAATCAAATATAGTCTTCAAATCTTGGATATGATCCTCCTTTCGTCGACTTTTGACTGCAATATCATCAACATAGCATTCGACTATTTTCCGGAGATGTTCACGGAATATAGTGCTCATTGCTCGTTGATATGTTGCTCCTGCATTTTTGAGACCAAACGGCATCACTGTATAACAATAAGTACCGATCGGTGTTCTGAAAGAAGTATGTCTCTCGTCATCTGGAAACATCTTGATTTGATTATACCCCGAATACCCATCCATGAATGACATTCGTTCGAAACCACATGTGTTATCAATCATTACATCTGTAATTGGAAGAGGAAACTCGTCTTTAGGACAAGCAGCATTGAGATCACGAAAGTCTATACAGACTCGGATCTTGCCGGTCTTCTTGAGGACAGGAACGATGTTAGCCACCCATTCAGGATGTTGTTCCTCTCTGATAAATTCGGAAGCCATAAGCTTGTTGACTTCAGCTTCAATTGCATCCATAATGTCTGGACGAAATTGTCGCTGTTGCTGTTTGACCGATTTAGCATTTGGCATAATATTAAGCTTGTGCATTGCGATCTTCGGATCTAGTCCTGGCATATCCTCGTAGCTCCAGGTGAAGACATCGATGTAATCACGAATAAGCTTGATCATATCTTGCTTATCTGTTTCTGAAAGACTCTCACTGATGAATATTGGTTTAGGGGAACCTTCTTCACCAACATCAATTTGGATCAGTTTATCTTCAGTAGGAGGTTCCCTCTGTTCGAACCTGAATTCCCATTGATTATCTAATCTTTGAGCCCATTGTTCTGATTCAGGTGATATTTCAAAATCATCCTCATCTTCACCATTTTCTTGTGGGCCATCAACAGAGACCATATTGATGGATAGAATAGAGCGATGAAGATCGCCAACACTCGTATCAGAATCCCAAGAAAGGGAATCAGAAGACTCAGATCGTTCATCTTCAGATTGTTCGTCTTTATTGAATTTTGACTCTTCATGAACTATGTTGATAAAAGGGGTGGGAGCAATGTAACCTAAACCACATTTTGTCCTTCCGTATTTTAATGGAGGAATTCGAACAGGCATTCTTCTTCCTTTTCTATTAAGACTGGTTCTGAAATCATAACCCATATTCTTGATGATATTTTTGGATTGCTGAATGTAGCGACGTAGCTGTAATCTTCCAGTATCGTCATTTATATCATCCTCCTCCAGATTAGGAGGATTCTGAGGTCCTTTATAGAAAAATATTGGATTTTCTCCCTTCTTAGTTGTGACAGGAACAAGTCCTTCATTCTGTGCTGGTGGGATATTCACTACCTCGAGAGTTGCTTTGGGAATAGGAACAATCCCACTTTCTACCATTAAAGGAGGGAAGTCACGAAACTGCATTGAAATCACATTTGCTGTGACTGTCTTGTCTTTGGGTGTTAGTGTCACAGCTCCTGATTTAATCATCTCCTGGATCTTTCCTTTTAATACATAGCAAGATCGGATTGTGTGACCCAGCATTCTATGGTATGGACAGTATTTTGGATGATATGTTTTATTGGCTTCATCAGGCTTTTTAATTTCTGGCAATTGTATTTTATTACCTTTGAGCAAGCATTCAAAGATACCCTGAACATCGTCATCATCGAAAGAATATTCTTCTTTCGGCCGAGGAGATCTCTGTTGTTGATTTGTTGGAGCTGAAGTAGCTTGGGTAGTCTTTACTTCTTGACTACTGCTTTGGAGATTGACTTCAAGAGCTTCTTTCCCTTTGCGATTGTTGGATCGAGTTCTATTGCTAGCACTCTGATTTGATTCTTTGGGAGCCATTTGTACCCCCAGACCTTTGAAGGTCTCAGCACTGACTTCGGCAGCTTTGGCACTGACGATGAATGAAGGCCAATCTTGGAACTGAGTGGACCCTGTCCACATGCTGATAATTGGTAAGAGGTTCGACTTGCAAGTGTCGATCGTAACAGCATCGGGAGTTCCAAGAGGCATTTTGAGGGCTTCTCTTCTGAATCTCTCAATGAATTCCTCAGTGGTCTCATTATTCTTCTGTTTGATTCTTATGATGGCCGACATGGTCATATCATTGAGCCCTTCGTAGAATCGTTTAAGGAACATTTGTTTGAAACCGGCAAATGAAGTAATACACCCGTCAGGGAGACTTCTGTACCATTCATAAGTCGTTCCTTTGAGACATCCAACAAACATTCGAGTAAGGAGGGCATCGCTTGGTTGCAATTGATCAGTCATTACTTCAAAGTGATTAATGAACTGACTTGGGGAAGTAGTCCCATCAAAGAAGAAGATAGTCGGAGGCTTGTATTTAGGAGGATATGATACTTGCTTCCACTCTATCGGGTAAGGTTGCTTGATATCTAACCTTTGTAAACCATCCTTCTGTTTGAATGCCTCAAACTGAGTTTTGAGATTCTTTAACTCTTCTGTAACAATTCCAGAGGATTGTGGAGTTGTGACTTGTTGAGTGTAATTGGGAGGAGCGACTGCAGCATATGTACCACCCCCAGCTCCAGAGTGACTTGGGGTGGTTTGTACAGGAACATTAGATTGTACCCCCGGAATAGTAGAGGGTTCGGGGTTTGGAACAACAGGGGTATTCAATACCACTGGTGGTGCTGTCTGTTGTTGAGCCTACATTAGAGTATGCATAGCACTCAATGTATCTGCCATAGCTCGTAATTGTTGTTCTAAAGAAGAAATCCTCTGTTCATGAGCCTCATTGCTAGTCGAAGGTTCATGATCACTTTCTGCCATGTAAGTGGTAATCGTTCGAGGGATAGACGATGAAACAGTTTGCTCTGAATCATCGCTGTAAGAATCAGTATCTTTCCCGGAACTGTTTACAGGAGTTAATGCCGGAAAGTTGGACTCTCCAAGGAAATCTTCCGTGATCTTCGGATTATTACTTGGATGAGAAGAAGAAGAGATTCTGGCCAAGGCTCCGGTCCTGGATCGGGTACCAAGATAAACACCATCTTCAGAATCTGATATAGCGTCAGACCGGATTCTACCCCCAATATTTTTGGAGGTCATGTTGACAAAAGCATAAAGAGGTTCATCTTCATCTGATGTTGGTTCATATTGGATTCGTTCGAAAACAGACCGTCTTTTCGGTGAACAACAACATTGGATGACAACCCGAGGTTGGAAGTCACAACCATGCTTTTTATGGCGAATATGGGCAATGTCATAGCCAGATGGAGTGTCGATTCTCCGTTTGTTTTGTAAATATTCCCGGAGATCTGTAGGGATAGATTGGGAAGTACTGGAAGATAGTTTCTGTGTAGAAACTTGTCTTTTGTTCTTCTGTCTTCTTGGTTCTTGAGTGTATAGAGACCGATTAATTTGAGCCACATAGTTCCTGGCATATTCAACATCAGGGTCTAGTACACTTGTCTCAATTTGATAAGACTTTTTAATACCAGAAGCATAACTGTGGTGATTTTGATTAAGCTTGTTACGAAGATCCGTGGGAGATATGACTTTGGTATCAGTCTTGGATACTTGTAACTTGCCTTTCTCAGATCGAGAAATTTTGAGAGAAGGGAGATGAGTATTATTCCGACTAGGAGTCGTTAATAATCCATCTTTAGAGGAATTAGCCAAAAGGCGTTTTCCTTTGTTTGAGCTAGTAAAAGTACTAGTCAAATTAACTCCAGAGGTAAAGACCTCAGAAGTAGAGGAATCGACTAAAGAGTCTTTCTCCTTGGTTGGCACAAGATGCGCAAGTTGTGGGGGAATCATTTGTAGGTTCTGTGAAAGAGAACCCCCAGTCTGATTTTGAGAATCAGTCAAAGGACTGTATCTGTCAGCATACGCCGACTTCTTGTTAGCATATGCTGGCTTTTGCTTAGCGTACGCTGCCTTCTTGTTGGCATACGCTGGCCTTTGCTCAGTGCACGCTGCCTTCACCGTATGCTGCCCTCTGACTGCTGTACGTACAGAGTCATCAATGGCTAAAGAGCCGACTGCTGTCGTAAGAGCAGAAGGAGAAAGAACTTTGACATGTCCATAGATGGTTTTCCTTGGACACACTGACTTGGTTAAAGAACCAATTTTGTCAGCGTGACTAGGGGAAACCATTGTTGCTGTGTTCAGGGAAGCAGAAGTGTGCTTTGTTGAAGTTGAAGATGTGTTCTTATCAACGTGAGAAGTGACAGGAACATCTCGGGCTGTCGAAGAAGACTTGGGGACATAGACAGAGCGTCCCGTCTTCTTGGCAGCAGGAAGAGCGAAGGAAGCAGTTCGGCCCTCCTTCGCCTTGAGCATTTCTTCGTAAGCAGATTGGTCGAATTGTACGACCATCGTCTTCTTCGTCGAGCCGATCGACGAAGTATCGTATTGAGTTGTTGCTATCTCGTTGGAGGAGACAGCTTTCCCCAGCAGAGTCGCCAATTTGTTTTCCATAAAGAAATTCTCTTTATTTATTTTGTATCTGAGAAAATTACAACTGTAGGAATCTAATCTAGAAGACGATTACTTTATCCCTTGGACGATGCGATGAAGAAAACTCGAACTTCGAAGAACTTGGACAGCAACTGGGCAATCTCTCTGTTCTCTCTGAAAAAATGACCTGTCCTCATGAAGGTGAAGAAACTCTCTTTTATAGAGTTCTGGATAACTGTCCTGAACCATACGCTCAGGTAGTTACTTGACGTGTGCAAAACTACAGGGACGCATGGCAAATTCTGACGAAGACACGTTGGCGTGCGGTTGAGAGTAGTGGAGCACATTCAGGAGAGATTGATGGCATGAAGGCCACATTGCATAACTTCTGAATAAATGGGTAACTGAGTACAGGACACGTGAGAACGTGTGTTGACTGTACGTTGAAAATCATCCTGGATACAACTGCTGTAGAGTCATACGCTAGCTTTTGAAGAGGAGTCATACGCTGATTTGGACAGCATAGTGCCATAGGAAATCCATACGCTCACTTTATGGGCAAGGAGTCATATGGAGATCATACGCTCGCTTGGTTAGCAAGGAATCATGTGAGGTCCATACGCTCACTTGGCTGGGTGAAGAAGGAGTCATGTGAGGTCGATACGCTCACTGGAGAAGTGGCCACGTGGCTATCATCAATCTTCTTTGGTACACTATATCTTCCCATAACTGACAAAATCTTCTCGAGTGTCGTGACTGTAGATTTGACGGCTGACAGACTGTCAAAACTGACAGTAATGATGGCTTTTGTATTTATGAAGGCTGCTGAGTTGTCCTCATAAAAGACAAAACCGACCCTTCGAAAACCTATACGACGGTTACTTTTCTCGTGACAGCTGTCTTTGCACGAAAGATGAAGTGTCAGATTCATTCCTTATTTAAACATATGCTGTGCTGTCACTTCAGTAAATAATAAAATATTTACTGAGCGTATGGCTTTTGAATGAGCGTACAACTCTGAACTGAACGTATGGCTCTTAACTGAGCGTATAGCCTTGAGCGTATGACTTCTGTTTGAGCGTATGGCTTCAACTGACATCTGTCTTTAAGCGTATGGATGAAAATGACAACGTGTCATAATTTTCCACATCCTACAGTGACAAGGTTTATTTGCTCTATCATCACATCCTTCGGGTTAAGCTGATTGATGGTTGCTCCGGATATACAGGTCCTGCTCCTTCACTGCCAACGACGGACATTATCGGGGGAGAGTTCGCTAGAGGGGATCTGGTGGAAGAGAATATGCCTTCTCCTTCTCCAGCTTACATTGAAGGGCCTCCTGCTGGATCGAGTTCAGGAGAGCAAGCTGCGGAACGGCCGGAGCAGAGAGAACTGGTCCCGGCACCCTCCTCTGTTCATGTGGCTCCGAAGATCGACCTTTCTGCCTTGCCGAGTCTAAAGATCCTTCGGGCGGCGGAGGAGGAATTGGCCGCTATTCAAGCGTCTTTTCGCTCGGAACTTGTTTCCCCTGTGGCAGGGGCATCAAGTTCTGGTGCATCTTCTTCGACATTGCCAGCTACTCTTCCTTTGACATCGTCTTCTTCAGAAGTCCTGGATGAATCGTCAAAGGATGTGGTTGACAGTTTCTACCGCCACCTGAAGCGAGGGGTTGAGGCTGCCATGGAGGGGGGACTTTTTTTGCCTTGGCCCGTCAATGCGCCAGTGGCCAAATTGAACTCCATGGAACCCTCCCCGGTGGGGCAGGGATTGTTGAGCTTCTGGAGCCCAAATTGCTAGAGGAGGATTAGCTTGTGGCCCAGTTTCAAGTACTGAGGCAAGTTGATCTGTCTTCAGTAATAGATCAGGAGCGTGCCTTCCTCATAACTGCCATAGAGAAGGTAAGGGTTGCTCGGGATACGTCCAAGCTGATTATAATAAAGGACCTCCACGATCTGTGTCTACAGTATGATCAGCTGGGCCGCAGGGGAGAGGATTGCATTACTTGGGAAGCGGCCGCCTCCCGTGGGATAATTGATACGAGGGAGCAGATCCTCGAGCTCCGGAGGAAATTGGCTTTCTTAGAATTTGAGCTCAAGGCCTCCCGCACGGATAAGGAGCTAATTGTTCAGGAGGCCGACAAAGTCACCCGAACTTCTGCTTGCTTAGAGCGTGCTCTGAAGAGGCTTGAAGATGGCTGGCAGGCTCACGTGCATCTGGATGATGCAGAGCGGTTGACTCAGGAGGCCAAGCGCCGGGCCAAGCGGCAATTTGAGCGATCGATGGCCGTACTGAGGGACCGTCTTAGGGAATTATGTGTTGCCGAACCGTAGTCGGCTTTTTTTCCTTTCTTTTTTTGTTATTTTTCTTCATTTTAATAGGGACACGGTCCCCGCACATGTAGTACTTTTGTTTCTTTTAATAAATGACTATGTTTACACCATTCATCATCTATTGTGCTTGTACCGTATTTTTGGTATTATGATGTTTGCCTAACTGGGGGACTTTTTTGTGGACCTATTACCCTTGGCATACCTTGGTTTTAGATATGGATAATAAGTTTGATAGACATACCTAGAACGATTTTGCGGTGAGACATAGAAGTTCTTGGTATTGGGCGAAAGAATGCCATGGAACAGCTGGGCTCCAAAGGCACATGATAATAAGAAAAGAGGCGCATGTATTAGGGGACCTAGTACAGCATTCATGGTCAACTGCGGACATTTGTGGTCAACTGTGGACATTTGTGGTCAACTGTGGACATTTGTCGTCAACTGTGGATATTTGTGGGCTTATTATCCTTGGCATACCCTGGTTTTGGGTACGGATAATAAGTCGGGAAAACCAACATACTTACTCAGAGGTAATGAGGACGTCATAAATATGAGGGTTTCTTCGATGGAGTCTTCCTACTCAGAGGTAATGAGGACGTGGCAGGAGTGCACACCATAAAGGGTACATAGAACAACTCAGAGGTAATATGGACGTGGAAGTTCTACGTGAGGGGTGGTTTGTTTTTGATGGAAGTGAAACAACTCAGAGGTGACATCGACGTGGCTGTTTCGGGAATTTTATGGACCTGTTATCCTTTTTTATGCGCTGAAAGCGCGGGTAATAGATCATAAGGAAGGTGCTCTTTCAGAAAAAAATTTCAGAGGTATGATCATACATGACTTACTACCCAGAAGATGCGATATGGGTTCATTTGGAGTGACCAGAGTGTACGTTCAGCGGTACCTAAGGGTACATAACTTAACAGTCCGGTTGATTTTGAGGATGTCGTTTAGACATAGTACTTCTTCAGGAACTTGTCGTTGACGTGCAACATGAGCAAGTCTCTATTTTGTTTTGCGAGGCGGTAAGCACCATTGGAGAATACAGCCTCGATGACAAATGGGCCTTCCCACTTTGGCTGGAATTTGTCGACAGTTTTGTGAGTCATAACCATCGGCCTCCGAACTGCCAGAACGAGATCGCCCACTTTGAATGTTCTGAGTTTAACCTTCTTGTTGAAAGCTCTCAAGATGCGTGCTTGATAAAGCTCGATTCGTTGTTGAGCTAACGGGCGCTTCTCATTTAAGGTCTCCAACTCCTGTAGCCGACGACGGTAATTATCATTCGTCGCCAATCGATAGGTGAGGGCGACGCGGAGCGAGGGGATTTGAGTCTCCAGTGGGAGAACTGCCTCACTCCCATACACCAAAGAGAATGGTGTGTTCCCGGTGGCCGTCCGGACTGTAGTACGGTACGCCCATAAGTATTCACCAAACTTTTCATTCCAGTCGCGTTTGTTGAAAGACACGAACTTCTTGAGCAGCTTGATTATAGTTTTGTTGAATGCTTCTGCCAACCCATTCGCCGCCGGATTGTACGGTGTTGAAGCAACATTTTGGATCCGATGTTTGTCACAAAATCGATAGAAGGCCTGGCTTGCGAACTGCGGACCGTTGTCCTGGATGATCCTTCGGGGCACTCCGAAGCGATAGATGACGTGATGCTTGAGGAAGCTGATCATATTTCATGTCATCACCTCTGCAAGCGGGACAGCTTCTGTCCATTTGGAGAAGTAATCTGTAATTGCCAATATGAAGCGGTGCCCTCTGGATGAAGGTAGGGTGATAGGACCGATGATATCCATTCTCTATGCCTCAAATGGCCAGGATGCCACCGTTGGGTATAGGAATTCAGATGGTTGATGTATGAAATCTGTATGGACCTGATAGGCTTTACACTTTCTTGTATAGTCTATCGCGTCTGCCACCATCGTAGGCCAGTAGTAGCCCATCCGACGAAGGCGATCTTGCAATTTTGGGCCAGGCTGATGGGCTCCGCAGATGCCAACATGAGCTTCGCGTACCGCTTCTTTGGCTTCTGTATTTGACAAATACCGAAGCAGTAGTCCATCGTAAGACCATCGATACAGCATCTTTGTTTCTGTATCGTAAAGAATCTGAGAGAACGTCTTCTGATAGAGGTGGCTTCTTTTGGATTCTTCAGCAAGATACCATAAACTGCGACGTCGATAAATGGGAGCCTCCAATCCTGTGTTTCATCGACCGTCAGGGCAGAATAGCTCTCAGCAAATTGGACGTTGTTCTTGGGACAGACCAACTCATGGCCTATTACGTCCACGAAATGATGAGTATATTTTAGGACCGCCAGGGAAGCGGCCAGTCCTGCTAAGGCATCGGCTTCAATGTTCCGGAGTCTCAGAACATGTTCTATGAAGAACCTTTTCAGAGACGTAATAATGGCGATCGCTACCTGATGATAGGGGATCATGCCTTCATGACGAACTTCATATGAACCCCGAATCTGATTGACGATTAATTGTGAATCGCCATATGCCTCTAGGTACTCTACCCCCAGTTCTTTTGCAAGTCGGAGGCCGATAACCAAGGCATTGTACTCGGCCACGTTATTCGAGCAGGGTTTTGTAAGGGAATATGCCCGGTTGATCACCAAGCCAGAGGAAGAAATCAGTACCACTCCAACCCCAACGATAATGTTGCCTTTGGGCTCGGTTCTTGAAGCACCGTCGAAGAACATTCGCCAAACGGAATCATGAGAAGCCATGTTTGAATTGGCCACCTTGTCTGTAATCTCTTCATATTCTGGTTGACTCCGAACTTGGATGGGCTGCTAAAAAGTCTGCCAGAGCTTGACCTTTAACAGCCTTTTGCGGAACGAAGATCATGTCGTAGGGAGATAATAATATCGCCCGGGTAGCGAGACGAGAGCTGAGTGCACCCGGCTTGGTCATGAGGACCCTGAGGGGGTTAACTCTTTATATGACATGGATGGTTTGTCCTGTAACATAGTGTCGCATCTTCTGGATAGCGAACACCAGAGCAAGACATTCCATCTCCACGACGGTGTATCTATGCTCAGGCCCAATCATTATTCGGCTGAGATAATAGATAGCTTGTTTATGCCCCGCATAATTGTTTTGTGCTAGTAGAGCACCGAGGGAATGCTCTATCGCTCATACATAAAGCAAAAATGGCTTTCCAGCAACCGGGGCCACCAGAACTGGAGGATTTGACAGATATTCTTTGATGTTGTCGAACGTGCTTTAGTACTCTTCATCCCATACAAATGAGATGCCCTTCTTCATGAGGTGGGTGAATGGTTGACATCGCCCGGAGAGGTTAGAGATGAACCTCCTGATGTAAGCTAGCCTCCCTTGAAGGCCTCGGAGTTCACGAAGATTTCTCGGGGGACCCATCTCTTTAATTGCCTTCGTCTTCTCCGGATCTATATGAATTTCCTGGGCAGTAATGATAAAACCCAGGAATTTTACACTAGATACGCCCAAGAAGGATTTGGTAGGATTCATCTTCAAGTTGTGGGCTCGCATCAGGTCGAATACCGTCCTTAGATCCTGTAGATGGTCTCCTTTAGAGCAGCTTTTGATAGCGATATCATCAACATAACACTCAACGGTCTTACGCAAGTGATCTCTGAAGATGACACTCATGGCTCTTTGATATGTGGCGTCGACATTCTTTAAACCGAAGGGCATGACTGTGTAACAGTACACGCCAATCGGTGTTCGTAATGATGTATGCTTTTCGTCGTCAAGAAATATCTTGATTTGGTTGTATCCTGAGAAGCCATCCATTAATGACATGCGCTCAAAGCCACATATATAGTCGATCATGATGTCCGTGATGGGAAGAGGGAACTCATCTTTAGGATATGCTTCGTTTAGATTTCGGAAGTCGATACAAATTCAAAATTTTCCATTCTTCTTGAGGACTAGTACTATATTGGCTACCGCGTCTGGATGTTGCTCCTTCCGGATGAAGCCGCTGGCTATCAGTTTATTGACCTCAGCTTCGATAGAATTTCTGATGTACGGGCGGAAACGTCTTTGCTGTTGCTTGACCGACTTTGCGTCTGGATGAATATTGAGTTTATGAAGTGCAACCTCGGTGTTTAGCCCTAGCATGTCTTCATAGCTCTAGGCGAACACGTCAATATACTCTCTGACGAGTTGCCAAAGCGCCTCCCGCTCTTAGTCTGTCAGGCTTTTGCTGACGAAGATTGGCTTTGGAGAGGACTCATCGTCGAGGTCAACTTGCATAACCTAATCTTCAGTGGAAGGTTCACGAAGTTCGAAGTATTTCTACCATTGTATATCTAGTTGCTGGACCCAAGGTTCTAACTCAAAAAGTTTGGGTACATCTTTATCTTCTTCGTAGGCATCAGCAAATGCCATATTGACAGACAGAGCTTGCCTGAATACGTCCCTGATGCTGACATCCGAATCAGAAATTGGTAATCTGGTTGAATATAAATGCCAGTCACATTCTTCATCTGGGCTTTCAGGGGTCGTTGCAGGTATAACATAACCTAGCCCATGTCTGGTCTTGTTGTAGTAATCCCGTGGTTTCCCAGCCGGGACTGGCAACTGTAAGGGTAACCGTCGACCAGTGCCGTAGTTTAAGCCTAGCGTAGCCTCCAGATCATACCCATATTTTTGCATAAGGTACCTGGATCGGGAGCTATACAGATAGAGGGGCGGTCTTCCAGTGTCGAGTTCGAGATCAACTTCTTCTATCCTGAAGGGCTGTGGATCATTCTTCTAGCCAAAGATGATTGGATGATCCTCTCCCTCGACTATGAAGCAAGCGTCTTCCACGAGAGTAAGTTGGTTTACGGTGTAGACATTGGTCACCTGTGTGTGTAGGTGGGTGCATATATCGTGTTCCATAGCATACGTTGTACAAAGCTTATTAAGCTCAAGGTAGTTCAAAGATAGCCCTTTATTGACGAAGTAAGGTATCTTTTCTGATGGAATTACATCATCTACGGACAGAACATCAGTGTGAGCAGCCACATACTTGGCCAGCTCTAACTCTTCTTCGGCCACCCCCTGTGTCAATGAAGACTGGGAGGACGACCTGGGCAGCTTAATCATCAGGGTCTCCACTGGTGGAGCAGAACGTGGAGTCGTTGGCGCACTAGCGATCCCCAGTTTGGTGCTCGGTGCTGGGCGGGGAGTTGTTGGCTCGCTTGCAGTCCCCGGCTTAGCGCTCGGCTGCCGACTCATTCTGGGAAGACGAATCGTCATCAGCTTGACAGAGGGATTAACCTCCTCTGTTTGTTGCTGGCCGGCTCTCGGCAGCCTGATTGTCATCGGCTCCGTAGTAGATCTCGGCCGTTGGCCAGACCTTGCCAGTCGGATTATCATCTGCTCCTTTTGTGCAGTGAGCACCGGGAGACTCGTTGTTTTTCTACGCAGAGTGGCTGTGAGAGGTGCCGTCTTGCCTGGTTTGCGGGGTTGGAGATGGATTCTCAAGGGTTCCTCAGGCCCCGCAATGGCCTCCGTCTGCTCTAGAACATCCTCATTGACCAGGTGCCTCTTTGATTTCTCGTACAAGCAAGAATCTGAATAATAAGATTTGTTCCCTTTGAAAGGATCGATGTCGACAAATTCCGTCCTCACGAAGCCGTGCTTATCGACGTACTTGAAGCACTGGTGTAAGATGGAGGGCACGATCATGTAATCATGTATCCACGAATGCCCTAGAAGAATATTATAGGAGGTGTCTGCGTCTATAACATAGCAGGTTACTTTCGACTGAAGGTCACCTATTTGGCACTTCAGGCGAATCTTTCCGATGTGATAGCTTCTTCCAGAATTAAAACCGCTAATTACGGTGCTGGTAGGAGTCAGCCGATGCATAGGGATGCGCAGATGGTGGAGCAAGCTCTTCGGGATAATGCTTATCGAAGAACCGGGATTGATGTGCATCCGATCCACCTTGACGTTGCTGACATATCCAGTATAATACAGAGGGCGATCATGCAAGTTGGTTTTGATAAGCATGTCCTGCGGAGTGAACACAATATTGGGTATGGCCCCTGTGCAAGCGCTGTCCTGGAGATCCGTAGGTGAGCTCTCCACAGTAAGATTAACCTGAGCCAGATATGCGTCGACATTCTGGAGTGCCTCGCTCAGTGCGATGCAAACATCTTTGGAGAGTCTCAGGCGCTCGTATAGTGATAATTTGGCCGGTATGTTGGCCAGTTGTGCCAAAATATCAAAATTGTAGGGCTTCTCCAGCCCGTGAGGAGTGTCTTTCCAGAGCGGCTTATCAAAGCGGGTCTCCTTTAGCTTGGGCTTATCGGCCGGCAGAGGCTGAGAAGGTCCTGGGACATCAGCAGCGGCCGGCTGGCATTCTTCAGCTGAGTTACCCGGTATAGGTTGGGATTGTGCACCAGACCGGGTGACGGCAGCCGTAGCTTCTTCGACATCTGCCGGGATTGTGCGGCAGGACTTAACTTTCCCACCCTTCTTCTTGCCGGTGGGTGGTACGGGCTGAGTCACTTCAGGTACCAGGTCCGGATGGACCCACATGATCTTCCCTCGTGATGTGGTTAGGGGTACCAGTCCAGCAGCCTGGTCTCGGGGAAGTAGAAGATTAGCGACCTCTATTTTTGCCCGGGGGACAGGTACTATACCGTCTTGGGTCCTTGTCGGCGGGAAGCTGCCGAATTAGACTGACACCATATTGGCAGCGACCGTCACCTCCTCGAAATTAATGGCCAGGGCCTTCGAGTCGATATGGTTCTGGATGTACCGCTTCAATTGGAAGCAGTCTTGAGTTGCATGGTGGACATAGCGATGGTAGTGATAGTACTTTGGACTGTCTATCTCTGCAGGTCGAGGTTCACGCCATTACGAAGGGAGCTGAATTATGTCTCCTTGTAAGAGCATGTCAAAGATGGGCTTCACATGACTATCCTCGAAGGAGTAAGTCATCTACAACCACTACTTTTCTGCCTGCTTCGGTTCGGGTTTCGGGGCTGTGTCGGCCACCAAGCCTATTTGCCTTTGTTATATCGGTTGTTGGAGGAATTACCATCGTTGTTGTTGTTGGCATTCGGGCGTTTGCCCTTATCCTCTCCTTCCGAGATGTGCAATCCCAGTTGGCGAGCTTTCTTCAACTTGTCTTCTGCGCTAGTGGCGCTGATGATAAAAGTCTTCCAGTCCTTAAATTGACTTTCGCCCATCCAGAGGTTGATTGTGGGGAGCAGCCTCTTTTGGAAAATTTTAATTAAGGAAGAGTCCGGATTACTAGAGGGCAACTTCATCGCGG